>JAQMCX010000012.1:11668752-11797104 GCA_029814765.1 Acanthurus leucopareius
TATCTATCTATCTATCTATCTATCTATCTATCTATCTATCTATCTATCTATCTATCTATCTATCTATCTATCATATAAATAACTTGACAAAAAAAGAATGGTATCAATATGTTATTTTCTTGGTATAATTTAAGAAATGTACAGCTCATCCTGTACTTTGGCCTGCTTGTTTTGATAAAGTGTGCCAAATTCCATTTGCTTTTATTTGCCTCAATGATTCATCCAATCAGATAGAGCTCAAGAAAAGAAAATGCACTTTCAGTTCATAGTTTAGACTTGTATGGTCAAATCAGTCATCGAGCATGATGCAAATAGCCTTCAACTGTGCTTGCTTTACAGTGTGTTTATGAGGCAGAGGTCTCATGTTGTTTCAATGAGCTGATAAAAAAAACCCCACATAGCCTTGGCCAGCTTAACAAACAACAGCAGCAGCAGCAGCAGCATTAGACCAGCAGAGCTCTTGCAACCACAGTTTCTGATGTGAGCGACATTCTCGGATCTATTCTCAGGTGACGAGCGGGGCTGAGGTGTCAAGTGATATCCATCTGCTGAAGTGTAGTATCAGGTGGCAGAGCAGAGTGCTGACAGACCTGGTGAAAAACTAAACATGTGGTGAGAGTGTGTAGGAAAACATCTGGTGGAAAACCTATGTTCAGAAATACTCTTAATCTCACCTCTGAGTGAGCTTCCTGGGGGACATGGAGTCAGGAGACACCCTGTTCTTAAACACTGATGTTAAAGCAGACTAGCATTTAACTTGTGGGTGCTCTCTGAAAAAATATGACTTGTGTCGCATCATGCAATCATGTATCTTTACTGTAGTGTTTGTGCTGAAATCTCATAGAGGATAAACATGCAAGTTGTGCAGGTTTAGTTTAATTGGAAATGAGTATCTGTTCTCTGTTTTATTATTCACGTGTGTGTGAATAAAAAGTATATAAAAAATTCATAAAATTTTAACTATCATTTTGTTGCACTCAGGCATAAAAGATCAAAGTTTACTCTGTTTCTTCATCCAATATCATAGCTGTCAGAACACATTGCTATGATGACACTGACCTCTGCTGGTTGGTTGCACAACTGCATAAAACTTCGACTGCAATTCATAACTGAAAATCTTAAATCTGGAAAAGCTATCAAACTTATAGTCCCGCAGAGCTAGAAAACAAGCAAAACTTAAGAAATGGATAGAGATCTGTTTTGTTACAATGTCCCCTCCCCAAGGGCCACAGTGCCATGGCCAGATAAGAATTAGACAGAGATGTATAATGTAGCCTGTCAAGCATAAAAAAACCAAAAACATAAACAAACAAACAAATAAGAACAAAAGAAAATATTTAAAGATAACAAATCATCTTTATTCACCCCAACATATTATTCCATAGTTAAAAAGGAATTCTCACACAGCAAAATATCTCTACATTAGCTTTGATGACAGGAGAAAGAGCTCTATGCAAACAACAGACACATAAGTAGTTGCCAGCACAGCACACTTCAAGATATCATGAAATTCATTAAGCAAAAGTGAGTGTAAAATAAAATAAATACAAGCATGAAGGCAGCAGGAGCTCAAAATCAAAGCGGGACTATTTCTCTAGAGAGGCATCAGGAGAGAAGTGCTGAAAGGAGCTGAGGTGTGATGTGTGTGAAATTTAAAGGGTTTAACAGGGTAAAAAGTGCTGAATTTCTCATGACAGAAGGCAGACAGACCAGATGAAAGCTAAGGCATCTGAATGATGATGATTTCATAGATACACTCAACGAAGAACATAGAGTGCATCAAGATGTTAAAACCTTAATGTATAAATTGTATTACCATTTAATGCAAAAGGAAGAATATTGCGTGTACTCATCCAATAAAAAAATCTTACCTTTTACAAAAAGAGGTAATATTAAAAGGCACCTCTGGTTATATTGAAAAATAAAAATAAAAGTAAAGAAAGCAGGAAATGAAATAAATACTCTAAATCTACATGAACATTTTACTTTTAGTAAAATATGCATGTTTGTTTGATCCCTCTTACAGAATACAGTCCCAAAAAACACAGATAGTCATCCAATACTAAGGCATATTCCAAGCTACAGTGGTCTTGTATTGCAAAAATAAATCATTACGGCTGCCTTTTCTACTTACACATGAAACAACAGCAAAAAGACTTCTCTCTCCTCCCTGTCGCTAATTAATGCCATTTAGTCCACACTTACCTTACACCATCCGTCGAAAAATCCAGCTGATGAATAGATATGTAGCACCATGTAATTGGATTCACAATCAGCCTGATTTTAAATCAACATATTAAAAGGAAAAAGAAATAAGACTCATAATAATGGAACTGCACACTCATAACGGTGAGGCTGCTTGTGAGGGTGACATTTAGCAGTCTATGCTGCTTTTCACAGGTGGAAATTCATGACGCTAAGCGGGCTCTCTTCCTACTTTTTCTGCTCATATGGGGAATATTAAAGCAGTCTTATGTTGAATGCAGCTGCACTGATGTGCCGCTCAGAGGGGAGGGAATAAAAGGAGAAGTCAGAGGATTTTGGGGGGAATGCAGAGGACTGATGCCTCTTTCCTTTCACAGTCTTTCCTCTCTCTTGTTCTTCTTTTTCCCTCCACGTTTCACTTTCCTCCTCAGCGACTGTCCAATGGAGTCATTTCCATGACAACTGCAGCATCATTTTATCTTAGTGGGATTTCAGAAATGAGGCAGTTGTTTATGTGTGTTTGTGTCAGAGGAAATCTATAAAAAAAATTAAGCCGGATGCTGTCCATTTGTATACGTATGTGACTGATTTGCCAGTGTCGCTCAGTAAGACAATCATTCTTCATCCTCTGTTCATCTACTTCTCTCTACACATAGGCCTCAGGGATGTCAGAGCCATTGATTTTAATGTAGATTTTAGCGTCTTCCTCCTTCTGCTGTTGCTGTTTGTTGAGCGTCCGTCTGTAGCAGATCAGGTAGAGAGGCAGCAAGAAGCCCAGCATACTGAGAGCCAGGAGTCCAATATTGACCTGGAGGACGACAACAGAATTAGCCATGCCCAAAGGCTGAATTTGTGACTGTGGTGTTTTTTTAAGAGTGTGTGTTTGCATTCATACCCAGAATGGGTCTCCCTCCAGGGGTCCCATCATAGCCAGAAACAGGGGTTGCTGCAGCAGAGCGAACACAGCACTGACCAGAGACTGCATGCCCGTCAGACTGCCGAACTGGGAGGAGGGATACCTGGAAGGGATTGAAGGGGTAAATTGAGTTTCTCTGATTGATGTTTCATGTACATACAGGAAAAAGAATATTTTACTCAAGTGTGTGTGTTGTAAAAGGTGAAGTGAGGCTTACACAGCAGCATAGAGCCCACCAACAGCAGAGTGAATGAATCCTCTCACCACAGTGTGTAAGATAAAGGACACGATCTGAGGAGATGAAAGTAGAACAATTAAATATGCATAGAAAGTACATTTATAAAAACCGAAAAGACAAGGTTAAACATTTCAAGAAATATGGGTTTTTTTTGTGCTCATCATCACTCTCATCACTTACAGATAAATATGAAACTGCAGCCTTCAGCTGGTTAGCTTAGCTAAGCATCAAAGACTTAAAACGTTTCTTTACAATTTTATAAACAGTCAAGACTGTGGCTCATAACACTGATCTCAAAAATATCAGTCTTGTATCTAATGCTAGAAATGAAAGGATGCCGCAGTTACACACAGAGCCCATGACTTTTACATAACTGACTGTAAAAAAGGCTTATCAGAAACTATAATTTATAGATAAACACTAACAGTGATAAAGAGACATGATAACTTTGCTAGCAAGTCAGCTGTATCTCTGAAGTCCATCTGTGACAAGTGAACCACTCACCTGCAGGGGGAGGTTGGGAATTAAGCTAGTGATCCCAAATCCCACTAAAAGGATGTTTGTGAGCATGAACGCTCGCAGCGCATTGGTCACCTTCTGGGTCTTTTTGTCTCTGGGTTTTTTCTTAATCTTCCCCCTGATGGTCAAAATCAGACAAAAGAAAGAGAGAGAAAATTATTAGACGCAGGTATCACAACTTAATAATTCATTTCTCGGTTTTATTCATCACATTGGGAAATAAACATTTCAGGAATGTCTGAGCCTGTTAATGGACAGCAGCTAAGCAACATCTCAGACTTCACTTACTTGCTGCTGGGTTCTAGTTCGTCCTCTCCATCACAGTCCTTCAGCTTCCAGTCCATGATCTGACCAATCACAGGTGTGGTCATCAGGCAGAGCAGCTGCAGCACGCCGAAGATGGAGGAGTAAAGACTCACTGTGAGAGGGATCAGAATGAGAGGATGATGAGGTTGCAAAAAAAAAAGTCTAAAAAGACTATTACAACTTAACAAAAACAATTAAGGGGAGGACTTGAGGGAAGGACAAAAAGATGATAAGATGGAGGGCTTCGTGAGCTTTTTTTATCTGGTTTATGACTGTGACAGTACAGTTAATTATTAGTCCTGGGTGGTAAAGGCACATTGAGTGAAACAGTGGATAGAGAGAAAACAGCCGCTTAAAAGTTGATATGATGCCATTATGAGGGAATTTATGGCCAGGGGAGTAAATGGTAAATGAAAAGTGCGTGATGTCGACCTGCTTGTATGAGCAGGCACTGAGGGGCGAAGTTAGTTAATGAGTACAACAAATGGTACCTGGTGGTTTCAGATTAAATCTAATTGATAACTGAAGGACTGGATTATCTACAACAGCCAAAGTCAAATAATGAAAAAGCAACACTAGCTATGTCAAAAGGTAGAGGACTGTCTACAGGACTTTAAAGGTAAACCTGTACAAGACTAAAGGTTATAGTCTATCTGTTGTCTAATGCTCTAGTGATCTACTGTTACGGCTACACAGTTTTGGTCTTACCAAGTTCCATTCTTTCCACTGAAAATTCAATCATCACAAAGTCAGTCCAGCTGCTTTTAAGCTCATTGAAAAAGTTATTAAAAAAGTCTGTTGTAAGACACAACAGTAAATAACTTGGTCTCACTTTAAATTTTAAACAACACATGCAGCAGAAAGATTGTCAACACAAAGTTCAGAGAGACAGACCTGTGTTGAGGTCTCCATCACTGAGCGACTCCAGGACGCTGTTCATGGCACCCATGTAGAACAAGAGGCGGAGCTGAGTCATGCACATGGTCACCAGACTGAGCAGGAAAATTGGGGTGGTGATAGTTTTAAAGAATGATGGGGCTGCAGAGGAAAAGCACAAATAAAACTGAGGTAAATTACATGCATCAGAGGAGGACGCAGAAAAAAATACATCCTAAATACCAGTTCTGCGCTCTCACGTACTCTCGTTTTGTGGCTTGCAGTCCATTTCCAGGTCCATGGTGGAGAGGCAGAGCTTGTGTCCATCCTTAGTGGCCAGCTCCTTCTGCTTCAGGCTGTTGCCCACACTGAGACGACGGCCCACTGTGGTCACCTGACGGTAGAACTGCTTTCCAGTGATTTTGTGGTCGAAGCCCAGCCAGCTGAACTTGATCTTTATTCTGAAAAAGCAGAGAGTGAAAGATGGAGATAAAAAGGAGAAAAATAAAAAAAAGTAAACATCGGAAATATAAATTATTAACATGCAGAGAACATGCAACACATAGCATGTAACTTTATGTTGTAATGTTGTGTTTTCCATTAATGCTTAAAGGCCAAATCTGGCCTCCTGTGGTGGTAATCCTGCAAGTTCTGCACAAATCACTCTACTGGAAAAGTCAAAGTCAAAAGTGGGATTTTAATTAAAAAGGATTTGCCACAGGGATGAGTTTAGTGATCTTCAGCAGATAAACTTATTTGTGATAACTGTGTCGGTGCCATTTGTACTATTACTGCTGGATCTGTGGAAAAGGCTCCCTGACAGTGAGAGAAGAGGACTCTGTCTACAGAAATGACTTTGGATTTGCAACTACATTTAGTAATGGACTCATTCTTGCATTCCTTTTGTTTATTGGCAAGCATATACTTGTGCACGTGGGATTTTTTTTACTGTCATGTCATCAAAGTGCAGCAGTGTGTTTTTGTGGTACTCACGTGTAGTCCATGTCCTCTGGTCCGGGGAATGGCTCCAGTGGCCAGTTCATGAAGCAGTTTAAGAAGACCAGTCCAGCACAGGCGGCCCACACCACCAGAATAGACATGAAAGATATGCCAAGGTCATAGATCACCTGTGACAATCAAAACATTATCAATTAATACAAAAACCAAAGACATCAAGCACTTGAAATCAGAATGCAAGTCAATATGTCGTATAGGCTTGTCAAGGCTGCAAAATTCTTGGAATTTTTGTGTTCGTTGTGAAATTTTTTTAAATGTTTCATCTTCTCGAGCCTGATCGATCTGCATCCAACATACAGTGATAGTCATGATATTTATTTAAAAAAACAACTTTTTTTAAATAAAAAGATAAATTGTGAAAATCTTACAAACTTTGCAGAATTGTTGGTCAATATGTGAAGCTAAATATAGAAATTTTAGAAAAGCAGATGAAAGAAACTTATAAATCATTCTATCCTATATTTGTTGAGGATGGAGAAACCCTTATAGTGTCTGTGTAGGTGTGTGGATGTTTACAGGATGATTCAGTGTCTATTACCTTGATACCAGGGTAGGTGACGGCGGAGGAGGCATAGGAGCCAATCATTAGGGCGATGAAGGTGGAACGAAGGTCCCCAAACATGTTAGGAAGCTGGAAACAAAGAGAAAGAGAGAGAAAAAGAGATTAAGTTAAGGTTTTGGATACGAAATATTCACATCCACTTGAATTAGGTTTTTCGTGTGAACTTGCACTTAAAGTGAAATATAATCTAATGAAATATATCTGATATTTTAGCGGAGTACAAAGGTTAAACTATCCTCTGAGATCATGGTGATCTCAGCTGCAGTGTAGCTGCTCTGAGCTCGAAGCCGGGGACAGATTGGGGACACTGTGAGGATGGTGCCTACTGACACCACGGTCAGAGCGGACAGTGGGAACCAATTAACAAGCAGACGTTGCTCCACAGAAAGAACATCCGAGAACAGAAAACACAACAAAGTGACAAGGATCGCCAGAAAAAGCAATATGAAACAGCATCACATAACACACACAGCTGTCCAGCACAAGACACAAACGTGGCGCTGGTGAATTCTATACAGCTGAAACAACGAGAGGAGGTGACGTTTCTCCGCCTTTACTCCCGTTTTAAGAAAGAGAGCAGAGAGTTTAGGGTGAAAAAAAAACCAGACAAAACCAGAGACAGTGGGTGGCAAAACATCCAGATACAAAGGCATTCACATGCTGTTCTCTTTTTCAAGAGACTGAACAACAACAAACACATTCAATTACATAAGACCGGGGAAGTTGAGGAGGAGGTATGTGTGTGTGTGCGTGTGCATGTGCGTGTGCGTGTGCATGTGTGTGTGCGTGTGCGTGTGCATGTGCGTGTGCGTGTGCGTGTGCGTGTGCGTGTGCGTGTGTGCATGTGTGTGTGAGGACCTAATTGTGAGGGTATGCTCATGGATCACCCATGTTACACTAAGTTCCCAGTGTTGTCATCAGGGGGGCTTGGAAAACCTCTTCCCATAGATTTTAAAACAGATACATTAGCAGCTGCTGGACGATCCTGAAGGACAAATGTGACCTGACAGCGGATTTTGACTTTGACTTTGGGAGCCGGTGGCGGCAGTTCAGGGCAGCTGACTATTACCCAACAGCCCTCAGCTGAGTATTAATGCCTGTAGGTCTGAGGTGGAGTCATGATCAATGATACAAGGAGCAACATGGAGTCTAATGATTAACCTGACACTGAGGTTCTCAAAGTACAGTGTATCAGTGTGTGAAGGAGATGGAGCAAAAGGTGGAGTAAAGGGAAAAACATGGTTTTATGCACAGACTCCGAGGGGCCCACATGACCTGGAGCCTGCAGAGAAAGGAGCAAACAAAGCCCTAAATTTGGTTTTAGTACATCACTAACATTCAGGCCGATGGCAGCAACTAATGACAGATTTAGAGAGATGACACTTGTACCACATAGGAGATGAAAGATGAAACACTAATAGCCTGTGGTGGTATTGAAATGGGGCATTTTGTTGAGAGATTTACTAGGGAGAGCCCCTCTCTAGTGAACAGCATCACCATGGTACAGCCCAGGACTCCTGTGTGTGTCGCAGTAGGCTAAACTGATGGTGAGGGGAGCGCACAGGAGGAGGAACAGCAGGGAAAGAATGCACGGGAATGGTGAAGGGTTGACCTTGTGAACCCTACAAGTCTCTAAGCGCATCAGTTGTGCTGCTTTTTTGTGCCTGTGGTTCTGCTCAAATGTTAAGGAGGACATCACTGATTTACACATTAAAAGTGTGTTTAAGGATGTTGGGGAATATTACTGCATTTGCCAAAGGTTGTAGATATGCTTTTGTGCACTTTTTTGGAGTAAGAAAAGAAGTGAGCTCTCAAGATCTTTGTGGTCTGCTGCTAAAGTCTGCTTGATGCTAGCATCTCAAGGCTACATTAGCTACCTCTACCATAACACACCTAACTGTCCAGCTGTATAATTTGGGGTTAAATTGCATCTTGATTAATCTAGAGACTGTCCATAACAGGGAAGAGGATATTTATGGTTCTGCTGCATCAATTACAAATCTTACTGCATATTTTAACTGTCCATCATTGGTGTTGCAATGATTAAGGAGTGCAAACACTCTTATCTTCCCTGTACACACAAAATAAGCCAAAACAGGCAAAGCATTTTGCATTTTCTAAAAAAAAGGATAGATTAATAAAGGAGCTGATTTTAATGTCACTCATTCTTTGTCTTTAACTTTCCTTTACAACGTGAAACAGTAAGTTAGAGCTGCAAACTACTGTGCAGCCTTATTGTTCCAATTTGAGAGCTGAGAGTTGATGCATTACTGCTTGTGTTTGAGTGCATCAGCTTTTGAATACAAATTTGTATTAGTTCCTTTTTGGCCATGTTCATTACAGTAAAAGTGTGTGTTTGTGCTGGGAGAAGAACAGCAGCTCAAGAGCCCAACAGTTGCTATGATGTTGTTGCTAAAGCCCAATAATAGATGCAGTGGAAAGTGATAATGAACCATTGGGTTACTCCCTCCCTCTCTGCCATCAAACCCCCCTCCTGCAATCCAGAGCTCAGCCTGGTTGTCTGCAGGAACACAAAGTGCAGGGTGAGAAGACCAGAAAAACACACAGACTTTCACCCAAGAAATGAGGGAGGGGGGGTTGGCATACAGGGAGCTTGCAAACTGTTATTAGAGAGCAGTTAACAGCAAGACAAAGACATAAGATAAAAGATATACACCGAGGCAAACACTCTGAGGCAGTAGCAAAGGCTGTTCAGCGGGAGGACTGTGTAGCAAACATAACCCTGCACACACTTACCGTAAGAGAAGTGAAGGTCATGCACATGCCCCCAAAGCCATTGAAAGTCAGGGCAATGAAGATAAGGACAGAGAGTTCTGTAAATGAAACAGATAATAGCTCAGGAGTCTGTCAACAACAAAACTACTGTACATTTATGGACGTTTAAATACTGTAAGGTGGACTCTCAAAGTGGACCCACCATTTGGTTTGTAGGCTCCATAAGCCATGAGCAGACAGGACAATCCAAAGCACGTGCTAAAAATAAGAAGTCACGCCAAACACCATTTAATTTAGCATCTCAAAAGATTGATATTTCACATACTTCTGACATATACCAGAATATCTTTCCAGAAAAAAAAACATCACGATCAGTCTGGGTAACTCATTGTCTTCTTTGCTTACCTGCCCAGAAGTCGCAGCTTGCGAGGCCCATATTTATCCATGACGATCCCCAGTGGCAGCGTGATGGCTGAGAGCAGGAAAGAGCCCACTGTGAACGCCAGGTTCAGCATCTCATCCTGTTCTTTACAAATCAGCCATCCGTTCATCCTCAGGGGCCCATCCATAGGGACAAGGGGCCTCATCTCCACTCCATCTCCAAGACCAACCACTTCGCCCTCACTCTCATAGAAGTCAGCATACTCATCAGGTGTCGGCATTGCCAGAGGAAGGGACAGATTGTAAGTGGAGCTGTTACCTGAAAAACAAGAGGCAAGTACAAAACACACTTTTAGTTGTGATAAAGCACATACTTCTATTCTAGTCTGACTAAAACACATCAGTGTTGCTCGTATGTGTGTGTGCAGCTGCAGATGGTTTAGTGTATAGGGAGCTGTGGGTTCTTGTCATACAGATGAAATTTGAAGATGGCAGTTCTGTTTATTCACATGAGCTTGATACTTCAACACATAGGGGCTGCATGTGTACAGAACACGTGCAGAGTTGGGTACGTGAAGCAACACAAACTACAAACCCTGTGCATCAGCAACATGGGCAGAAGCAAAAAAAAAAAAAAGACCTACAGGAATATTAAAATCTGCCAACCTTTCATTACTGAGAAGTTATTTAGATTTTATCAGTAAGTTGGAAGGTAGGGGACAAAATGTGATAAGCTGACTCCAGCAATGAACTTGACATTATCATCACAACCTGCAAGGAGATAATGTGAAAAAAGGACAGTTCAAAGTCCAGGAGAGGAAGAAAGGGAAGCAGCAATTTGGGATTCTATTTTTTTTGCTCATGAGCTGAATTTCCTGGATTTCACTCCCTCACACCTCCATGGTGTCAGCCGTCCGACCTCTTTGTAGTCAGGAGGCGAGTATGTGTGTGGAATCTCTGTGTGACACACCATGACGCGCTTCATGACAAAGTGCCAGCGTCACCTTCAGGAAACCAGATCATGCACTGCACAGGAAGGCTTAAAGGAAACAGCTGGGTGAAAAAGTCTGAGGGTGCACATTGCACTGTGTTGTGGCAAGTGTTGCAAAAAAAGTTTAACTGGTCAAGATGCCGCAAAAATGAATGACTTTTGAAGCCTGATACATTCATATGGCCTAATCCTGTGATATAGATAAATTGTTAAAACATTTAGCCTGTTAGAGTGTTTGTTGAACTGTGTTAAAAAAAAAAAAAACTAAATAACTTATCAAAAATGAGATTGCATTGTGGGAAAACAAGCTAAGACCACATGGTTTCACCTCAGAGATGACTCGTGTCTGCTGACCCGCTGTGACTGTTCCTCCAACATCTCTGCTGCATATGCACAAAAGCCTAACCTTTTCCGCGTAATCATTACCTTTTTTATCCACCATCTTGTTTTTACTGTCTGATTTCTCCTGCTCATCACTTTGCTATCAGTCTTCCCCTCCCCATCCGCTATCAGTGGACTTTAATCTTCTATACTGCCAGTAATAAAACTATGGATCTCTCTGCTTCTTTATCACATGCATGAAAAGAGCTGAGCTGGTGCTGCTGTCCTCTCCCTCTTACATCATCAAAACATGATAAGACGTCCCTGGCAGCGAGCCAGGAAGTCACCTATGTCTGTGGATGCTCAACTGTTACACTTGAAACATTCTTTTAAAAAAAACAGCGTTCATTTTCAGGTAAATCTGACTAAAACAAACCTTGAGAAATCTGCGGCTCAAGGTTGAACAATGCTAATTGTGATGCTAAATAAGTGCTCAAACAAACAAACTGCCATGCAGAAGTTTTATGACTTGCAAATGAAGATTAACAGGCAGACAGCAGTGGGCTTTGAGTTGGAAAAACATCCTCATTTGGATCAATTGTGCAAACTCCCTTAGAGATAAAGCTGCTGCTGGTGAGGCAGTAAACCTGAATCCAACCAGTAGCATCTGTGGGAACGGCAGGACTCATCACAGTCACCTGAGGTCCCATCAATAAGTCTGACCTTACTTCTCTCTCACGTTATGTTTTGCTTCCTCTCTTCAAAAATACCTAACTGAGGATCAATTCCACCTTTGTACTAAAAAACACAGAGCACCTGTCAGAATTTGGTGCTGGGGGCTATTTGCCTTTTACATTAGTGCAAACTTACTCATGTGACAATGCTTTAGGAACAGAGATAATCACTTTGTCAAAACAGAAAAACAACTCACCCTCCTCGTGGCAGAGGTAAGAGTAGAAGCCCTCTGACTTGAGCATGATCAGGAGCGATCCCCATCCCAGCAGCACGGCGGAGAACAGCAGATTCTCGACGATAGCAGTCACTGCCATCCACCAGCGCCTGGCGAACGCTGAGGCCAGGGTCGGGGGCATGGTTGAAGGTCAGATATTAAAGGCAGAACCAGAGGAGAGAAAAGTAGAAAGTAAAGAGAGAGGGAGAGACCGCTAGAGATGAAAGAGAAGAGGTGGCTGGGTGTGTGGAGGGACGGATGCTCAGGATGAAGGACCGCTGATCACTTATCTGTGGAGAGAAAGGCACAAGGAGAAGGGGGAGGTTTTATAGCTAGCCTATCAAAAAGGTGACTGAAGAACAGGACAGTTCAATTTTCATAAGATCAAAAGATAACACCGCTCAACTCTGAGCCCTGAAGAAGTCAGTTGGCGGCACTGTATGAAATGAAGTGAAAATGAAAGTGTGATATATCTGAATTACACACATGCTCTGTTTGTTTCATAACTGTTTTATTAACTGAAAGTTTCTCCTCTAATTAGACACAGAGGAGTGGTAATGGCAGCTTCTTCAAAGAGCTTTACCAGCTAATAGCAACAACAGATGGCAAATTATTAACTATCTTGCTAGTGCAAAGATTATTACATCACTCTACTGCAGGGACAAAGATCTTACATCACATCATAGAAACTAATAATAACTGGAGAATCATCTGTCGTGGCATCAAGGGTTTCTGCTGTTTGGTGAGGAAGACAAACTGGTCCAAACTGGATAAAATTGGGGCTCTCTCACCGCCACCCCCACCTCCTCTGTCCTACACAACCCCTAAATGTCCTCTCAGGCCCATCCAACCGCAACTATCCTCTGCAATTACTGTGGTGCATCCAAAACAGAAAGGAGCTGCCAGACTAACAATACACAAATCAGCTCACACAGCCAACCTTTCTCTCTCCCTCTCTCTCTTTTTCTGTCTCTCCCTCTCACACGCACTCATACACAGTTATACATACACAGTACTGTACATGCACCCACACACAATGTGTTCAACCAGTGAGACAAAGTTAGCATTAGATGTAGATCTACTGAAAATAAGTAAGAAAGTGTTAATAATTATCAATATTCAGCTTCTGTTCAGTTCACTTTCTAAATTTGCTGTTACATTTAATTTAAAAATAAAAAACAAAAAAACCCCAAACAAATCTATTCTTGTTCCCATTCAACTCATTCATTTTTCTGCAGTGCAAAGTAAATCATGTGGCCTGAACAAGCTGTGGAGAAAAATGACAAACTTCCTTACCTCAGCAGACTGTAAGCAGCACCATCCAGCTCCAAACTTTCTATCTTTCTTTTGCACTCTGAGTGCATGCAGTAACCAGTTATCTGTGAAAAGCCAGGTTTATATACTCAGGCGGTCTTCACTTCGCGCCCCCTATTGACCATTGACTGTGATGTTTGTCAGACCCAGCATTTTTATACTTATCCAATAGGGACTTGCAGCACATAAGTGATTTTGCAGGATCAGAGATTTAATTCCTTCCCTTTTTTTTCTTATTTATAGAAATGTGCTTAATTCGATAGGCTAAATAAAAGTCTGTGTTAATGAAAATGGCATACAAGTTGGATTTAATCAAAGTCATTGTGCAATGGGAGGTCCGAAAGCACCTTAACTGAGCGAGTGGAAAGGATTAATCAAGCCAAACAAAGTCTTGTGGAAAACATGATGGACTCCTGGAGATTACTGTCTGGATCAATAACGAGTATTGACTGAAGCGGTGACTTCCCTGGTTCAGCCGTTTTTGCGTAAACTGTTTACTGATGTTTACTGTGTTGCGTTCAGTGTTTACCGGTGATGAGGTGGAAGTGTGTTCATACTCGGTTGATTCAAGTCCCGGCAGTATGGCTACTGAACAAAAAGCGTCCATAAATGCTTGAATTAGGTAATTAACGTTATAATTTGTCTGCATGATCAATAATGTGTCTGTTAACGGCTGTCTGTCATCCCGATTTACTGCTGTGGATTGATTCAAAATAATGCAATAGATACTTGTATTCATGTTAAGCTTTTAAGCATTATTACATCCTTTTCTCATCTTTTATTTGAGTTATTCTGATTCTCCTTTAGGCAAGCAAGTTTTCATTCAACGATAATAAAGTCACAACCACAACATGTTTTCCAGGTTGCAGACGACCGGCTGCCCACTTTGCTGAAACTGCAATCAATATGCAAATCAATCACTGAGTGACTAACAGTGGACCTTTCCAAACAAACACTGACATGGTAATTTGTGCTGTTACCATGCTCAGTATCTCAGATTAGAAGTAAAAACCGCTTAGTTTGAAATTCAAATTTCCTTTTAATCTGACAGCCCCCGAGAGCACCCACGATGATGGGGCATTTGATTTATCGATCCTAGATTAACCAATCAGGCGGAGTACAAGTCATTAATTTATCAGTTGATCTCACATTTACGGTGATTAACAAACTCATCACAAAACACACTTACCGAGCACAATTTATCACCATGCACGTTGTTTCATTTCCTACAGTTTATCAGAAACGATTACGACCAGTCACCTTTAATTAGGAAACCAAAGAGTTTCAAGTCTGTCAACTGAGATGTAATGGAGCTGAAGCAGTTTTCTAACTGTGAAATATTCAACTTTTTACCTCTGTATATATTACAAAGCTCCATGGAGTGTTAAATATAAATTAGTCACAGTTTAAAAGAAGATTAAAGTGTTTTAAAAGTTATAAAACGAGATTTTTGAACCATCTTGGCAGTTTTGCTGTTTTCCAGTTAAACTTACGCCACCTTGTGGCACGAAAGAGACATGATCACGGATACACAAAAAAATCACAAGTGAACAAATGCTTTTATTACGCAATCATAGCTATAATTAAATATTTGGTAGAGCAGTGTTTGCAAAACCAGCAAAACGACTGCAACACAGTGCAAAATGCCAGAGATGGCAACATAAAAACAAATCAGTGATATAAAAAAGCTTATTTTAGCTCTAAGAAATAAAGTCATCTCAGCCTTTACATGATTGTACAGAAGTTGCAAGTGTTTACTGGCTCAACCTGCCTCATATTTACAAACTTAACCTGTAGTAAATACATATTCAACAGTGATTTTGTCCCTGGATGATTTTATAAGTGCATCAGTGACTGGCTCTGTGTGTGTGTGACACACACATACAGCCCAGTGTCAGTGTCCCTTCATTAGTGTAGTCCGCCGACAGCTATGAGCGCAAACGCCAGCGAGGGTAGGAGTGTCTTCATGGAGCCTTCGGTTCCCGCAGCAGCATCTGGAAAAACAGGAGAAGGAAAGAAAGACAGAAACATTTTACAACCATGACATCTTGTTTCATTTACAGTTTCACTTTAAAATCTGATAGTTCTTAAATGTGCAACCTGAGTCAAAACCTTTCCTCTGTTACTTTGCTTTACCTTTTAATTTACTCATTTAGAGGTGCATTCAGTGTTTCACTCGTGCTTCTTTTATTAACAGACTATTTCTATGCTGCACTACATTTTTTTACAACAGTGTCATGGCTGTGAAGGAATGCCTGAACCAAATGATGTATTTCTTTTCCTATACCCAATACTAATAAAGCAAACTTCGATAACATTCAGCAAAACATTCCGTGTCCATTACAAAGCAACACAGACAGAGAAAGTCCAATATCTGCTGCCCCCATTTTGACCTACAGGGAACTACAACTGTAAACAAGACAAATGAATGGTATGCTACAACCGTGACCAGACCAAATGACACTATTCATAGTTTTTAAGGACCGGTCTTATTTTTAACTACTCCTGTGCATCAGAAATTTAGATGTATTTTGTCCACAGTTCCAGTAACTTTTTTTTTTCTTTCTTTTTTCTTTTTCTTTTGAACATGAACAATAATTAAACATAGCACAAACTAAAGACATAAACACAAGTAAACTTAAAAACAACAGCAAGAAAACACAACAACCAGAGAGTCAAATAAGTAACCACTGGTTTCTATCAATATGCACAATATGAAAATCTATTAGCACACTCTTGAAACATGCTGCAGTCATATACTTACAATAGATTAGAGCCAATACACAATGCTATTAATTTGTCAAAGTGAATACAGAGTCTAGAATTTTTTGTCAGGATTAGGGTTAGTTGTATTGTATTGTAAGATTTGTATTAAATTGGCTGCTTTCAAAATAATCAAAAGAGAAGTTAGAGTAATAATATAGTATATATATATAGCATATATATATGGCAATTAGTTAGAATTTAACTTGCAAACACATAATTTGGTCCTATACAGTGATATTTGACAAGAAGATAAAGGTATGTTTTTCACAGAATTAATAAAGCTGTACAGTTTGCCAAGCTCAACAGCGAAAATATTTAAAAAAAAATGTTACATAACCTCAATAAATAAAGCTTCTATGTTTAGAATTCAAGTATCCTATTATAAAGACTGTTCTCATGATGTCATGATAAAAGTGATCAGGAGGATGTGGAGCACAGTATGAAAGCATTGTTAAATTAAATTGGCTTCATAATTAATGTCGTGTAATGTGTACTTCAAACATGGACACAATACTAAAATACTGCAGTTTTTGACCCAGCCTGTGTACAGTGAGGTATTTCAATAATTTGTGCATCATTTGCTCTAGAAAACAGATCTTACCATTCACGTCTTATGCAATGGAAAAAAGAAAAAACAAGAAAAGAAGTTTGACAAATCTTGACATGATTTTCTTATAAATATACATACAAAATGTAAACACACATGCACATCTTTTCACACACCTTTGATGGTGAAAGTGGTCTCCATGCCAGCATGGATGTGGTCAGTCACATGACAGTGAAGTAACCACGTCCCCGGGTTCCCTGCCACCATTTCCACTGTCTGGAAAGTCCCAGGGAAAAGGTCAAAGACATCGGCGCGATGCACACGATCCGTCTGCCACACAAACAAACACACACACACACACACACAAACACACAAACAGCACATCAGTCACAATCCAGGGGAACAAAGAAAAGGAAATAAAGAGTAAGCCAAAAAACTGAGCAAGGCAAACTTCCTATCTAAGCTGCTAACAACAGCCACACCCAGTATCAGGATTTCATTATTTTGGTTCCCTTTTACTACAACTACACTGTGTGAAAATTTAAGTTTGAGATTTTTTTTATGTTGCAGCACCACTTGTGTTTTTTGTTTGCTAAAAATTTTCATAAAGGATAGTAAAAACGTTATTGTGGTGGTTTGATTGTTGTTTTTAATCACCTTATAGATAAAAGTCTCAGCGTGGAAGTGAACAGTGTGCATGTCCACTTCGTTGCCCATCCCCAGAAGATACCAGCCAACTTTCTGGCCCTTCGTCATTTCAAGTCCATGGAGGTTACCGTACAATTTCCCATTGATCCCTATAAGAGGCACATTTCACACAGGTATAACAGAAAAACAACAATTTAGGCAAGATTTTGCAGGTGAAAAAGATAAAAAATGGTAAATGCAACCATGAAATTTCCTCAATTAATTATTTAGATTAAGACAAGTAGTTTTTGTATTACAAGATTTCTAAAATATTGCCCTCAAATATGCAAAAATCTAACACAACAGAAATCTGAACTTAATAGAAACAAAAATCTAACTAAAATTAAAAGCTACATAGATATCTTGGAGGCTTTCTTTAAATATATATATATATATATATATATATATTTATGTATAAAGAAAGCCTTCTGCTCGTTATAATATATAGAGCATGAAAAACTCAAAACTGACCATAACATGAAAAAAATGTTTTTTTTCCACCATGTCTGGCCTTCTGACTTTCTCTGATGACAACATACAGAAAGTATCTTTTGCATAATGTATGAAAAACACTGGTTCAACTATTGAATTTAATGTATTTTAACTTTTCACTTGGTTGAATATTTGAATGTTAGCTTCATTCTTCGGCTGTCACTCGTTGCACATTGTCTAATACAAACATGCGTAGTGGGTTTCAATATTTTAGTTAACACATTCTTATATATATTGTATGTATTTTGTTAAGTTTTATATGTATTATGCTTGAATCTGTGTGTATTCTATTTTTCAGCTGACTACAAGCTAAATTTCCTCTCGTGAACAATGCAGTTGAGGTATAAAGAAAGAATCAGGATAATTATATTGTTATTCCCACACTAAATTGTAGGTTTTCCAACATTCTTTAAATCCCAAACTTACATTTTTCCTGCCAGTATGACCTCAGTTTTCTCAGAGGAATCAATGTGGACCATAATTCTTTCAAGGATACGTAAAAGCCCATATAAAACATACATTTATACAGACATGGGTGTTTTCATTGTTCTATTGTGTTGCTCTTTATTGTGGTGGCTCTGGCTGTGCCCTTACTAACCCAACAATGGGTAAGGAGGTGTAATATTGGTTGGAAACAGACTCCTCAGAAAATTAATAGAAATTAATATCCTATGTTTTGCAGTTAGTTGCATTTATGACATGAAAAATTCTCAAAAATACAGTAAAACCACAAACACGACTGAAAGGCCAAGTTCAGTGACAGTTCAGTGAAAAGCAGAGGCAAAACTCAAAGCGACCTCTCTATCAAATATGGACAACATAAAGCTGTAATATAAATTAAATAGGAAAATTATATTGAAAAAATCTCTTTGACAATAGGCATAAATCAATGAAATTAGCTATAAAAAACAAAACTTTGTGTCTTATACCAGGCAAATATGTTTTCTATTTTTCTGCTAGATGCATTTTACAATCAGGGTCTGTTGGAATTGACTCACTTTTGAAACCTGCCTCTAGTGGCCATCAAAAGAACTGCAGTTTTGATTTGACCTTTTGACCTTTGAAAGGGCAACTTGTGAAAAAGTTTTCACCTTGTGAGCCTCTCCTCTTACCGTGCATCATGTTGCTCTCCTCAAAGTCTTCATCTTTAAAAAAAGTATTAGGATCAACACCAAGGTATGTTTTGATGTTTTCATCCAGGTACCAGGACTGGTTTTCATCATGGACCAGAAAGAGCAGAGCAAACTCCCTCGCCACGTCACTCCTCTTTCTGTCGGGCAAATTGGTGCCCTGCAGAGTGCCGGGCCTGCAGATCACCAGAGGCCCCAAGAGACCACTGTACAGATCCTGAATATAAACAAAAAAAACTTACTCCGTCACTAACATTTCATACTTCTACTGAACTTCTTCTAAACATTCAAGTTAATACATTTTTCTACACAACAACACAGCGTTTCCATGTGACTTTTAGTGAATACAGAGATTATATACCTTGATGAAATTAACATTGGAGTAGTAGGCGTAAGTGATGCAGTTTGGATCTGAGACCCCCGGTCCGGAGCTTTCAGGAACATCCCACGTCAACTCAAGTGTGTAGCCTGAAGGTGAGAGAACATGAGACACACAAATATTATTTCAATGCTTGTATGAAAGTGCCTTCTCAGAGAAAGGAACAGCAACAGCATTCATTTCATTTATTTTTTCAAACTGGCCTCTCACCAGGTTCGACAGGAACGTGCGCCCCGCTGGCTTTAACTCCATTTGCGCTAATGGAGTATGATCGGCTGGCTTTGTTCTTGAACGTAATAACGATCTGCTCTCCTACCTCCCCTCTGATTATCGGACCTACAGGGGAAAAGTAAACTCATGTCTTTTTCAGTCGATTTTTTGGGGTAAAACTAAAAAAAGAGAGGCTTTCAAACTTACCTATAATTTCTAAGTGCTGTTCGTTGGGCTCCCGTTTCTTCTGTACTTTGAAGGTTTCATCAGTGTATTCTCTATATACCACCTTCTTATAGCGGGAACCAATTCTGTTTGGCCCTTTGTCTACAAACATGTTGCCCGGACTAGAAGACATGTACCAATTTACCTCCGTTAACAAACAGTAATAAGTCATGTCACAAATCACAAGCTTTAGTTACGACACATGCAACATCATGCAATGATCTTCCTCACACACCTGTTCTTTGATGTGGCGTGATGTTTCTCCAGCTCCCAGTCTCTCGTAGGTGAGTAGTCCCACTCGATTTCCTCAGCACTAATAAAATACTGTACGATCTTGGTCGGCTGTGAATGTGTGTTTTGCTTTATTTTGCGTTGCGGGCAGAGGTTCACCCTGTACTGCAGCCTCATGCCTGCTGAGTAGTGGTCTGTTACTCTGCAGCTCACCTCAAACACACCTGTGAGGAGAATGAAAGACGTCAAAGATTTGGACACATGAGAGGATATTAATCCTACATTCAGACATCTGCGGCTGAACACACACAGCTATAAAAAGCATTGGCACTGCAGCTCTCTGAGCATGCACCCTTAATTTATCCGGAGGGCAGGGTTTCCAAACTCTGATGACATCAAGCTTTCCTTCCTGTTTGCCTCAAATGCACTTTCCCTTTGAACTAAAACACTGCCAAGTGACCGCAGCATCATTTACTAGAATGATACTTTCACTTTCAAAGTCGGAAATGAGCGATTCATGTTGTTACTAGAAAACAAGTTTATTTTTTATTCTTCCTCTGTGTTTCACGGACATTTGTTTGTGGATTATCTGCAGTTTGGGTAAGCTTTATACACAAAGCTTGCATATTTTTTCATAGTTTTCTTTGTAACACTTAGGGTGAGTTTTGTGCAAATTCCTATCTTCTGATGTAATTTAAATATTGTTAAATAGGAAACTCTATTGTTAAATAGCAAACTGCAGCTTAATGTGAGAAAAACATATCAGACACAAGTTGTTATTCAGAGCTTAATATCCTTTTCTATCTCTTAAACGTGTCTGGCTGGGATTTTGAAAGATTACTTGAACATTCAGTTCAGTTTACCATTTTTCCCTTGTTAATCTTTGGACTTTAGGGAATCAATATTAGATACTTTATTGTAGAGATAACCAATACACTCTTCATACCACATTTACAATGTGTATCTAAACTTAGGGTTTTGACTAGTTGAAGAAATCACAAGGGATAACCTTATGAAACCATCCAGATAAAATAATTAATTTCATTTATAGTAGAACAGTCCTTTAACTGAGCTGAGTGGCCTTCGAAAATATCTCAGGATCTTTGAGAAGAGATAAAGATAGAAGGTTTTGATATTTCCTGTTTGTATTGTAGTAACTAATGTTTCCTGAGGTCAAATGAGGGGAGAATAGTGGACGAGTCAAGAAAAAACACTCACAAGGTAATCTAAACATGTTAGAAATAGTCTCTGTCAAACAAAATCTAATGTATGGATAAGGTCTAACAATGTGTGCGAGAGGATGGGATGTAGTTTAAGTGGCAGCTCCCTGTGTTTGAGTGTGTGTGTGTGTGTGTGTGTATGTGTGTGTGTGATATGACTAACCAGGAGTGTTTGGCTGCATGGCACCAGTAGCAGTGGTGTGTGGAAACAGGTTGACGGTGTCACGAGTTGTGCTTTGCCTCTTGAAGGTGTTCCCCTCGAAATAAACACCATGGAGGTCCACCTCCGTACCGAGCCCTAGAGTGTACCAGCTGACTTTGTCCCCGGCACACATCTCCAGCCCAAGAAGGTTCCCATACATACGTCCATTTACAGCTGCAATGATGATGCAGAGAGGATTACACAAAATAACACATGGACCAGTACGAAAATACGTCAGAAACAGCAGTGAGGGCACACACGGATTACCATGCATCATGTTGCTCTCCTCAAAGTCCTCGTCATTTGGATTTGTTTCGGTGCTGCCAAACTTCTGGATGTTCTCATCCAGATACCAGCTCATATTTTCATCCATGACCGAAAACAGAAGGAAGAACTCTTTATCCACATCTTTCTGTTGAAGATTGAACAAACAGTATCAGTAAGGAGAAGCAGTGTCAGTGTTGCAGATTGCACTCAACAGATTATAAAGAAATAACCGCATTAAACTGTCATAAATATGCACCTTTGAACAAATAAATGCATTTTAAATTTGTAGCTTATGGAAGATGTAAACTGTTAATTGCTATTTAACTTTTGCATGGAGTATTTTGTTCCCATCTTCACTATCTCATCTAAGTAGCCCAACTTTCCATGGAGGATGTTAAAGCTTATTTTAATCTTATCATATTGCTGAGAAAGTTCAAACTTGTAAACAAATAAACAATTATAAATGGCAGTCAGTAAAAAAGCCAGATAGCAAGTGAAAAATACACCTCAGCTAATTAAAGCTTCGTAAATATGTGAATTTCTTGTGTTTCACAATGTGACAGATTGTGTGTGAATGGTAATAGAACAGAACCTGGCTGCCTCCCTCATCAAGGACTCCTTTCTTGCACACAAGCAGAGGTCCAACTAGTCCAGCGTTGGTGTCTACGGCAGGCTCAGTACCAGAGTAGTATATGTAAGGGATACAAGGAGAATCAGAGGGAGATGGACCCTCCAACACCTGCCAGATGTACGTGAAGCTCTCTCCTGGACCAACATGGGAGCCTGGCTTGTCTACACCTACAGCATCACACACAAAGAACTATTATAATCCGCATGAAGACCAGTCAAAGTTACTGTGACATTCTATCATAATTTTTCAGTGAACATTTTGATTTTATTTTTTTACACATGGTCACATTACACATTAAGAAATTATTAACTGAACTTGGAGCCTTTGTGTTTTCCTCAAGCTGTAACCTTCAGTGTTTTAAAAATGAAGCTTATGTCAAGTGCCAATAACTGCAGTACTTAAAATGGCCACTTGAGGCTGACTCCAGCAGCAAGTTCAATTCCATAGATCCAACTTTACAGCAGGAATAAATATATTTACAGCCTGGTACAAAAATGGTTTTGGTCTCTATAACTGCATATTCATGACAAATGTAAAAAAAGAGAGAAATGTAAATAAAAAACTCATCATTCTAAGGCTTAAAGTTATGCTTAGGGAGGGCTGCTTTGACTTTTTGCTAGTTGTGGGCCAAGCATCATTTTGGCTAATTGGAGTAACTTAAGTTGACTGTTCAGATGTGTTAGTGACGTTGGTGCCTTTCAAAGAATCACAGGATTTTTGCTGTCAAAGTCTACAAGTGAACTAGGACTAAAAAAAATGTTTTTCATTTACAATTTTAGGCATTCTGAAACTCAGATGCACTCTTTTGCAGTTCAACTCATGCCTTTGTTTTACTTTTTTGAAGTTGTATGGATATTTTCACACCTTTTTGCTTGACCTTTTCAGCACAAAAATGTTTCTCAGTGGCCAATCACCATCTGAGCTTTGATTAAATATCATTGGTCTTGACAAAGCAGAGGCACAGACAAGGATATTTGCCTTTTTCTGGTTCAAATTTATGCCTCTGTCAATCTGATTTGTTAACTTCTGGCTACAACTTCTGTTTACAGAATGCAGTTTGCTGATTCCTCTGCAATTATCATATCTTAAGTTGAGTCCTAAAATCAGCAGCTACAAGATGTCATGGCCAGTGAAGGTTTTCCTGTCTATGCATCTGGCTGCTTCCTCACCATCCTGATAGCTGCTTCCCTGGAACTTTTTGTCATAGTGCAGCCCATGAGGCTGGATGCTGTAGTTTCTATCAGCTTTATTCATGAAAGTCACTTTGAGAGTATCTCCTTCCTCTGCTCTCAGAACTGGACCTGGATAAATACAGGAGAACAATGCAACCAGACAAAAGGTGTTTAGATGTTTTAGTCAAAGTCTGGACACCAGTGTACTAGTTTAGAAGTTTAGGATGCGAAAGAGGAAGAGTGAGATTTCTGGCAAAACAGGAAGTGATCTTACCTAAGAGTCCTAAGTGTTGGGAATTAGGCGTTGGTGGTTTTGTGACGGTAAAAGTGGCGTCTGTGTACTCTTTGTATATCACTTTGTCGTAGCTACCCCCAAGTCTGCCACCATCTCGGCCAAAAAATATCTCTGATGGTCTATAAAAGGAAGGGGTGGGGAGTGGGGGAGGAACATTATGAGGTACAAGATACTACAAGTGGGATAGATAGGGAGGGAACAACATGGGTTAGGATAAATATGACTACATTCACACAGCAGGCACAATGTGCGAATGTAGTCCTGATTCTTTTGTTCATATGTGACTCAGGCCTGTTTTTTTCCATGAAAGCATCATATCAGAATTCATGCAGTGTTTATGTCACTCACTCACTCGACTGAACTGAATGTATTGCAGTGAGTCAACTGGGAAGAGAATAAAGTTGCTAAGCATGTCAAGGGCTACACTTAACTATAGGAATATAAACTCTTTTCCTTTGAGGTCACTCATGTCCTGATTCCAACATTCCTGACTTGGACTCTGCATCCACACGCGCCTCCTTACGAAATGTAGCAGCAACTGCTCTGTAAAAAGTCAAAATGACCAATGTGGCTCTCTTCCTCTTGTCCTTGTCATCACTGTCACAAATTCTTATTCTGTTTTAAAAAAAATTATAAATGAAACAGTAAAAAGTCTTAAGTAACCTCTTAATTTGGTACAACTGTGTGTTTAACTACAAGGAGGTGACATCTTTGTTTTTGTTATTTTTGCTTATGTGGATCAGTTCAGGACCATGACCAGCTCACACTGAATTCTGATAGTGGTCACATTTTAAAAAATTATGTGAAAAGCCAAACGGAAAAATGTATATCAGAGCAATAAATCAGAAGTAAGTACAAAGGCCTGCGGTGTGAAAGTAGCCTATGTGGCCTTGATGAGGCTGCAGTGCGTAATTTTTTACTACAGAAAAACCCGACAGAGCAAATAGATGGCCAGTCAGAAGGATTTTTACTGTGTAAGGTCAGGAAACAATGACAAAGGCACAGTAACAACTGAGTCACTGCATCACTCTCTTCACTGTTTACTCTAGACACCACAAACATGCCTCACCACAGGAATGACCAGCAAACAGCACAGTCTGGACATACATGCATACATACACACAGGAAACTTTGTTTGAGAGTTTGGCAAGATTTAAAGGAATAGCCCACCTCCTATAGGGATGGTGAGGAGGATTTAGTGGCATCTAGCTGTGTGGTCACAGATCGCAATCAGCTAAATACCCCTCTGCTTACACCCATTCAGCTGTGAAGGAGAACCTGCAGGACCTGAAAGACCCTTTTTAGAGTCAGTGTTTGGCTTATTAGCCCCTGGCTACTTTAAAAACGTGTTGGTGAAACATGGCAGACTCCATGGAAGAGAACCTGATCCCTCTGTTGATATATAGGGCTCATTGTAAATGTATAACCCCCCCCCCCAATTCTTCCTTTTTAGATTTTTGCACATAAATGAAAACATACTTATGATATTATATTACAATTCTGCCAATAGTTTCCCCTAAAGGAGTTAGTTAGCTTCTTTCCCTTAAACCACTGAAGCACTGCAGCATTTTCTAAACGCAAAACATTTGCATGTGATACATATCACACCTTTTGATTAACAATGTGCCATCCGGATATAAAACACTTGAATTATTTTGATCATCAGTTTTATTACAGTAATAAAGAGATTTGTTCTTCCTGTGTCATATACCTGGGTTTGGATGGAACCTGAATGTCATTGTGACGATATATTAAGATATATTTTTTCAGTTGGCTAAAGGCTTCAAAGTTCAGCTGCAATTTAAACATAACAACCGGATGGCCGGACATTGTAAACCTGAGCTTCTCTAAAACACCACGTTTGGCCTTGGTTATATGTAGTAAACACGATGACTTCTTTAGGTACATTTGGACAAAAACAGACTGACATAAGTAGGGACATTTTCAACAGCTTCTTTCAACAGACTGTGACAAATTCACCAGATGAGGCAACAAAACAACATTTATAGACATGTCCCCTAATAACCTACACAGTTGGAAGAAAGCTGGTATGAAACCATGTGGGCTCGGATCACTGTGTTTTTGATACAAACGTCAGTGGAGTTTTGAATTTTACTGGGTGTCAGCATTAATTCGGTTGGATGCAGGAGTATGCCCACCTGTTGGCCTCAGTGAGGGATACATTGCTAATCAGATCCTTTCCTGAGGGAGCGTAATCCCACAGGACTTTCTCTGCTGCCAAGTAGTAATTCCTCACAACGCCGCCCTTCACTGTGGGGGCAGCCTCACTGCCGCATGACTTCACATCATAAAAGGCCTGCATCCCAGCTGGAATAAAAAAAAAAAAATAGACAAATGTTAGACAGTAATTTGCATGTAAAAAGTATACGGTAAAGTAAAACTGGACACTGGCATGATTTGTATACTAAGAACAGAAAAGAGAGAAGTTCTTGGTCTAAAGCAGAAGGAGACAAGTTTTGAAAACCACATTTCTTTTTCAACTCAGTCCCTCCCTACATATACTATTATTTTTAGAAATAAGGATCTTGGACCTCCAGAAAGTGGTCCACATCATGGATGATGTCACCAGCAATGTCATACTGACAACTCCTACTTTATATTAGGAAAGAGAGAGCATCCTCAGTGTGCTCATTCAGGTGAAATGGTGGGTGTTTGTGCAGCTCAAATCTGCATTTCTAGATGGCAGCCATTGGTGCTTTGAACTTGTGGACTTGTGAGCTGGGGGGGCTGTCAGGGTGAAAGAGCACTCCCCTTTTCAGCTTCCCAAGCCAAATCTTCTTGATCTCTCCTGTAGTTGTCTCAAGGAATCAGCATGATAGGTCCCTTTTAAGGTGTTAGTAATCTGCCTTCTAGGACAGTGGTTTTCTTCCAGGCACTTTGCAATTGTTGAAATCAACAGCCCACTTCTTCACCCTGCTGTCAGAAGAGGCACCCACATGTCCTCTCTGACCTCCTTGGGCGAGCCCTTGTGACTGAGGTAGCACATGACTAATCAAGGTAGGAGGTGAAGGCTGATGTTGTCCATTTATTTCAAACGGTGGCAATTTTCAATTATCCAATAAAGACATAACACTTAAGTTATCAACATTGAACTTTCTGAATAATCAATACAATAACTGCACTTGTACATAACAGGAGTTATGAAACTCATTTACTTCTACATTAGGCCATTAACTTTGTGTTAATCTTTCTAAAGAGATATTAATAGGTCACTATGGAAGGGTATAATAAAAAAGGGAGGTATTTTTCAAGTGTAATCATTATTTGTCATATGATGAGCACAAGTGGTTCCTTCAGTTCTATGACACTGAACTTTGGACAGCTTTAACATGCAAGCCCAGACGTGTTAAGAAAAGAAACACAAGCTCTGATAACATCTACCTTTTAGAAAATAACAGGTATCACTCTGAAAAATGCATTCCCCTCCGTCAGCAACTCTGTACAACCATGAAAGGGCCAGAGCAGAGAGATCAAAGGTGACACAGGGGTCAAATATCAGGTGACCTACCCTGCAAGTGGTCATTAACCTGGCAGGCCAGCAGCCACTTTCCGCTCGCTTTTGGGACCATTTCGGCAGTGGCAAACGAAGCTGGGAACAGGCTGAGGACGTCTGTGCGGTGGCCACGGTCCAGCAGTGTATTCCCATGGAAAAAGGCAGAATGAATGTCCACCTCGTTACCCATGCCCAACAAATGCCAGGCCACTGCACGGTTCTGGCACAACTCGATTCCGGGCAGGTTACCAAACATGTAGCCATTAATAGCTGTCACACAGAGAAAAGCACAGACAGAGGTGAGAGGAATGGACAGAGAGGAAAAAAAATGCAGCTTTTAAAACCTCTTTTGTACACTTCACCCACTAATTTCTCACCGTGCATCAGGTTTGACTCCTCGAATTCTGGGTCTTTTTCGTCAACCCCAGCTGGATCAGAGCACCTCTGAATGTTGTCCTCCAGGTACCAACTCAGGTTTTCGTCCACCACGTTGAACATCAGGAAGACATCCTGGTCCACGTCATTTCGGACTGACTCTACCACAGACTTTGACTTGACTGATTTGTTAGTCTCCTTCAAGATTCCTGCTCTCGTTGAAAAAGATCAGACACAGAGAAAACATGCATGACGGGGGAGAAAATTTTATATATTATTGTTTGCAATCATGCAAAGGTAAGAGGACGTTCAAACTTTGTTTTCTCAAACTCCCAGCATCCAGTAGATGAAAGATAGGCCAGATAGTGTAATAATTCCCATCGTGTTTGTTTTCTTGTGAAGCTTTCTTTGGCAGATTTTCACTGTAGTCATTAAAGGCTTAAGACTAGGGAGTGTTTACTTTTTAACATGGGGGGTTGTAGAGAAGCTGTGGTGACTGGATGTACAAATACGACTGATCTGACTTTATTTGGCAGACGAATGATGCATTCAGAGAGATGAGCCAACAGGCGATATTAAGGACACATTATGAGAAACATGCCCGCTTTAAAATCACCGACTACACTAACATGTTGTCACATGTCTTCAAACCTTTTTTGCAGGTGAGCAATGCACCGATAAGTCCCGACACGATATCCTTGGGTGCATCCAAGTGAGAGTGGTAGACCCAGGTTAGACAGTTGGCATCGTCATCCGTGGGGGCAAACTCAGGCTTGACCTCCCAGCGGTAGGTGTAGCTGCCCCCTGGAGGAACAGAGTCATCCTCCTTCAACCTGCCTGATGTCCCATCTGGATAGAGGGCCCCTGGTAGATAAATACAAGATGTTAGTGTTGAGCTCACTGTTTTCTCTAAAGTACAGTAAAGGCTTGCGACAGCTTTGACTTAATGTCAGAAAAAAACAAAAATAATGACACAGTCTTAACAAGAACAGATTTGCCTTAACTGTGCTGTAGAGTGATGCAGCAAAATATCATGCATGAGATAAATGATTGATCAAATGCAAAGAGGTTTGATAATCCCATTCCTTAGTGGTGGTTTGATAAATCCCGATCATACCTTTTCCTCTATTGGTCTTAACTCTTAAGCTTTCAGCATTTATGTGCGATCTATAAAAAAAAATGAATGACCTCAGTCTTAATGACAGACATCAGTGGTTTTATAACCTCTGTATGAGTTTGTACATGACGTGACATTGTTTAACCGTAACTGATTTAATCAGTTTTGTGTTATGTGTTGACACTTTTCCCTTTGGTCTTCCTCTCTTTAGTACTCTTCTAACTCTATATCTCTCTTCATTTCATATTCAAAATGCTGTTTTTTAAAAACTATTTTGTCACCTAACAGAAATGTTCTCTCTGGCTCACTGACAGGTTATGAAATTTCTTTTTATAAAGCATGACCTTTGTCATAATCTATTTAAGGAGTGAAAAACCTCCACAACTTTAGATTCACTTTCATTTCCCCAATCGTGGAAAATACCAGAAGCAGGCCGCATCTTGGCAGATGAGCAGGGGGAGGGGACATTTAGCTGCAGGGCTGTAAAATTCACAGATATACCCGACAGGAGCACTTGAACTGCCCTGTGTAACCATTTGCACTACCACACTGACTAATTTGAGTCTTAAAGTTCTTTAATTGTATCACATGTGCCAGTCTTTTCCTTTTTCAGCTTACTGTCATCTGTGACAGTCTGGCACTGGAGCAGCGGTGCGAATATGTCTAAATGTCATACTTTCAGACCAGCGTTACACAAAGCCACAGCTTTCTGTTAAAAAACTAAAATCAGATGGAAGAGGTGCCGTTCATTGGGCTGAGTGGTGTATCTGAACATGCAACGTTAAATAACTGGGCCTGTGCAGCTCTGCCAAAGCAGAACAGTGTCCTATTGAATGAATCAGCAGTTTTATAAACAGTCAGACTGACTTTCTCAGATATCTGATATTCCCACTGCAATCATTCCTACAACTTGATACACTGTTTCGTAACATACTAGTGCAGAAATTGCTATTCACTTTGTATAGAAATACCTTTAGTATCTTACACAAGATTCACTTTTTAAAAACTATTTGCAGTCCACTTGGCACTTTTCCATCCCTGAGGAACTATGGTACTTAGTATCTTGCTTTGTATTATTATTACAAATATAGCTGTTTCTTCAATCCGAGCGATATCTTATTATTGTTGCACTTTTTGTATGTTACTTTGAGCACATGTATGTATAATGCAACACCATACCCTCTGCATTCTTCTTATAGAAAACCCCATGGGGATGCATGGAGTAGTTCCTGCTGGCGAAGTTCTTCAAGTGCACGACAATTACATCATCAACCTCTGCTCGAAGTATGGGTCCCAGGAAGCCCAACCAGGGCGGTCGGGCGGCCTGGTGCTTGTATGTAGCGTCTGTATACTGTCGGTACATGGCCTTCTTATAAACTCTGCCAATACGGTGGGGTCCACTTTCCAGGAACCCAGATGCATGCCTGAGATAGCGGTGGAAAGAGGACATAAATAATCATAGACACAGACAGAGCAGGGACTACACAGAGGAAGGGGAGTGTGCAGGAGGGTGAAGAGAAAAGGCTGACTACTAATCATGTTTTAAGAGGCATTTTTTAAAAGTCAGGGTCAGGTCAGTGTCACATTGTGCAGTACAGATTGCACATGCAGTTGTATCTTTTGCAAATTTAGAACTCTGATTACAAAAAAAACGGAATGTTCAAGCACAAACAGTAAAAAATAAGCAGGATTAAGCAAAAAACAAAGATACTTGTGAGCTAGTCTATTAATACAAGTGGGAGAAAAGCAGCATCCACTGCATAATACCACCATGACAACAGTGCAACTGTCTAATTACTGTCAAAATACAGACTGTATGACTCTGACCGAGTATGCAACTGTATGCCATTAGCACAAACAAATAGCAGAAGCACTATATGGCAAAAAGTGTGATGCCATTGTTGCAAAGATTTCACAACATGCTCTAATTTAACTTTGAGATTATTTAGCTTTAACTGTAGATGTGATGTTGCAGACTGAAACAATTAGACTTGTTATTATTGTGATTACACGTCTGTGGGTTAATAACCTGTTACATGAGCTGCAGCAAACAGTTTTGCTGCTGTATATCCTGCTCACAGGCAACAAGGAGGACAGAAAGCTTTACCTGTACCAGATTCATAAATGGGTCACACTGATAACCTTGCTGACAGTAATGTCAAAGAGGATTTCATTGAGCAACAGGTTAAAAAAATTTAGTGCTAATGTGCTACCTTATACATTCCTGTTAAACTGGATTTCATGTATGAAACACTGGATGCTACCCAAGCTTCTCACTAAATTTGATTATTTTACTATAGATGTGTTTTAATCATTTCCATGGTGCTTTCTGTGCACCTCTGGAAAACAAACCATGGCTGAGTTTTTCATTTGCCGATGTTACTTTTTTTGTATGAAGAGCTGCATATGAGAACCGACAACTTGAGGACGTGTAACTAGTAGGAATGAGCTACCTATGGATTCATTAATCAATAAAATAGGAGAATAAAATAGACGCTATAACATCAAGAGACGCTATAACATCAAGAAAATAAAATGTCTTGTTCAAAGTACTAAAAATGTCTTGGTTTGTTTACAACCACTGATGTGGGAACATGACTGTGTCTCTGTGTATTTGGAACTGGTTACTAAGTGTTGGGTAAGCCAACTGACTAAGTCAGGAAAGTCCAGCATTATGTAAAGATGCAGGAGGAGACGAACTGTCCACCATTCATAGCCCACAACCTTAGGAAAATCCTTCATGTGTCTTAATTATATACTATGCATCTTATGCCATAATATGATGTAATAATATCTCAATTTAAGCTTTTCTTAAATAACAAGCCCTTCAGAGTTTCTTCATACTCCATATCGCATTGGGACTGATTAAACTTTCCAAACCTTGTCATCTCCTCTCTGACTGAACTTGTTTGGTACTTTATTACAGGTTAATCAAAAAGGTAGATTATGTTGTTTGTGGTCTATTTCAGGTGTCAACAGCCAAATCATCAGTATGAACACAAAACATACAAATACAAATTGTCAGGTTCCCCGTTATTAAGAGATCATCCTCTATTAGCTATCTGAGCAGTGTGTCATCACTGCCTGGGATATACAGCCCAGAGGGGCACAATGACCAGCCATGTTAACAGCTTTCTTTATGGGCTTGACTACCTGTTAAAAGGGTCACAGTTTGGGAGTAATCAAAAAAAAAAACACTCAGAAAATCAAGACTTAAATTCTGTTTGTTCTTGGTGTGGAGTTACTTTAGGCCAAGCCTATTTGGTATCAATCACAGAATTGTTCTTTCTTCTTTGATATGCATGAAGAACAGCTGTCTGCATTTCCTGTTTCATTTTTGCACACTGAGACATGACAAAAGAATTCAATAGCTCTAGAAAGAAGTTACACTTTGTCAGTCTAGTATTTTCCTTCCTGTTGTCTATTGTACCAGCTCAACACACAAACAAAGCTCCTGAAACACTGCTTACTCAACGAGGAGATGACATTGAACATTTGACCAAACAAAAATTGTATATATATGATTTAAATTCTCTGTATTTGAACTCGGGTGCCGTCGCAGTATCTTGTATTACTTCGTATCTATTTATCACAACACTCCATCTGCTAAGTTTGATACACGTGAATGTGTGAGACTGGGTGATGGCATGATTTACCCGCCCATACTGTCTGAGCTTAATCCTTCTCCAAAAAACTTCAGTGTGTCTCAACTCACTCATCATCTGCGATGTCTGTCCCGTCAAGCAGATTTTTCCCACTGGGTGCGTAATCCCACGAGTCCTCAATGATCCCCACATAGTAAACTCTCTCCCTGCTGCGCCTCCCGCTTGCACCGGAGAAGAGAAACAACAAACAGCTTATAAACAGCGCCAGAGTCCGTGCCATGTTTTGGACGATCGCTCCGTTAAACGCAGGTCAGAGTGTTTAGCTGGTTGAAGAGTGTCAAGTGGAAAAGAGGACTCTTCCATGCAGACCTCCAAACAGCGTGCGTCGAGTCTGCTAGACTTATGAAACTCTGCAAAGTGAAAACAGTTGGTCTATTCAAAGAGAGAGAGAGAGAGAGAGAGAGAGAGAGAGAGAGAGAGAGAGAGAGAGAGAGAGACTGGGAGAGTCTGAGAGACAGACTGAGAGCGACTGCAGCGTAACCGCCTTCTTCGGTGACAGACGTGCAGGGAACGGCTTTATAACAGCTCGGTGTTTTCGCGTTAATTATTATAAGATGTTATCGAAATGACCTCAGGGGAAATCAAGATAATTAATCTGCTTATGCTAAGATTCAAACTCGTCAACTGAATTGGTTGTCAATTTTCCGGAGGTGATGAACAAACACTTTAGCCAGCTGGTGTCTCCATTAAAAAAAAAAAAGGCTATTATTTAGAGAGACCTGTTAGACTGTTTTTTAAAAAAACAAACAAGAAGAATAAATAAAGAATAATGACATTCTTATGTCTAAAAGTAGCAATGGCTACTCTCTGAAAATTGTATGAATTAGTTCAAAATCATGTCTTAAACATTTTGTTACCACTTTCTAATCAGTCACATTAAGAATTTTGTTCTTAGTGGCCTCATAAGTGATCAATCATTTACTAATGGTTCAATTTCCTGGCTGTGAAAAATCCAATTGAGTAGAATTTCCGTTTGGCAACTAATAACACTGTCATAAATGAAGATAATCCATAAATAATCCCTAATAAATGATAAATACTCATTAAATACTAGTTAAATCAATAGAGGTCCAGGTTCATCACAGTTTTTTTTGGCAGAAACTGTTCAACTCAATAAGGCTAAGGCAACAGCAAGATACATTTTACACTAAAAGTTGTTCCTATAACTTATAATTGATGTAAAAAGCATAAAGGATTCATTAGCTATGAATAAATTAAAGTAGCAACATTTTACAAATCTCTCAATCTTGTAGCCCTAATCGTTCTGTTATAGAAAAAAGCTCGTAGAAATATATAAAAAAGAAGATTCCTGCTTGAGTCAAATCTGCTTAGAGGTGCATGTACTTGTTCCTCTTATCAAGATAATTCAATTTCCATAAAAGGGCAAATATGTATTGAGGCACTTTCATTGGATAGGCTTCATATGTTTTTAGGTCAGGGGTCATGGACATGTAATGGAAGGAAGTTGGAGACATCGAACATGTGCTCTATATGAGGTGTTAACCACAATGTCATGCAAGTCAAGTTCCTACTGTAGCATTGCTTTGATAAGCTGACAAGAGTCTGGGAAAGTTTTAGAGACAGGTGCATGCAACGACCTGAACCTTTTCACACTGCTGTGCACCAGCTGCACTACACCAACAAGAAACTTCAAGCCCGGCACCAACATCCCTGCATCTTCTTAGCTTAAGCTTTGTCATACTGTGCATTAAAGGGGTGAGGCTGACACCTGCTGACCAAGTCTGAGCATAACATTTGTGGAAAATGCGTGAATCACAGTGTGAATGAAGAACGTCTTGTTTATAAATAAACAGTTTAAGCACGTTATTGTCACTCTTGTCTTTTCCTCTGGTTTATTAGGGAATTGTAATTCTTGAGCTTCCTATTTTTATAATCTTTACAACTCTCCCTGTACAGTCTGCACTCCAACAAGCAAAGTATTGTTATGGTGTAAAAACAAAGGATTTAAGTAGTGGTTGTACAGGAAATAAGCAGCAAGGCTGAAAAAAGTAGGCTACTTCATGTTATTATTATTCAGTTATGTGCTTATGGGTCACCAGGGTCCAGTTTGGCTCAGGAGGTGATTGTGTTCTCTTTTGTCTCGTAACACCGGCGTGCCCCCTAGAAATCCAAGCCCACAGAAGGAACACATTGTTCCACAAGATCATCTATGCTTTAATTTTTTTTCAGTCAGGCTCCAACCCAGGATAGCAACGTCTGTAAATTCAGTGTGATGATTCTTGTAGGCGGATGTCTGTATTATTTACGTTTCACATTAAAGTAATCTCTTGGAGCTCAGCTAAATTGAAACTTTTAGATTCCCACGCTATGCTTGATGGCCAGGATAACTTTACTGTCAAGAAATATATATGAGAAAAACTGTCAAAATGCTTCTCTATACATTAGTAAACATCCACTTCAGCACCAGCACACTTTTTACAGCAATGATTAAATTCTTTTCAGATAATATAATCCAGATTTAGGCATTTGGAGGCGATTCAATTACATCCACAGTGAGCAAGTAGGGAAAGTGGTGCTTTTAGCACTGTAGAAAGAACAAACCTCTTACATCTCATCACTTTTATAGGCTACAAATCTTTTAATGAGTAATGGGCTTTTTCTCAGTGCCATGCCTCTCAATGGGCCTATTCAATTTTGACAACTCGGGTTTAGAGAATGGAATTGGAAGACTTGTATAATTCTGAAGATGGAATATACTTTTCTAAAAGTATAAAAAAAAAAACGACAGAGACAAAAAAAGAATTTAAGTGATGATTTCAATGCTGAATAGATGTAAACCTAAAGCTTTTCCACATAGGATGTAGCTTTCATATTTGTCCATACATTTGTCAAATGTCCTTCCTGCCAGTTGTCATATTAAGGACCGACTCATAATTCACAAATTTATTAATCAGTGGGACGGCCCTGCCTCGAGAGCACCGTGCACGTGTCCAACTTTTTTGCGTAACTGCGTTGTCTTCCTGTGAACGCGCACGACAACGCACTGTCGTCCCTCTGCTGGTGGTTGTCAGTGTACGCTACAGACATGGCTGCTCTCAGTAAAATACCGTACAACTGCTACGAGATCGGTCACACCTGGGATCCCTCATGTGTACAGTCTGCTCTGGATGTAACCAGGAGCGCTTTGGAGGTCTCTTTCAAAATATACGCCCCGCTTTACCTGGTAAGTTTTGCGGTATGACCTGCAGTATTTAGACTTGCACACTGCAGCTTAAGTTAGCTAGCTAACCTAGTGAGGCTAACATCATCTGTTAAGTTATGCAAAACGATGAATTGCCGAGTTAACTCGTTTGACCGGTCAGCTATGATTCTTTAGTAGTTTGGGGGCATTGTAAGCAAATGTTCAAACAACAATTTTAAGTGCATAGTTCATAAAACAATCTCTTTTTTAAAAAAAAATGATTTTGCAATAGTTTGGCAAGCAAACTGAATGACCCGACATTACGTCAGTGAGCGCCACTCAACTCTCATATGTTGCAGATAGCTGCAATTCTAAGGAGAAAGAAGAAGGATTACTATTTAAAAAGGCTTCTCCCTGAAATCCTATGGTCTACCTCTTTCCTCACTGCCAATGGAGGTCTCTACATTGTTTTCTTCTGCATTCTCAGGTGAGTTGGTTCAGAAAATGTCACACAGATACAGGGTGTCAATCACACAGCTGTGTTGAAATTTAGAGGATTAGATGCAATGATGTCAGAACTAAAAAGAATAGATCTGTGGATCAGTGTAAATGTTTGTCGTTGAAACTGAAAGTTTAGTGGTTTGCACAGTAGCATGAACTGAGCATATTTACACAACGGCAGCAGCCACTCTATGCTCAGAGGGTAACTCAGGTTCTTTAGCCTGTTTTTCTCAAATGTTTTCAAAGTTACTTAAATATTTCCTGTGGAGTATTTCTGTAAACAAAAGTTATGTAAACATGACATTTTCATCATTAAAGCAACTCGCGCTTATCCTTGAGGTCGAACATGTGTTCAGTGTTTTGATGAAAAAAAAAACATTTCATACCAACATATCTTTAAGTTGCTGCTCACAGGAGTTTGTGTTACTTTGTGCCAAAGCTTTACTCATTTTTTATTTTATTATTATCTTTTTTATCGGTGAAGTTTTATGGACCTGTACTTTTGAGGGCTGTAGAGGCACTACTCAACTGCATTCTTACTTAATGATGATCCCATGATAAGCAACTAGGCTACAGCTATGCACTAACACACATGCACACACAAGCACTGGAGAGCCTTCAACACAGATACAGCACAGAAACTTTTACAAAAGGCTGTGAATGTGACTCTAGTGACTTTCAAAGCTGTGGACACAGAGAGTCTAACAGCAGCTGCTGTCCATGGCTGTTGATGACTGCCAGCTTTACATACTCTTTACTCTGGTCAAAGTCCCCTTACCTTCCACCCCACATGCTGCGAAGCTACAAGGCCACACTCCGTACAGTGTTTGTCCCATGCAGCTCTCTGCTGTATCTTACACATGCTCATTGTGGACTGTGCACCCTGGTGCATTTTGAATTAAAACAGAAATTTAAAAAAAAAAATCTGTGCTAACTGTAGCATAAATCCATTTACTACTTTCCAGTAAAAAAAAAACAAACAAACAAAAAACCCCAAACTAACATTGAAATAAAGCTGTTTTTTCTTACTCTAGGAAACTTATGGGAGGGTTCACCTCCTGGTCTGTTGGGTTCGGCTCGGCACTGCCCGCCTCCTATATTGCCATCCTCCTGGAGCGTAAGAGCAGGTAAGATTCCTGTCTGTTTATTTTCACTAGATTCTTCTTTGATCCTCCTACTCTCAATAAGATGTTCATCTGTTTAACTAAAAAGCAAAAGACAAAAAAAATAGCACTTTTGTTCTCAAATATTAAAGAAGTCCTTGTAAATAGTGATTCTTTATTCAGAATTTATACATTTCTTCCTTCTTTCCCCCCACCAGGAGAGGGCTGCTAACAATATACATGACAAATCTAGTAAGAGCCTCTCTGTTCCTTTAAATATGATTTATTATATGTAATAAGACATATCTTCTTTTGCCACACAGTGTGTTTGTAACAGTGTAATCTTATTGGCAGGCCACTGAGACGTTGTTCCGCATGGCAGTGACACGAGGCTACGTCAAACCCATCAAACACGGCGAGGTATGATAAATTGGTGGTCTGGGTGAGCTGAAAGTGAACAGGCTAAATATGGGACTCAGGGGCTACATGATATAGCACATAATACAGGAATGCTTTGTCTCTCTACAGGGACTCTTAGGTTGGTTTTAGCTCTGTGTAATCAGGTAACGTGGCTTTTCTCACACTATTTACTGTAGAAAAGCATCTAAACTTAAAGCACTATATTTGAGAAAAGCGTACTATCTGTGATCTAACTTTTTAAAAATGTATTCTTCGGAATGCTGTCAAACAGAGCTAGAATGAACCTGCTCCCATTGTGCTTTCACGCAAATGTCTAGAGGCATAACATGCAGGAATCATCCGTTACTTTTTGCAAATACAATATTCAAAGCTGCCTTCTCCTCCCCACCTCAGCTAGACAGAGAAGCAGTGTTGCACATGAAAGAGCACTCAATCAGACAATAAAGATATAATTTTCTTTTTTTTTTTTCTCCTCACAGTTACATTCTTAAGCACCAGTGAAAATGCTCACTCCTCCTCACAACCCTGCTAGAAGGTCCTGTAATACTGGATTTTGTTTGAATTCAGCCCAAGTGCATTCTTGACCCTCCCTGCTGTTTGGCTCTTTGCTCTGTGTTTGTGTGTGTGCGCACCTTTCGTCAAACAGATAAAAAGACTTGCAACTCATGACACAGACATGGGCAAGGAGGAGCTGTTATTGGCTGGGTTCTGCGAAAGACGGTCCAAAGGATGATGCACTGAAACATTCCATAGAAAATCATTGAAACAAATTGGGGAGAAAATAAGAAATTCCAGGCAGAGGGCAGGTTCTCTGCAGAATTTGTTTTTTAATAAAAATCCTACATATTATGCCTTTAAGATACACAAATATATATCCTCTGTGCAGCAGCTGTTGCACTATTGTATGGTGTAAATCTATAATCCATGGCTACGTCTTTACTCTTACTTTCTTTATGCCTTTAGGTGCTCCTGTTCTGCATTACTGCATCACTCTATATGTTCTTCTTCAGGTCAGAACAGCACAGTGAACTGATTGTTGCTGTTAAAAGTGAAACATTGACATTGTTTATCATGCATGGTTTTCAGATATTAAAAACAAAGAGCAGATGTTAGGAATTTGAATTCATTTTTTTGTGTTTTGCACTGCAGGAGTAAAGATGGTCTCAAAGGCTTTGCGTTCTCTGCATTAAAGTAAGTTCACTTTGTTCACGCAGATGCCTTGATTCAGAATACTGACTTTGTTTTGGTAAAGCTCAAGGATGTGGTGTGCATTTTAAGGTTCATCATCGGGAAAGAAGAGATTCCTACGCAATCTGTCATGGCAGAACACACCTGCACAAGGCCCTTTGAGAGGACAGCTGCTATAGAGACTGAGGACTCGCGGGCGTCAGCAGAAAGGCTCAGCTCCAGGAAGAAAACTTTGGTCGCTTTTACAAAGGAGCTCCTAGAATCAATGTAAGAGGATAATCATATTTTTATATACATTTTATACATTGCTACATTTTTATATATATTTTATATACACATATTTATACACCCAGACTTTACCTGGATTTATGTTGTTTTTTTAATATTCTAGATGCAAAAAGGGTCCAAGACACAGATGTTGTAAACATTACCAAGACAACTGCATTTCCTACTGCATTAAAGTAAGACATGTTTGTTATGTTGATGCACTTATAACGCTAAAATTTCTTTAAAATTCAATTTCAGTAATACAATATTGTATGCATATTTTTTTCCTGTCATTGTGCAGGGTTTTGTCAGGATGTTTAGTATTGGCTACCTGATACAGTGTTGTCTTAAAGTGCCCTCAGCCTTCAGACAGATGTTCTCTAAACCCTCACGGCTCCCCTCCCTCTTCTACAACAAAGAGAACTTCCAGCTAGGGGCCTTTTTAGGGTCTTTCGTCAGTATCTACAAGGTACTGACTTATACTTGGCTGTTATTTGTCTTATTTCTTTCTTGCTTCTGTTCTTGTATGTTGGCAAAAAAAGAATATTTTAACTTTACAATGTATATTGCTACACATGCACACTTGATTTGTGTAATCTGATTGTTTCTTTCATGCTGTGTCTGGTTTAACTTTTGCCAAAATTTATCTCTTTATATCTCTTTATATCTCTTCTGAGAACTATATAGTTAAGTCTTCTTTAATGTGTTTCTCCTTCACTCAGGGAACAAGCTGCTTGCTGCGCTGGGTGCGCAACATTGATGATGAACTCCACGCACTGATTGCTGGTAAGACAGAATTATGTAAACTGTCAAATAAAGTCCTTGTAGAGCAATCCTCCTCTGATATTGTCATGTTCCAGCTGATTTACACCGTCTGACATATGTCCCATTTCCTTTGTCTCTGTCTTTCAAGGCTTCCTGGCTGGTACTTCAATGTTTTTCTACAAAAGCACAACAATATCCATGTACCTCTTCACAAAACTGGTAGAGGTAAAAGAAAATCTCCCTGAACACAAAGCAGATTCATATAATAATCGAAGTAACATTGTCAAGACTATTATTAATCAGATTTCGAGTATAAACTAACAGTAATTTACTAAAATCAATTTACTTTTTAAATAGTAAATTAACCTAATTAATATTTGGATTAATTTCCTCATAAAACCCTCCTTTTTTAATGAAAGAAAGAGACACTGACTTGCAAGGTAGAGATATTCTACATGTTTTCATATCTGTATTGGACAGTTTATCAGTAACAGCAAATGTAATCTGCCTCTCTACCTTTAGACCATGTACTTCAAGGGCATCGAGGCTGGACGGTTCCCTTACTTTCCTCATGCAGACAGAGTCCTGTATGCCATCTCCACTGCAATATGTTTCCAAGCTGTAAGTAACACACACATAAGCACATATATATATGCTTCACACGCATTTTTTTTTATGCTGAGTAAGAACATATTGTATGACTCATTATGTTTACACAGGCTGTGATGGAAGTGCAGAACCTCAGGCCAACATACTGGAAGTTCCTGCTGCGTTTAACCCAGGGCAGGTATGAATGGATGATGCAGAAATCAACAGCTGTCAAATCATATTTTATTCGATGATTTATCATAATCAGAACACCAGTTACACTAACCTTAGGGTTCGATTTTAAAATTCACCCACATTGTTAAAGAAGTAAGCTACATTATAGAGAGACGTAGGGTGTTACTGTTAAAGGTCCTATATGTAACATTTTGACATTAATTACAGAACATTTCTGTGAAACTCATGACCGAAGTCACATGTGGAGTAAAATGTGTTCAAACCAGTTCCGGTTTCATACCCCTGAGTCAACATTTATAAGCAGTATGCACTTCCATAGCATGTTTAAACCAGACAGCAACCTTGTACATTCAGTACATGCATCTAATTGGACCTTAAATGGATTGTAATAGGTGGTAAAATGTTACATATATCACTATTTGGCTAGTTAGCTATTTCATATGAACAATTTAATCAATATCTATTCATAGATTCAGTTATCAGACAGTTTCTGTCTCTGTTAAGGTAATCTGTTCTAAGAATTGTATTCGTCATGTCAATACAGAGATTTTTGCCTGTCTCCTCTTCAGGTTTGCTCTGATGAACAGACAGATATTAGATGTGTTTGGGACTCAGGCTTCCAGAGACTTTAAAGGCTTTGTGCCCAAACTGGACCCTCGTTTCTGCACGGTGCTTCCACCAGGTGCCGACATTCAGCTCGGATGACTTGGGACCAGACTCCAGGAGGGGCTTCAGGGTTAACTCAACAAGACACGGACAGTTCTGGCTGATCTTTCTGAGTAACTTAAGGATTTTTAAAAGGTGTTATAACAGCTCAGAGGTGGTGAAGATCATGTAATGAGATTGGATATGTTTTGGGGACTGTAAAAGCCCAGGATCTGTTCAGAAGTGTGTTTTGAGATGTGATACAGTGACTAACTGGGATTGTATTCACACAGGTAACTGGTAAAATAAATTAAAAAAAACCAAAAACACTAAATGTTGTTAAAAATCAGTAAACACCAAAATTTGTTTATTAGAAAACAAAAATGACTTTATTTCGGACTCAAAAACATTCCTTCTATCATTTTGTAATTTTGCAAGTTACCTGTGGGTTTGTACTGGACTTAGTTTGGTTATACGAATGACTGCTCTCATGAGAGGGTGAAACTCACTAATTCTTTGAAAAAGAGAGTGATACATGACTTTGAATAATTAAGGAGGAGAACAAATTTAAGATGATTACTCCTTGATAATATCTGAATGTGTACTTTTTTAAAGCAATGTATGCAGTTCATGATATAAATATAATATGTAGCCTTATCAGATACTTTATTCCATATTAGACTACGGGAAATGTATTTAGATTGTGATCTGTGATGTAAAACAGAGGTGTAAAGTCGCAATTTTAACCAGTTACTTAAGGTGAATTTTATTTAAAGCCCTTCATTGATTTCTAAATTCAGTTGAGTAATTTCTTGCCACAAAATCTCTCCTTTTACGCACACTAACGTGTGTTTTTAGCTCCATTTGACAGAAATTAATAGAATTTGGTCACTCACTTTTATAGATACTTAAAAAAGCATTGAAATAAGCATGTATTTGGATGCAAATACAATACACAATTAAGATGTTGATTTTTAGGGTTTTGGTATCAGTATCAGTTTGTCAGACTGTAAGTCACTGTTCCAGCTTCATTTTACTGTGCACCTGATTGAGTCTAAAAAGTACCAATGATTACATTTTGAAAATGCATAAATGCACAATTAATTCAGCTAAGGAAACATAATAAATCAATTGTATGTTAAACTGTGTTAAGGCAACCAATGTTTTCTTACACACAATAAACCTTGTTATTGGGTGAAATCACATGAGGGTGAAAAATCAGCAAATGCATTTTCAGCACATTGAGAGCACTTATCTGTTAATTCAATCTGTTCATTCAAATCTGCATTTACAGATAGCAGTTTGCTAGTAATCACAAAAACCGAATGTTGTTCAAGAACCACGTAGGCATATGCTATGCTGCCGCTCAGAGAAATTGTTTGGTCAAAGGGTTGATGGTGCAGAGAGATCTTGGGAGAGAAGTATTTTTTTATACTACGTACTTGTTACTTGGTATCTCTTCCACCTCTGGTTTACAGTCCAATATAGATTTATCTTATATTTGATGCAGAAAGTTGTTCACCTTTGTGCAACACTAAAGAGCCAAGAGTTTATAATGTGATGGACAGGATGAATCGCTCAAATGAAAATGCAAGGGAGACAAAATTTGCAGATGGATATAATTCAAAATCTGAATAACTTTCAAAAGGTCATTGCAGTTAGAATTCTAAGCAACATTTTATATTGTCTGAACAAGTTGTGGAAAGGCACCCACAATCAACCTGATTCATCCTTTTTATTTTATTCTCTGAAGGTGTATGGGTTCAATATAAAATATTTACAAGTACAGGCTGAACTCAGACACTTTGAGAGTTAAAATAAAAGATGTGATTGTTTCATGTGAGCTCAAAAATTAGTGCCTGCTGCTTACATTTTGATTTTCTGTCAGTTATAATGTGAAGCCTGTCATTTAAAATCCACATTGTCTGGACATTGTTCAGTGAAGTATTTTATGTGTTTTCCTGCAGGTCGCAAGGAATCCGTTTCTGTGAATAAAATGCACACAGCTCAGTCTGCTTTTGTTTTTGTTTTTTATTTCTGAGAGATGCAGATGTGTGCCAAAAAGATGCTTGAGTTTTAAATGTTTCATGTTTGCTGAAGACCATGAGTTGCCCTCTGTATCTTCTGTGTAGGAAAGAGGACTGATGCATCTCATCAGACTGGTTTAACTTTGTTTAAACTTTTTCCACCACTTAATTTTTTAATAATTACCTGAAAATCAATTCCAACTCACATTTGAGCTCTAAAATGTATAATCACTTGTTAAGTGTTTTGTTCTACAGGCTAATGAAACATATTTAGGGATTTACCCGGAAAGGAAAACAAAAACCTCAGTTTGCTGTGGCCTTTTCGTGTTCAGTCACAGTTCCACTGAACACAAACCAAGACAAAAAAGCTAGTTATTACAACCCCAATAAATCAACCCTCTATGTGTCCCCTTGCTGTTTGGCTGTGGTGTGACTGTTTTTAGCTCCAGTCTCAGGTGCTTTGACAAACACTGGCACAACTTGATGCTCCTCAGAGCTTTCACAGTTCCAGCAGTTTGATTGGAACAGAAAAATGACTACAAGATCAGAGATGTTGGATTTCAGTTCTGTGTGTAAGAATCATGGGGAATTTTAAGTTAGCAATAGAAAACTCTGTACAGGTGGATAAAACTCTTCAGATACCATTCCTACACTATCAAGCAGGAAAAATAACTTTCACCTATGCACACCAGCAGGATTGTAGCTTTCTTTTTCAGAAAACTTCCAGAAAGCATCCCGAGGTCTTCCTGTGATTTGCATTTGTTAGTTGCAACAACAGTATTTCTTTTCAAGCTGTCTTGTTGCAAGAAATTTAGTCAACTGATAGTGTAGAGGATAATTTATTGTTATCTTAACCTCCAGAGACAACTTGGACACACATGGCATGGGATTCATGGGAAATTATTTTATATTAAAGGTAAAAATAGTGGAAAATTGAAAAAAGGTGTCTTCAAATGTTATATTTTTTAGTATTACAATTTTGAGAGCAAGAGGCTTATAAAGCATATATTCTAAACATGGAGTATAGCCAGAGCATTGAGTCAGAGTCGTGATGATGACGCCTTATTTTGAAAAATTTAGACAGGAAGTCTTACGCTCCGTAACACGAGAACGTTCAGACACTCTCAGCCTGTATCATCAATACTAGTGAAGCTAGCCAAAAATTTATCATAGGAAACTTATACTTTGAGGATTAATGCCTGTCCATGGGGGGTAAGAATAAACAGCGCACTAAAGGAAATGTTCGGGTAGGTGGCAGTTTTTGTAAATCAACTTACTGTGTTGAAATAAGATTGCTAACAACTAACCGAGCACAGGCTAACGTAAACTTCATGCTAAAAGCTAACGTTAACGCTACGTGTGACTGTGTTGTCCTTGCTGTTTCATAACACAACTTCTCCGTGTGCCCAACGTCACTATGTTTATAGGATTTCATATAACTATACTACACATTTCTCTCTGCCTTCTCCTCTAGCCGTCCAGTAGCGGCCGAGCTGCCGAAGCACTGGCCCGGGAGGGTGGTGTCATCCCGGGTTTTGTGGGCTTTGACACATCGGTCACTTTAGAGCTGAGCTATGTCCCCGCTGTCCACGGCGCCGAGGAGATAGACAACCTGGTAGATGCTGATTTCCGCCTGGTGCTCAGGAAACTATCAAAGAGGGATGTTGTTACCAGACTGAAAGTGAGTTGAAACACTAACCACATATAAGAAACAGCACTTTGTAATTTCTATGAAACATATGTAACCTATCTCTCATTGATTAAATGAAATTCCTCCCAGTTTTTGGTCCAGATTTGTGTCTTGATGCTGTGTACTCTTCTCAGGCTGTGCAGGACTTCGGGTCCATGTGCCAAGAGCGGGATGCAGAAGAGGTTAAAGGGGTCCTGCCATACTGGCCCAGGATTTACTGCAAGATTTCAGTGGTGAGCTGGTTATTCACCACACATTCATGCCTCTTTTGTATCACTGTCAAGTGTTTTTCACACTTTGTGAATAGTACAATTAAAATTCAAAATTTATAATCCAACTACCATCATCATGTTTGAGGTATGTTGTCATTCTCATCACAGGACCATGATCGCCGGATCAGGGAGGCCACGCAGCAGGCCTTTGAGCAATTGGTGCTGAAAGTGCGCCGCAGCTTGGCCCCTTTTTTGAAGAGCTTGATGGGCCATTGGATTCTGTCCCAGTGTGACACCTACACGCCTGCAGCCTCTGCTGCATGCCGGGCTTTCCACGCTGCTTTCTCTCCTACCAAACAGCCTGAAGCTCTCAGCTTCTGCAAGGATGAGATCCTTAATGTGAGTAGTACTGGTGTCTTATGTGTTTACAAGGTGTAATCTAACAACCTGAATTTATCATTTAATGGTTGTTTTTATATTCCAGGTACTACAGGACATCTTGCTAAAGGAAACAGCTGACACACTGAGTGATCCACAGTAAGTCAGAGGTTTAGCTTATTGTAGTTACTATGTCCTTTTCTTTCACTGAGATGACAAATTAAAATATATTCCGTCAGAGTCACCAGTTTCCTCTGCTCTGTAGAAGCGTGACAGAGGAGGAGAGAGAAGCCAAATATGTCCGCATGCTGACTAGTTCTCTTTTGGGGGTTAAGAGACTGCTCTCCCTGCTGCTCCAGAATGACAGGACGGCCCTGGAGCAAAGGCTAGCACAACTTATGAGCGCTGGGAAGTTCTGGAAATACAGCAAGCACAAGACACCACAGGTACTGGTAGCACTGCTTTGCTACTCAGACAATGCATATGCAGTATAAAAAAAGCCTCAGGAGCTACTTCATGTGGTGCTATGTACACATAAAGCAATTTTATTCAACTTAAAGAAGGTACTAAATGTGCTATCTTACACTTGAACTTCATGTTTTCATCACAATATCTTAAGTGAATTTTCCGTTTGATTGAAAGTTATAGTTTGCATGGATTGTAGAGAGTAATTTGTCACATCCCTGTAACTGTATATTTTGCATAACCATAAGCTAAGAAGAAGCGATCAGGTTCCATATGTTTCTTGATGCCCCAAATGACTTTTTCTAGGAGAGTTTGATGAAGAATCCAAATTTACTTTTATTTTCATCTAATTTATCTGATGTGCTCTGCCACCATGGCTATGTTGTTATGTGAATGCAAATTGTTCAAAAGAAAACTATTCTCTAGGTTGAAAACAGATAATGTATTCTTATTTTATCTCATAAAGTCAACACACAATCTTTTCGACTCCTACATTTGAGATGAATATAACCAAAAAAGGCTACAACTGCATCAGAAGCTAAATTATATCTGATTGTTCTGCCGAATATATAAGAAAATAAAAAACAGTATTCTGCTGGGAAGAAGATATTTTCCTAACTACCACTTTGTGACGCTCCACAGGTGCGAGGGGCATTTTTCGAGATGGTGTGTGCTTTGTGTGAGTTCACGCCAGGACTGGTCCAGGCTGAGGCTGCACGACTATGCCCTGCTGTTCTCCTCAGCATTGATGACACAGAACCTGTAGTGCTGCCTCCTGTGTGGGAAGCTGTTCTTCGTGTTGTGTCTACGATCCCTGTAAGCTTGTGCTCAAAGCATGACCTCACATAAACAGTAATGTCAATGCCATTATGTTGTCAGGTGCTCTGTATTGTTGACTATGCCTTATGTTATTACAGTACACTTAATAGGTAGCGTAAGGGGGAAAACAAATGTCTAAACAGCAGTTTAGATGTTTCATATGTTGTTGAGCCACTTTAGTATCAGGTTGTGTCTTATCTTGGATTTCTTGATCCTATTTCAGGATTGCTGGACACATGTGAATGCCAAGAAGGGTTTCTTACCAAAACTTTGGGCTCTGCTAAGAGAGGGTGGCAAAGGCATGGCTAAAGCACTCCATCCTAATCTGATGCCGCTCCTCAGCAAACTGCCCCAAGAGGTCACTGATCCAGCCTTGGACTTCTACACCACCTTCTTCACTACATTCATGCAAGGGTAATTTACTTTTGTGTGTGTCAACAGAAAATTCTCATTAAATTAATGATTCAATGCAAATTCTAACTAGAATGTAAGTAAAATAATCATTTGAATTCTTATTCTTAAACATAAACATTTAAAACATCTAAACATAAACATTTTTTTTTCTGATTCATTCTAGTGAAACATGATTCTTTCCACTGAGTGATAATTTTGAATGTACTGTATGTAATGTGCACACACCTGAAGAATCTGTTGTTGTTCTTGGCAAAAGTTAAATAATTGCCATGTCACACTATAAATTTGTTTTTTTGGGGTTTTTTTTGTATGTTTGTGTGTGTCTCAGACTGTCCAGTGAGCGTGCAGCGACCAGCCCATCAGAAAGTGCAGTTATAGTGACTTCTGTTGTTGAGTGTTTGAGGTACTGCATACTGCGCAATACAAAAGAAGAGGAAGATCAGAAAAAAATACGGACCATGCTTATTTCAGAGCAGGTGAGATAACACAGTCTGACAAACTTTTTTCCAATCATGTTCAATCTGCCTAAGTCCCTACTTTTTTTTTACACTTTTTTGTTTGTCTTTTTGTAGCTCCTACCACTCCTGGAAAAAGCTCTGGGAAATCCCACCCTTCACAATGGTCCTCTATTTCTTGTGGTCACTGAAATGCTCGTTTCCTGGGAAAAGAAGGCAGGTTTACATAGTGGAAGTGAAGCAAATGACAGCAAGGATGTCTACCAGGAGCTTCTAGATGACTTCTGGGAGGGATTGGGCCTTTTGTTTGTGCGTTATGCAGACAAAGAGGAACCAGATCCACAGGCTTTGGAAGGGATAGCCACTTTGCTGCAGGTGAGTTTGGTTTCAGGGAATCTCTGCCTCACACATAATCCCTGTTGAAATCTTCATATTGACACCAAGGATACAGCCTATTAGTATGGTTGTCAGAGCCATTCATGTCTTAAAAAGTGGCCAGAGTGAAAGGAGAAAACAAAATGCCTGAATAAATCTGGTCACATTTTCCCTTATGCCTCCAGGTAATGCGTCACCCTGAGAGAGTAAAAAGAAAGCACATTCCGAAGAAGAAATCTGTCAAGATCTGTTTCTCTACGCCAGAGGACGCGGAGGAAACTGGAGTTGAGGGGGATGGTGTTGAGAAACCTGTGCAGACGGTGTCAGAGCTTGTGAACGAGACGGCATTTGGGTCCCCACAGACCCAGCATTTTGAGAATGTAGTGTGCCAGCTGGCCCAACTGTGCCTGGTGCATGTAAATGAGAAAAAGTCAGAGAGACATCTTGTTTTCCTCTCCCTTCTCCTGCGGTCTTTCCACACACAAAGGGTCTTCAGGGTAAGTCATATTTGATGATTAGAGATAAAAAGTGCACTTTAACTTCAATCATCTTTCTTACAGCTCTTAAAATTCACTGATGGAAGTAACCTTTCCCTTTACCTGTGCCTCTTTCAGACACTGGTCGAATTGGATAATGAAATAAGTGACAGTGAGCGGAGGGATGAGCTGAATGTGAAAAATCCAGCAATGCAGTTCCTGTTGGAGCAGGTGGTGGTGTGGCTGGCTGAGAAGGGCCGCAGAGACACTGAGCACCTGGTGGAGATGGTCTTTAGCTCACTGTACTGCTGCAGCTTGCAGGAGAGCACTCGCATCCTCAACCACATCACCATGGTAACAAAGGATGCAGATGTCATAACATATGACCTCTGTGATTCACATGACTAACAAGAAGTGTCATGATCCCTCTTGTCATAGATTCAACCTTTATTGTGCTGTTGTTTCTGTTTTTCTCTGTTTTCTAGATGGAGTTACAGTGGGGAATTATCCTGCAAATTATACAGAGGGTATGTGTCTTTCTGTTTTCTGTTTTGTCAGAGTGTGTTTTCTGCCAATACATCACATATACGCCGTTATAAATGTTCCTGCTGCACTGCTCTCTGTTCTGCCAGGCATGTGCAGATCCGGATGCTCTTAAGAGCTGCTGTGATTGGCTGAAAGGTTCAGTTCTGGGTGAGCGACTTCTTGAGCTGACTGAGGAGCTGTGCAAGGTGGGAAGCAGCTCTCCCAGTGCTACGTCCTCAACAAGCAACCATAGTTGGACCCTTATCAGCCTCGTCCTCTCTCAGCACCACAACAACGGTGAGTGCAAGCACAGAGACACCAACAAATATTTTTTTCACTATCTGTAAAAGAACTTTTTTGTTACTTTGCATGACAGATGCTAAACTATATGATCATCTTTTTTATCTGTTTTTACTTGGGCAGTGCCTCTTATTGGGGAGGTGTACATGGAGAAGATCTTGGAGAAGCTCCACGCTACTCTGTCTGAGACAAAGAGTCTTTCAGACGCTGGCAACATGGAGCCACTCATCTCCTTCATCTGTGATGTGGCCTCAACATTCTTCTCTTCCGTACAAGACTGTCTTCTGCTTCTCTCTGCTGAGGAACTCTTGCTCACTGTCTTCGAGCTCACAGCTCAAGATCAAACAAGCAGTCACCTGTCTGGTAGGTGCCAGCATAGTTTACCAACATACATACGTATACTCTACTTACATACACTTGTCAGGTAAGCTAAATGACTAATGTTTGTTAATATTGCTTTGAAAGACCCTCTTTTAGATAAGCTGAGGAAAGTGTGTGTAACTGGAGTACAGTCATTAGTCCAACACACTGAATATGAGGTCAAGGAAGGTGGTTTCCTGCACAGTGCAGCCATATGGGTGAAAAACCAACTACTCACCGTCTCTATGGACATTAAAAGGTACCAGAATGCTTTCTTCCAACCTAGTTTATAAAGCCATTAATCCTTGCTCAAATGTGTGCCTGTTCAGTGTGTCTGAATCTGGGCAGCCTTATCAGCTAATTCTCTTCGATGTTGCATTTCAGTTTACAGGTTCTAGTTCTGGCTGTACAGAACCTAGTGGAGACAATCGTCTCTGTCTGTGAACAAGAATCTACCCTCCTAGTCCAGTTCTTTACACTATTGACACCCAGCCAGACAGATTGGACAAGAATCAGACAAGCCTTACCTCCTCAGGTGAGCCAGCCAATCCATAATCATTATTAAAGGAAGATTACTTATATGGAAAGGAAGAGTTCAGTCCTTCTTACAAAATACTTCACATTCATGTGTTGATCTTCCCTTTTTTTTCCCTGTAGTGGATCAAAACCCCCTTACTGTCAAGCCGTCACAGAGGAGTTGGCGAAAAATCCTCCATGGACATGTGGAAGTTTAGGGTGTTAACCAGGCTGCCGGCCCACCTATGTGCCTGTGCCCTGCTGGGAAAGGTGGCCCGGTGTGTTGCAGTCATATCTTGTGACCAAAAAGAGGCAGGATCTCCTTCACGCGTGCCAAATCTCAAGCATACAGGTACACACAACCACGCAGGACACTTTTCTGCAGCTTTGCATTTTACTTTTTTGTTTTGTTTTGTTTTTTTATATCATTCTATGATGCTGTTTAACATGTTTGTATATTTGTCTGGTTTCCTATGGCAGTTTCAGAACTGTTGTATACACTGCAGTGGTGTAAGGAGGTAGAGTACAGCCCTGCAATAGTGTCTGCCTATCACAACCTGTTGACTGACTGGGGGCTGTCAGATGGACTTCACAGCCAGGTTTCAAAGAAAGATCTGCTGGAGACACTCTACTCGAGGTGAATGTGTAATAATTTTAGAATTATGATCACACAAGATACACATGATATCATTTGATATAATTAAAAGCATAGGTGTAATTGATTTGTTTAACTCTACATTTTCTTTTAAGTAAAACAGAGACAAAAAAAGAACCTTAAAAAAAACTGATCTGCCTCTAAAAAAGAAGTTGTCGATTTATGCATGCTTATTTTTACAGGTGATTGTTTGAAATTATATCAACTGAAAATGTGTAAATTTTATCTTTGCCCTGTAGGTCAGTGGAGGATGGAGGTCTGTGGTCTCTGACTCTAGAAAATTACATCAGGACCAACAACTTGGCAGCCACTCACACTGCGGCTGTGAGGAAGCTTTACGGCAGTGCAGAGAGGTTAATCATTTGTGTTTTCATGTAATTTTAAACGCTTTGTTTTAATTTGAGATTCAGAGCGGCCACTTGGCAGCTCTTCCTCCTGTGCTGCATAATGAACATCGTCTCTGTTTGGTCAGTTTGTTTCCAGTGTCTCAAAGCAAACTGAGCACGCTCCAGGTGCTCTGCCCCACCATGACCAAAGAAGACAGAGAGACTCTCGTTGCTCTGGCTACCGCAGGAATAATCAACTGGCAAGAAAATGAGAGTGAGAATACCCCCACACAAACACACACACTTACACACACTCAAACAAACAAACATGCAAATGCATATATGGATATTTTAAATGTTGAGCCAATAAAATAATAACTTTTGTCTGTTTGTCACAGATATATATGGGTGTCTTGCGGTGCTGCTGTGCTGTCTAACAGCCAACACACAGGTGGAGGAGGAGGTAGTGCAGGCTATCCTTGCCACTGTGATGGAGTGGAGGAACAGCAAGGAGGACTGGTTCCTCTTTGGAAGGTAATAAACACAGATACATTCACACACTATGTTTTTATGTTCATTATGTCTCTGAAAATATTGTCAAAGCGTAGATATTTTGCACTGATGTATCCACATGGGTCACATCTTTGTATTTTAGTGACCTGTCTAAAGCAACAGCAGAACAGTTGAACCTTACTGTGGAGATGATGCGTTTCCTGTCCTGGTTACTGACTCATCACCCCACAGTTCTTGGGGCCAGCCAATGGGACTTCTTGCTCTGCTCTATGTTAGCGTGGTTGGAGGTGAGACACAGATTATACTTACTGTACTGCCTCCAAGAGCATGGAAGTGTTTAGTTTTCTGGACAATGGAGCAGGGTGGATGCTTCCAGTCATGGGGTGCAGAACTCATGTTTTATGGTTAAAATATAAGTTTTTCCAGGTATTTTTGGATATATATATTTTCAACAGCTGTGGCTCACATCTGTTATCATTCACTAACTCTGATCTTGTTTGCTTGCTTTCAATCTCAGGTTGCTGGCGAAAATGTCAGCAGTCTGTGGAACCCATGGGTGCAGCTGTTTGTGTGTGAGAACGCTGCGCTGATAGTAAAGCTGAACCAGTTCTTCACATCATCTTCGCCTGATGTGATGGAGAAGCTGCCATCAGAACTTACAGTTGAATGGAGAGACTTCTTCGTACAAGGAATCTACAACCTGCTGATGCCCATGCCCATTAGTATCACAGGTGTGTGTCTGTGTGTTGATCTTCAGGAGGTTATTACACAGTCTCTGGGAAACCAGCAATTCCAGCACTTACCTAGTACTTGATTTTCGTAAAACCAGTGGTGGAGGAAGTACTCATATTTTTTTACCTCAGTAAATGTACTAATACCGTGGTGAAAAAAGTAAATGAATGCAAATGTTATCAGCAAAGTGTATGGAAATCATCTATAGTAACAGTATGTATGTAATAGTATAACATATGTTATTGGATTAATATAATTGCTGTATTAATGTGTATATTGATGCTGTAGATAAGACAAATATATATAAACTCTATATGTAACAGCCATGATTTCTTAAGTCACGGTTCTGTCTGTGTGCTCTGTAAATGCAGATGCCTTCACTGAACCGGATGACCCTGTGTTTCCTGTGGTGGTACTGCAGTCAGTTGGCCTGGCTCTGACATATGTGCCTGTACAGCAGCTACAAGAGAACTCTCTGCCACCCAAGTTTATAGCGGACCAGAGTACAAACCTGCCAGAGCCCCTCCAGACGCTCCTCAACACTTTCTGCCCTCTGCTGCTGTTTAAGGCCAGGCCTTTGCAGATCACTATCTACCACTTGTTAGAAAAGTAAGGATTTTGTTTAAGATTGCCCGAAACCTTTTGGGCCCTACAGGATGTTCGGAATGATCACCTGATTCTTGAAGATTTAACTAAGAAAAAATAAACATTTTTTATTGTCAATGCAGAGTCATGCCTCAGCTGCCTGAATGTGATGGAGAAGGGGACAACAACAAGTCTGATGATGATAGAGATGAGCCGTGTCTGTAAGTCAGTCAGATGTGGGTTTTATAGTAACAGTAATTGTGATTGATAGTAATTGTATTCTATGTACTGTTCTTATAGTACCAGAAAAATATATGTACATTTGTATGCTGTTTTAAAATGATTCTTAGAGTTCCTTTTTATTTTTGTGCTCAGTTGTCCTCCAGCAGCTCTGATGGCCATCCTGTCAACCTGTGAGGAGCTGTGTGATAGCATCTTGGGAGGAGTTCAAGTAGGAGAGTTTGCAGTGGTCCAGCCTCTCAGCGTAGAGTACTCCTGCATCCTGGGATACCTGCTGGCCTGGAAGCTGCTCCTCACTTTTTTCAAATCCTCACCTTCGCGTGTGAGTCATGATAAGACCCGGCCTCAGATTATAACATATTTAGCAGAATTTGTTAGATTTTTTGCTCATTTTGACTTGTAGTTTGAGTGTCTGAGAATGTGCACAAGCAAACAGATTCATGGAGAGAACATGCTTTAATGTCTGTGACGACTTAAATTGATGTCAAGTATTGACATTATGACTGTTCCTCTGATTTATATCTAGCTGCGTGCCCATTATGCCCAGTATCTTAAGAGAAGCTGCTCCCTCAACAAGCTCCTCCTTCACCTCTTCAAACTGATGCCTGAGAACCCCATCTACCCGGGCCAGGGGGCAGAGACTAAGGAGAGTAAAACTTTCTTTACAGAGAGCCTGTCTCTGGCTGTTAACAGTGAGTGGCACAAACACATGCACACACACACACACACACACACATACATCAACAAGAGTTCTGCACATGGGCTATGAAATGTTAACAAGCTCAGATTTGCCCTCCTGCACATCTTGCCTGCAGAAACCGAAAGTGTCGAGTGGGAGCTCCCTCATCTGGCCTGCAGTGTATACTACAGCACAGTGCAGGACCTGCCTGCCATGGTGCGGCTGTGGTGGAACAGCCAGGAGAAGAGAGTGAGCGCAGCTGTGGAAAAGTTCACCATTAAATATGTCAGTCCTGTTCTCTCGGCCCAGGAGATCTCATCCGTCCACTCCAGCACTCAAATGTTTGACAGCATGACTGTAAGTTTGCGAGCACTTTCTCTGTGTGTATCTGCAACTTCTGCTTTTACTAGTTTTTCGTTGTAAGCAAACAGATTTCATGGAGTGTGGCAGTGTGGGGCTACTCGATGCTCTTCCCAAGTAAAACCTTAATAATATATATTTTTTTTTAATCTTCAGGAAATTGCAGAAAGGGTTATAGCTGTATAACAGTTTAAATACAACACATCCTGTCATACAACCACTGCACTGCAGTTGCAACTTAAACAACAACAATAAGCAGACTGTAGACTCTGAGCAGATGTCTTAACTAACTGAAAGACCCCCGACGACAAATGCAAACAGTATAGTTATATATTTATCTTAATGCCCCAGGTGAAGGCCCGCTCAGCAGCGCGGGAGGTGATTGCTACCTATTCTGTGGATGATATCTTCATCGAGTTGGTGATTCAACTACCACAGAACTACCCTCTAGGCTCTATTGCTGTAGAGAGCGGGAGGCGCGTGGGCGTCGCCGTACAGCAATGGAGGAACTGGATGCTGCAGCTGAGCACCTACCTCACACATCAGGTAAAAACACAAACACACAGGAGCCTGGTATAGAAAGTAGTGTCTGTTCTTCAACTTAATGACCTGCAGAAAAAAAATTCCTGCCAGTTAAGTTTTCCTGAGCAGTGCCGAGGATACTTGGTTTTGAGAGATAAGCAAAGAAAAAGTGGATGAAACAAATTGTGTGTGTGGTGTGCTTAGAACGGCAGTATAATGGAGGGCCTGGCTCTGTGGAAGAACAACGTGGATAAGCGTTTCGAGGGAATAGAAGACTGCATGATCTGCTTCTCTGTTATCCACGGCTCCAACTACTCCCTGCCCAAGAAGGGCTGCCGCACATGCAAAAAGAAATTCCACTCAGCGTGTCTGGTAAGATATATGTTTCAAGATTTGTGGTGGGTTGTACAGATCTTCTTAACAGATTTTGAAAAAAGTATTTAGATTTAAGAAACGTCAAGCATTTTTGTTATAATCTCTGATAAATCATTGTCACAACAAACTGTAGTTTGTGTACAAGTAATCAGGTACAATGACGTTTTTTTAGGATTTTTCTTCTACTGGGACCTAACAAAAAGCATTCTAAAGAAATCTGCAGTCCACTACTAGTTGTGTCACACATGCTTTCTGTCATAAATTTTAAATATACAATTTAATGCATAACATAATGTGGCTTATAGTGAACATGCTAACTATTTGACCTTTTGCACTTTTGCACTGATGCATTGTTTTTCATCTCCCTGCAGTACAAATGGTTCACCTCCAGCAACAAGTCCACCTGTCCACTGTGCAGAGAGACATTCTTCTAACATAGTCTGTTCTTTAATCAATGGGACTGCATTGGTAATGATTATACAGTATGGCTTCCGTTTCTGTCTCACAGGCCCTCTTTGACTGAAATGTTAGGCATTGTTGATTCCAAAAAATCATGATTCATATGATTAGTGGAATTACAAACTGAACCACAGTAAAATGCAGTGAGAATTGTGTTTTTGCAACTTTAATCTCCATGTTCAGCAGTGTGGGTTGATGAGCTGTCAAGAGTTTGTTTATACCAGTGCTTTACTGTGTTGTAAATTCATAGCATCAGTCATTCACTGCTGCTTTTTTCTTTTATTAATGAAATTTTTATCCTTTTTCTGAACTTGTTTTTTTTTAAAATCCTTTGAAATGCACAGCTGGGTACAGTCACAAAGTTAGGAAACCCAAAGCTGTACATGTGCTTTAGCACCTGTTTAATTTAGGCTGTTAATTGAGGCATTGTACAGACTAAAAAGGAAGAATGATCGAAGCATTGCAATGCTAAGAACAGGTTTTACAAATATTTCCTAATATTTAGGAGTGTAAAGAGATTATGTCTGATTAGTGCCATGCCTTATACATTATGACATGGTGAAATCGCATATGAAAAGCAGGAAAAGGAACTCAATTCGGGTTTAAGTTTTTGTTTTTTAAATGCCACTCCTGAAAAATCTCAAATCGTAAAGGTGTACTCTCCCCTGTGACTGCATTAAGCTGTAAATGATGCTGGAAAGTAAATAAAATGAAACAGGTTGAAAATTATTCACAGACTCATGATGTGTTTGACTCACTTTTTAAAGCAATGGTAAAACAAAGCATACACACACAAGGTCATGCTTCACATAGAAACTGATATTTATATATTTAAGAAAAAGGTGCTTTCTTCCTTTTTTTTTTGTAGTATGTTCTTGAACCATAATGCATACTTTACAGGGACAAATCCTTTTTTGGATGCTGATCTAAATGTGACAGACTACAGTATAAGGTGTGAATTACAATCAATAGTAGATTATGTCTCATCACACGTACTTGTTTGTATTGTCTTTGTATAACAGCACAATAGGCTGATCTGGCAGCCTTACAGGATGGTTGCAGTTACCAGACTAAGTACAGATCCAAGTACAGTGCGTACATTTTCCTAGAGACTGAATTACAGAAAAATGCATATGCAGGAATATATAAATATCTTGCACAAAGGCTGTTCGTTCATCTTCTTACTTTGTGCATACACAGACTTTTACTCTTAAACCCACCAAGTCTAATACATGTGGCCCCAGGTGTATTGTTATGCTCGTGATCCATTAAATCCCTTAGCCGAAAGCTTGCCTCTTTTTCCGTTAATGACAACCATTATTCCAGGGCTTAATAAAGAAACAAACTGAATATGTATACATAGCTTAAAGGATTAAGCCACAGGGACTTCACTGAGATTTAGATTTCAGCTGGGACCAGCTCTCCCCCTCTCTGCTAAAAACGAATAAGTTGCTATATAAAGGTATATAGGTCAACAGATGTGACATTTGCACAATGCTGTCACTTTATCTTAGATAACTTTAGTCAAAGTCAACTGTAATGAAGCCCAAATGCTTCCATGACCTGTTACGTTAACCTGAGCCTCCAATTACAGTTATATGGTATTTCCATATAACTTACTGTAAATTAACCTGTGCTAGTTTCCAAGAAAAGACTGTAATTAGCCTCAGCCTGTGACTGCTGGCACCAGTCTCCCACGCTCATTTATCTTGGGTCCACCTCCTCCACATGTTGAATAATTTATCTGTATAATGGAGGCGCACTCTCATCACAGTTGTTCCTATGGAATTAATTATGACAGATTAAGCATGATCAATGAATTAATCCCTATCATTTGGTCTGCCGTCTATGTGTGTGTGCAAACGTGTGTGCTTTTGTAATTCATTATTGCGGTCAGATTTTATCAATACATACAGCCGGGCATCCATCATCATCTGCCCTTGACCTTTTTAATAGCCATTGATCTGTTTGCCAGGCATAAATATTTATACTGAAACCCTGACTCCCTCACGAGTTTTGACATGCACACACACACACACACATACAAAACACCCTCACAGACTGCCTCGAATCTTATTGCTCATTATCTGCTTGATTAAGCAGTGGTGCAAATGTTATGAACTACAGTACAGTCCAGTGTGCAGCCTATTCTTTTCATAATCTAGGTCAATCCCTACCAGGAGATGGCAGCAAAAGCCCAAGACACAGCTGTGAGGAACAAACCAACTATGTGCAAAGATGTGTACATATTAACCCTAAAGATAATGGATTACTGATCTGGACAAAGGCTGAAATACCTCTAAAGACCACATTTATATTGTTAGTTTTTCGGTCTCATTTAGCCATGCAGACAAATTTCCAGTTTGACCAAATAATTAATGGGGAATTTTAAGAGGGAATTAATAAGAGATCCCACAGGGATTATTAATGTGCCATCTTTAATTACTCAAATGGATTTGATAAAAAAAATTTAGTCACAATGCTGGAACCCATCGGAGATGACAGTTGGAGACCCAGATTAAATGTTGCTAAAATACTCGACTATCAGGGTATAAATAGTTTTCAGTGGTTGCCAGACAACATGAAGTGACTTAAACTATCTAAAATGATCCGAAAACAAACAGTGAATATTGAAAAGGTTATAAATGTTAAGCGTCTTTAAACTACCTTTCACTATTATTAGAAATTGAATTTGTTGAATAATTAATTACAACCAAAGGATCAGATATTAAAGAGCTTTGTGCTTTGCAGATTTAATCAAACAAATTTGATTTTTATAAAAGTTTCATTCCTGAGCACAGATCAAATTTTACATGTTTCTGTCCTGATTGGAAATGCTTGAGATGCCATCAATTCATCAGCCACCTACGCTGACCCACTTGCATGAAACGGCTGTATACCACAAGCTAATTAGCAGACAACCTGTCTACAACCACTCAGTTCGCTGGCCCTCCTTGCCTTCGAACCTGATTGGTGGGAACTTGGTTACTTCACAATTAGCCAGGTCTACATAGCTCTCATTTAGCCCCCCCTGACCCACTTGTGAGCATATTAGCATTCCAAGCCATTTGTAGGAGGCTGGTCCCATCCCAGTCATGCCACTCCTAAACACTGAAGGCGACTGCTCAGCTCTGGAAATGGCTTTGAATTAGTCTGTAAGTGTGTGTGTGTGTGCATGCGTGGGTGTGTGTTTTGTGCGTGTACACGAGCATGTGCACATCAGTATGACTCTGCAGATATTAGTTCTATTGAAATGAATCCCACACATTCATTTTATTTGCCTCTGTGCAGTCACTCTGCCTCACCTACTCCATCTCTCAGTGCCTCTCTCTCTCTGCCATGTTTCCCATCTTAAAGCAGATTGTATGAAATAACACACAGCGTACAATCAATATCTGAATTTGTTGAACATAATCCTGGGAATTTATCGGATTCATTTATCCTAGACCAAAGCAGGGGACCTTATAGGTATATCTATACTATTTTCTCAACTGCACTCAAAAGCAAAATAATCGATTTTATTAACATTCGCTGTTTTCATAAAATGAACGTAATAAACAATAATTATTGGCCTCAATCTATTGGCTCCTACACATGCATTTGTATTAGTCATTATGACTTGGAAAGGCTGCCTGATCTGCCACAGTTTAAATCTACTGTTATTACTCTGTCATCACGTACAGGCCTTTTATGGTTTTCTATTACCGCTGCCATGTTATAGCAGCATTGGAGGACACCAAAGACCGGATGGCTGAGTGTGCTGTTTTTTTTAAAGACTCTGGCTGTGATTCAGAGCCTCAGCAGGTAGATTTAAAGAGAAATTCTATATTTTAAGACAAGAGAAATGAAAAAGAGCAGGCCAATAAAGGATATAACATGCATGTAATATCATTTTGTTCCAGAATGTGTGATAACAGTAAAAATGACAATTTGAAGGTCTTTCATTTAAACATGATTTTAGTATTCATCTGCACGTTTAGTCATAGATGTATCAATTTTTCATTAAAATATTACATCAGACCATCTGCAAAGTGGCTACATCCACATAATGTCTTAGAATCGCAGCCACAACACTTTTGGAAATAGTGCATTTTAAGCCCAATTGACCTGACTCTTTCCCATGATGAAACTTATCAGCCCAGGGGGCAATGCATGGCAAAGGACTACTTGAGTATTCTGAAGAGCTGCCTAAGTTCACAGTCAAGCACCAGCAGCACAAGTCTGCTGAACAAATAACACTGGCGGTGTACTTTTTGTCCTACCCAAAAAAAAATTTGCTGCATGTAGCTTCAGTCAACCGACCATAAAGAAGGGCCCTGGTCTACATGGAAAAAGCAGCACATGAGAAGTGTTAAAAGAATCTGAGCATGACCAAATCCTTTTAAATGCAACTAGGACAAACACATGAGCGGCACGATCCTGAATATTTTAGCCTGTCTGTGTGTTAACTCCTTCTCATGAGCTAAGAGGCAGGGAATAGGGACAGAAAGGCTCAACACTTCCGGCAATAGCTCACTCTGAGTTCGTTCTATAGTGTTGTTGTTATATAAGGAGCAAGGTTGGATCTGCTGCGCACACTTTATGACTCAGTGCAGAGGTAGCAATTAGGCACCAAGAGTTCACACAAGACAGACCTCTATCATGCTCCCCATTCCCTAAATTTAGAGAAACCCACAGGCATGTCTATAAATTGTACAAATGCTCTATATAGTGTGATAGAGGCTAAGAAAATGGACTTTTATTCCCTGTGGCCAAATTTGATTTACTGTTCTATTTAAATGGCCGCAATGTTTCAGAGAGGTTGGTGTTGCCATGGCTAAGCCCAAGGGTGTTCATATACATCATGCTGTAAACCAGGGCTGCACAAAGTGGAGCCAACGCAAGACGACCCATTGTAAGGTTCGATTTGGATACCACAGGATGTTTCTAGTTGAGAAAATGTGAAAATTAATCAGAGAAAAACAAAACAGATTTTTTTTTGTGAGGTAAAAATGGCTTTTAAATATGGAGGATCCCAAACCATAAATTATATTCAATCTGAGCATGGCAGTGCATTTGCACAGGAAGCCAGTGTGAAAGTACATGGGATCCTAGTACCATTTTGCATTTCAACAATACAGTAAATGTTTCCTTTGGGCCAATGAGCCACGGGAAGTTTCTTTATTGGTCCTCGGGGAATAGTCTTGCCTGCTGTAAACTAACCACACAATAGCCAGCCTTTATGTCATTAGCTCAGCTCAATTAGCTTTTTTTAATGTTCCTGTTAATGTATATAGCCTCCTGCTTTAATGCTATACATTGTTAAAAAGCCTAGATTCTTGTTATTCTACTGATGCAGACCTTGAAACAATCAAAACAACAGGTTCAATCAGCACCTTTGTCAGACCAACAACAAACAAGAACAGTCTGAACTCACTAAAGCACCTTCCTAGTGTTCAACAGATTATGACAAAATGACAAAATCATGAAAAAAAAACAGTCCTTTTATCATGGAAAATGTCTAGACTATCAAATCCAGTGATATATTTAGTCCAAAACACATTTTACTACTCATAAATACAGACATCTATTAGAAGCTTCTATGTTCTCTTCAAAGCCTACAATAGTCATTAAGGGTCCATGTTGAAAGGAAGGGCCTTCACCTGATGTCTGGTGCTTCATATAGCGAATGAAACTTTTAAAAAAAGAAAATGCTGCACCTGTTTGGCTTTTTTTTTTTTTTTTTTGAGCAACAGGGGAAAAAGAACGGTCAGGGACAAAAGTTTACCTTTTTTAGTAATGTCTACTGGACTAGATGGGTTTTAGCTGCAGTGTCCGCCGTAATGAATACGTTCAAATCCAATCAAGCATCAGAAAGGCCCAGCTGACAAACAAGTAGCCCATACTGTGAGATATGTCTCAGCGCGGTGCTACAAACTGTGAAAAAGCATCAGATCCTTGAAGTTTTGCACAATTAGGGAAATCCTAATTGGCAATTACTTTGATTTGTAATCCTAAAGGTATTTAATGAGCTCATTTAATGGTGCCATGGAGCATGATAGAGTATGGTAATTGGTTTTTATAAGAAGTGTAAAAATCAAGGTGTGCCAGTGGAGGTGGGTGGTGCCACTTATTTGTCAAGCTATTATGGGACATTAAAAGAAAGTTTTCTACAAAAGAAGTTCATAAAAGAATCTAAGAAACCCCAGCTGTATTCCTTCAGATAAAAACAGATCCATATGGAGTTTTGAACTTGGATGTTTTGGCGCTGGCAGCTCTCCTCTTAATGATCATCCCCTGATGATGAAGTGTTTATGTACATCCATCTTCCAGGGTAAAACTTAAAGGTAAAAAAAAAAAAAAAAAAGGCTCATACAGCTGCCCTTACAGCTTTTTACAGCTGTAAAAGTGGATGTCTCACTCTCCACTTCTAACAAGGTCGGAGCTGTCAGGAAAGAGTGAGGCCGAGGAGCTAATATACTCAGGCCAGGAGGAAGAGTCATCCCTCATATGCACAGCAGACGGAGGACTGGAGGAGAGAGAAGAGGGAGGAACAGTGTGAGACCGAGTAAAAGAATGGAGATGAGCGAGCAGAAGGGGGAGAAAAAGGGAGATCAGGACGAGTCAGACAGGGAAGACAAAGAGAAGAGGCAAAGAGATAATGGAGAACTGTAGCAGGGAGCTGAGGATGAAGGGTGCAGAGGAAAGAGGGAGAGAGAGAGAGAGAGAGAGAGAGAGAGAGAGAGAGAAGCTGGCTGCCCTACCCTAAAGCAGTGTTGATATGACAGTTGTCTGAGGCCAAATCTGAGGCCAATTCATTCCACTGATGAATGCCTCTGGCTTTACCAACCTTCACACTGAGGGAAGCATGCACACTGCTTCCTCTCTCTTTTTCTCCATTTGAGAGAACGACTCTTTCGTAACGCCGCAGTTTTATATACGTTACATCTAAGCTGTCACCATAAATATTCGGCAAAAAGGGAAATATTTGGCTGAGTGGAGAAACATAATTCATCTTAATGCTGTATTCTTACGCTGCGTTTGTCCTTGTCTCATCAGCACTCATTTCCATACACTCCCATGCCCTGGCTGTCATTTTTGTGCTGGATTAGAAGTATTCAGCTAATGGCTAATAAATAAAACTAATTAAGCTTACGATAATGGAATGATAATTTGACATCAATTACTCACTCACTGCACAACTAGGACACTTTGGTATCTCGTGGAGTCAAGAGCAGAGAGAGGGCAGAGAGAGATACCTGAAACCAATGGTGCCAGTGTGCTAATACTCACATTATGTCTACATTATCTCACTGTGAAATGGAGCCATATCAAGGCTAGAAAAATAACAAGGTAATCAATTAAGTTAACCATGCAATTAAGTTAATTAATTCCTTGTATGCCCAGGAGTTTCCTGGGGCTTGTGCTGTGGACCGCATTACTACACTGGCCAGTGATTAGATTACAGAGTTAGTAATGCCATTTGAGGCTCAAGTGTGTGAGCTGCAAAGTGGAGTCCCACTGGTTGCTGTAAGCTTCTGTCTCCAAATTAACAGCATAATGCATCCGACTGCACCGGCAGCATAACTACGGAAGTTGTTTGTAAGGAAACAAGTGTGAGTTAAATTTCATTTGATAGAATCTTCCTAAAAATAAAGATTACAGCACAGCAGTGGAGTGCGCTTTTGTTTGCTGAGGAGGAAGTAAAGCAAAATTGCTTTTGCATCTAACAGACGAATGCATTTGATAAATTGCTCGCTGTGCACAGATAAACAGCTGATGGAAACAACACAGCAGGCCTTTCAAATCAAATCCTGCAGACCCACAAGGAAAATGTCAGTGCTGAGATTCCCTTTGTATGTCTTTCTGTATCAGCTGTTCGGATTTAATCAGACTCGAGTCAGATTTTAAAAAGCAATGGTCAAACTGTGACAACATGAGAAACTTACTTAAGTATATAAGTAGCTCAATGACACACAAGGGGCTTTATCAAATCGTAAAAAATCCTTACTGAAAACTAAAACAACAAAGGAGAAAAGAGGTCCAACACACAGGCCCTATTTCTTAAATCTCAGCAGCATCATCAACCTGACAACAGCCGAACTGCGAAAGTGCAACTTTAGTCGGTTTTTGTTATTGTCACATATTCCATTTATATTTCCTTTTTTTTTAACAAGGCTGGATCGTGAGCACCAAGTACAAAAACAATTACTAAAATAGCACAGCTTAGTTTGTGCAGTGTGCACATGAGCATTTAGTGAAAAGAGCAAAAACAAAAGGCAGCATCTTGTTTACTTCGTGTGTATTCTACATTTTACATTCATCGTGTATTTTTATGATTTACACTTGTTATTGTTTGCTGTGTTTGCACTTTTGTTTAATCATGTTGACACTAGGCAGCTCAGTAAGCATTCTTCTCAGTCATATTGCTCAATATGCAAGTCAGAACAGAATGGTGTTTCATAATTACTGACACTCAAGTAAACATTCACCCCAAATCCCTCGTCTGTTTATCAAGTCACCTCACTCCTGTTTGAGTTAAGGTGTGGAAATGCGTAAAAAACAAATAACAAAAGATAACGGCATATTTTCTAAAGTCTAAAACTCTTTATTGCACGAGTAACATTTCGGTCTTCATTCAGACTGTGAGCAGATCTCAACAGAGAGGGAAATGCACAGAATTTGGTTCATATATGGTCAGACCATAGGTGAAAACAAGCCTATAATGCTAAAAATGTTGCCTTTTATCCAACTTAATGACTACATACAAAGATGCCATATTGTGATTGAGGTTATCAATGAAAAAAGCACTATACATAGCACAACAGGTATTTAAGGTATACAGTGAACGCTGGTGACAGGTTTTAACCTCACAACACACTTGTAAATTAAAATAAGCTAAAATCTCAGTACTTTTATATTTGGCTTCACTTCACAGCATGCATCTTATTTATTTGTTTGCATATCTGTTTACAGACACACAAACTCACTTCTGTCAGTTTTATGGAAATAACAATTAGACTTAAATGTATTTCCTGGAGACTTAATCCAACCATAACCACTACTTGCGTCACACTTAGTAAAACCATAATCCAATCCAGACCAGAACCACTGAATAAGTTCAGCTGTTTTCAAACTGGGGGAAATTTGTCCCCAATTGCACCAGCCGTCCCCAATTAACTGGCTCTAAGTCTGAAATGTGTCCTCGAAAGTAGCCTCAGTCATACTCACACACACACACACACACACACACACACACACACACACACACACACACACAAACACACACACACACACACACACACACACACACATACATACTATACTTGCTATGACACTAGACATCTTGGTTGGATTTTTTAATCGAGCAGAATGTGTCCCTGTCTCTCCTCCGTTTTCTCTTGTATTATAATGAACACGCTGACAGTCGAATTAGCATGGTGTCACTGTGGTAGTATGCTTCAGCGACGTGCTGCACAGCTGTCCCACTGTGATAGCACACCGCACTCTGTTAAAGGATCATAGTAAAGCCAATGAAACATGCAGGATGGTCTGTAGTGAAATAGACTGAATGTGCCTTTATTTGGATCCCACTATTGCTCGTTTTTAGTAATATCATTAATTTTTCAGGCTTTTTTGAGTGCTTCTAATCAAAATAAGAGCGTGGAATTGCCTAATTTCAGCCAAATTTTTTTTGCTGGATTTTGAATACAATGTGTCTTTCAGGAAATGCACTGAAATATCTACAGCAATGACAGCTACAGTTAAATTGACCAAAAGGGATTTAAAAGGTTGTTCTGGTGGAAGCCACCATTGTGCAACGTGTCAATTGTTTCCTAACAATCAATAACATATTTTATATCCAGCAATGTCACTTGTTTGCACTGGGAGAACCACATTCAGTCCCTTTCTGGATATTTCACACACATACAGACACTCGCACACATGCACACACACCACGCTTGAGGCCTGCACCTGAGTCCTTTTCCAGCAGGTGAGGGTAGTGGGGGTAAAAAAAACTCACTTTAATTGAGTCCCCCTGAGTAAGTTAGGGAAGTTCTCCCATCACTCTTATACATGGCTCCTATTTTTAAACACACACACACACACTGGAGAGACCTTCTCTTTAATAGGCTCCCCTGGGTTATAATGTTATTGTTGATTTCCTTGCTGAAGACACAAAGGCATACATAATCAAATTCACATGTAAGCACGCAGGGACACACTCTGCACACATGCATGAATGCATGAACGCAAGCAGATACTCCTCTCTCTCACTCTCTCTCTCTCTCTCTCTCTCACACACACACACACACACACACACACACACTCACTGAAACACAAATGCACCCACCGTACAGTAAAGAGACTTCAAACATTACAGCTGTTGTCAAATTATTTTTATAAACCAGAATATGAACCAAAGTCTGTGATAATGTGAATTTTATTGCACTCAGTAAGACGCTTTTCAGAGAGAGATCATAAGAGAAGTATTTAAACTGTGACTGTAAATCTGTACTTTTTGTTGAGTTGAATCACTTAATAGAGTGCTTTAATGCAACAGTCCCAAATGATCTCCTTTTCAGGCACTTAACTTGTCTAGTCAGCATGCGCTTAGTGAGGCAATAAAAAGCAAGTTTGTTGTTAGCGTCTCCCTCCTCCCTTTCTGATTTATTGCAAGAGAGATTTTTATGGAAGAAAAGTGCATCTGTGTTGGTCAAAGTTAAATAAGGACACCAATTCGAAATTATTTTATGAGTCGAAGTGATTTAGTTATATTGCTGATTTTATATTAAACCTTTATTAGTGTTGTTGCAAATTGTGCTGTATACAACACATAAACTACTTGGTGTTTGCAGTGTATTGTAATATCAGCCAAGTGCCACTCTGACTTTGAGAGTGACATTATGTCAGTCACATTGAGTCCAAAAGAATGACTGAGAGCATTTCTGACACGAGTGCATGCGTTGGATGCGTTGGATGCACTGCACATGCCTCGCCTACGATGTATGTATATCACATGAGGTCAGGAAGATTGATTTTAAACATAGCTGACACTAAGTCTGCTGCAAACTATGTGGAAAAAGGCCCACATGGATAGAAATCAGTGGCCTGATCATGAATAACTTAAAAATAAATGATTTAACAAGTACACAATAAAAATTAGAACATGAGTGTTGCTGTACATTCAATGCTATATTCACGACATCCACAGACATATTATAGTAATTATGACCATTAGTGCCATGATCATTTTGAGCTTAATAAGGATTTGTTACTATCCTTGCAAAAGAGCATTAATAATAATAAAATAATAATGATATGAAGTATGTGAACATGCACACATCAGACCTATTCTGGGATATCATCCAGACTGAGGCTAACTGTCCAGATTCATATTAAAATAATAATAATAAGAAACTGCATGAAGGGCAGACTACAGTTTAATCAATGCACAAGTGAACTGGATCAAATGCTCATAAGAACCATTGTGCTTTCAGACATCCCATTGATCAATAAAAAGGCTATTACAGAAAGTACCACTTTGAAGGAAGTGTTTTTGTATTGCTGCTGTTGTAAAAAGAGAAGAAACTGAAAATAACAGAGACTCAGACATGACACACAGTTTTTTTTCTTCTTTCATACTTGTCCATCAGTCTTAAAATGTGTATTCAACACTAACTGTCAAAAAAACTTCCTTTAAAGTTAATAAGCTCTTTCAATCACTAATCAGTGATTAATATTGAGGTGGAGAGATGACTAATCACTTGAATTAATGAGGAAATGATGGATTTTTTTGGGTGTGTGTTATTTCTCAAAGGTCACTCGTGGTAACGTGGATTTTAAAGGTTTGTGCCCAGAAAGAGATTGTGGAATAGTTAACTTTTGGAGCATATTTGTATTATTTTAGTATTTGAGTCTTAATATTTTCAGATTTCCATTGAGAGAATAAAGACATCAAACATCTCATATTTTGTGCTCAAGGAGAAACTCCCAAAATGCATTCAAGTGTTCTTTTTTATTATCTTCTATCCTGTTTATTTCTCTTTCATTATGTCCACTTGTAAACAGAGAGGCACTCCACCAATCTTTTTTTATTACTTTGAGGTTTACAATCACAAATCAAGTGCTTGCTCTTTATTTTCAAGTGTTTGTACCATTATTAGGAAGTGTACTGATGGTTTACTGTGCTGTTAGGTCTTAGTTCTACTATAGTGTTTTCTCTATGAGTAAAAACAGGTGTGCAGAAATCTACATTTCATTTCTTTCTCATTCCAGTTTTGGTAAAGCAACTGCTGAGCATAAATACGTTTGTTGTTTTTCAAGCAATGCGGAAATTAGTCAAACCCTCCAGACTTTGTTTGCGTCTCTCTCCAAGGTGCTGAAACAGTCAAACCCGCTTTCTCTTCCTCTGCATCTCTGCCAATTTAAAATAAACCGACAGTGACATCACAGGTGAAACATAATTTCGTGATCCTGCACCAGACTTCAAGCTTTACTCAAACAATTAGCTTTAGGTGTTTTTATGGACATGACGAGGGCACAATTTCCCTCACTTTATTATTGCACAATATCTTTGACCCCCTCAAATGACCCTCTCTAATTTGCATGTCCCTCAGACAGATGGGGTAATCATTTTTCTCTCCTATTTCTTTTACAGGCATCAGGGGGGCTATAAAACACATCTAAGGCCTGCATGCAGTCTTGTTATTAGTATTCATCTAGCTGAAAGACCTGAGAGAAGCTTGGATTGGACAATAAAATTACCTCTCAGATGTTTTTGAGACAGAGGCTGCCTGCAGAAAAGGTTTAGCAACACCTGCTTTGGAGCATCCTGTGAGAGTGCTGAAAATTCAGCTCACAAATTTACACCAGTGCATCTTTAACAAATCAGGTTGCTCATTAGTTACTATAATTACTCACATAAGATACTTGGCAACGCTTCAATAGTATAGTATCGCTATAAGCAGTGCTGCTCAATATCAAGATGAAGAATAAACCACATAGGCTTTTTATCAAACAGGATCTTTATCAGAGATTTTTCTCCTTTGCTTTAGGCAGCTGGAGAGGTCAAATATGTTTGAGAGAATTTTTTTTTTTATTCTTTTACTTGAAAAGAGAAGAAACCTAAGGAAAAGCAACAGAAGAGGGATCCCCTCCCCCAGAACTGACAGACATGCAACAGATGTCATGATACCCTCTGAAGCTGATGTTGGTTTACCAGAACCTGATAAATAGATTCATGTCTCTTGTTATTTTTGCAGTCAAGTGAGTTAAATCCTTTTTTTAAAAAGTTGCTGCTATTGCCCCATTTTGTCTCGACTTAATGTCAATATGCTTGCAGGCTGATTTCATGGAAATTGGGAAATTTATCAAGGAAACTTCATGCCCATTTTGCTCTTTAATGCTGTGCGTAAACTGTGTTTACAATGCAAATTAGGATTCATTCCCATTATCAAATGTTATATAATTATGTCTATTCCCCAAGCCGACTAAATGAAAGTAGCCGATGTATTGTTTGGGTAATTACTAGATTGCACAGAAAATCAAGCTCAATTTGATACATTTCATCCATTTGTTATGATACAATGCCAGCTTTCCAGAAGAAGAACGGGGTGCCAAAAGCCATGCTAATTGAAGCATATGGCATTTCAAAACTCAAGCAATGCAATCACAGTTAAACAAGCTCAAGTTGTGCAGAAGATAGAACATGTTGAAGATATTTGTACTTTATCTGCCAACTATTTTACGTGCAGTTTTACACTTAAACACTTGCTTTCTTAAATTGAAGTGTGTCTGATCATTTGCTCTTATGAATTAGGGCAACATGAGGACTATTTACTCGATTTTAATTAGTTTTCATGTAAATTTAGCTTTAGATCCGGTTGCACTGACATTTTGAATAATAACACCCCCACAGCAGATTGTATGGTATTGTGCATTGATGGAGGTTTATATGAGAATCATGTGCCTCTTACTTTGACATCCTATGTGAACTACACTGTCATAAAAGTGGGAACCTTGATGTCAGTGTCACTTCAGCTACTTTAAATGTATTTACACTCTTCCCACCACATTCCCCGAGTATAACTTAAATGCTATTTCTTACAACAGCCTATGTAAGCTTATCAGAGCAAAAGCTGACCACAAGCGTCTACTGAACACACACACAGCACAAACACAAATGCACAGACAAAAATGCAAAGGCACAATGAAACGCACACACTTTCACTTTGGCAGCTGATTTAAACTGGGCCAGTCAGAGCCTTGGAGGGAGAACGAAGCAGGACAGAAAGTACAGCAGCCAAATGGAGAGGTGGAGGGGCCAGCGGGCTGGTGCGACTGGGAAAGGAGAAGAAAATGTGGAAAAGTGGAGAGTTACGGTAAAAAAGGAATGTTGGAGGAGAGAGAAAGAGGACACAGTTTATGGAGCCCCTTTAATCTTTAAAATCACATTGCCTTTAAAAGGTCTAGTGAGTGAGATTTATTGCATCCATTGGCAAAATGAGTATAGTTAAAATGTAAAATGAAAGTAGTATTCATAACTATATTTTCATTAGTGTATAATCGCCTGAAAATAAGAATTTTTCATCATCTTAGAGTGAGAATTTTATATCTAAAGAGGGAACAAATTCTCTTTTATGGGGTCTGTCATGTTGCACTGCCATAAACAAACTAAACACTGGATTTTGACAGCCTTTTTTCATTTAAGTAATTGTCCATTTAATATTTTGTGTCGAATTCCACAGCCATTGTAAACTTTTCTACACACTTTGAGTGTGTGAATGAGCAGAAGTTCTATACTTAGTTTGTTGCAATCTGCAGCCATTCAATTTCACACATCGAACCATTAAAAGTTTATTTCTCACATCACTCTTTTTGAAGTGGATGCATTTACTGTATTGTCCTATGAAATGCATTGATAATTGATTATTCGCACAAAGTTTTTACCTTCTTGGTTTAGTGATTTGGAAAACATTTGACTTTTTCTTTTTTTTTATTAACTCTAAATCTTACATTGCCTTGTCTGCTCACACAGCTTTGAATTTTGAATTGCTAAATCAAGGACAGTCATAAAAGGGGAACAAACGTCCTTACGTCTTACGATGCCGGAGCATGTCTGCTCCCTTACAGCGTTTGCAGTTTGGCTTCTAAACTAGAAGTGTATTACAGAAGTCAAACAAAAGGTGTTTGCTTACTGTCTACCTCTGGGTCCTTTTTGGCCCATCTTATTGGCACATCTTTAATAAATATTTATAGGGGGCACTGGGGGATATTAAAAAACATGACATGCTAAGATGGCTTTATTCCAATGAAGATAGAGATCTATGTAGAGATAGAAAAGGGAACAGAGGTGAGAGAATGAAGGCAAGGAAGTCATTTGTTTGGTGATGACAGGCCAACAGATGACTTTGGCAAGGACATGTTTGATAGGCGTCTGTTACACCGTCTATGTAAACAAGAACAAACAACCTACAGGGCAACACAAGGGCACTTTTTACAGATTCCTTCAGTTTTGGTGAAAACATCCTTTTTTTTCCCCTTGAAATAAAGTTTTGTTCACATGTTTGCATACTATTCAGTTTAGCTGTTAAAAATTCTGCTAAATGATTGACTATGATTATTCACAGTAGTTAGGTTTAGTTGTTATCAACAAGGTTCACTTTATCATTTCGTATCTGACTTGGATGAATTCTTTGTTGAATGTTTTTATAAAATTGGTTCCACATGATTTTGCCTAGTTGTAAAAAGCCAATTCATGAATAATTCACTCTGTAAATGTAGACACGTCCAAAGTAAACCTGAAGCTCAAGACTTCAACATGTTATACTCAAGCAGAAGATGTGCTACTGTCTCAACACTTTCTGATTACAACAAAATGATGAATTACGTTGCTGCAATCTGTACTTTTGCATGTTATAGTTAGTAACTGTATTATAATAATGCACGAACAGTGACGTACTACATTTAAAAAGTTCACAGCTGGAAAGACAGTCAGAAGCTGTTAATATTACAATCTTTACGTGGCAGTCCATCTCTCGTGCATCTTAAAGGAGTTGAAAAGTGATGAGCTAAAAAAGAGAAAGATGCCATCTGTAAAAATAAAAAAGGTTTGGGGTCAATGACTGTTCTAAAAACAGCTCTTCTCTTTGGATAAAGTCTATAGAAATCTTTTAAAACTCTGTACATTCTGCGAGTCTCAGGCAAAAGATCGATGGTTCCAGTTGTTAAATACAAAGTGAGAATGAAAAAACAGCAAATGAGATTTTCTTTTTTTCATGTATTTCAATAACCCAGACAGCAAAATGATATTGAATCAGCCTAGAATCAACATCGCAGATCCAGTTTTATATTAAAAAGATATTGATTCTTGTCATACTGTACTTGTTCTTGTTATTCCCTGGTCTGATACAAAACCGAAAAATCACATTAAGAAAGAAACAGACATCAGCATCCAGTCCTTTCAATTACATTTCAATCATGTTTTTGGTTGATAAAACATAACATCAGTAGCCTATAACATCTATTTTGCTTTTAGATAGATATGTAATTTCTATTCTGTAACTTTAATTTGCTTGCTTTTGTTTTATTGTCATTTAAATGCAAGTTTAATGTTTTCTTAATGTCTTTTTTATGTATTTCTATGCTCTTGTTAATTATTTAAAGTGCCTTGTGTCTGAATGGTGCCATATGAATAAACTTGCTTGGCCTTTATGTAGTAAAGAGTTTTAATGGTATCATAACATAAGAACATTATACCTTTTTGAAATATTCACAAGCAAGTGTGTATGAGACTTTATATCACAGAGAGAGAAAAAGAGACGAGGTAAAGCACTTTACTTTCATGAAACTGGGAATTGTCAACTTTTGAAAATGTTCACTTGTCAGGAATAGTTTGGGCTTTTAATTTGAAACTAGCCATGGGACATAGTGTCTGCTGAGCTGATGGGGACTTTGACTTCAGACTTCTACAAACAAACAAAAATGTGTCGATGCAGCAGCTTTTCCACCTTAAGATCATAACGGCGGTAACACACCAGCAGTGATGTCAAACCGCACCTTTAATGAGACACCGAATGTGCCGAGCTGAGCAGAGTGTGGCTTTAATGATGTGCATGATTCAGAGTTTTTCCTTGTGTGCCTGCCTTCCATCAGCACCCTGGACTCCGGACACACTCCGGAATGATTTCTTTCACCGTCTTTATTTTGCACTCTTTGCATAAATGTCATCACTGCAATGGCTGGAAAAAGACTGTGTTGTGTGAACCTTGGTGTGGAGGATCTGTGCACGCATGTGTAACTCACCAGCTTAGTCAGGTCGCTGTTTTACTTCCTAATGGGCAGCTGTCTCTGGAGGTGAGCTCTGTCAGGTTTCTTAAGGAGCTGCTGCTGTCTGTCCTGCAGGTCAGCCCGCTCTTCATCATCACTGTCATTCAGTTTCAGAGGGGTGAACATTTACAGCACGTGTTGCTGGGTGGAACAAAACTCTGTTCATCATCATCTCTTTTGTCTAAACAGGGTCTTGTGGTGTCTTGTATTTTGGGGCGTCCTCTCCAGCTCAAACCTGAAAGCCTTTCTATCTTCCTCCTCCTCCTCCTCCTCCTCCTCCTCCTCCTCCTCCTCCTCCTCTCTCCTTCACAGGAAGCTGGCAGCCATATCACAACAATGCCCCCTTGTGTAATATCAGTAGGACCCTGCTCCACTTAGCTTAAAAAATAATAACTATTTCCATGAAAGTCACCCATCAGAACAGCAAAATATGTGTTTTTCTGAAAGTGAAGTCACACAATTTAAACTTAAACACATGTTGCACACTGTCGGATGTGTAAAGAGACGCTGTACCACCTCTTTCAAACGCCTCACTTATTTGTTTCATGCACATCACACTTCCACATCACTTGAGCCAGCTATGCTGCCATGGGGTTTTTAAGACTTTGTGGTACCGTGTGGTATTTAATAGCAGTTATTAGGACCCAGCAGGATTCATTAAAGTTAAGATGCATCTCAGATTATGTTAAACATCTGCTTCATATTAAAAGATGCGCTCCCAGGTCACAAACCCCCAGGGATATTCTCTCCCTTGATGCCAAGGAGACATTTGACCATTAGAGACGGCTTAATTAAGGTCTTTGCTCCACAACACCCTTGCTCAAATAAAACCTAATTTTCATAATTGAGGATTTTAATATCCTGTCTACAGTTTAGTGCTGACAGGCGATGCATGCTTGTTCAGGTTTAGAGTCTCTAGGCTCTCCTAGGTTAAGCTAACACCCTAGAGTTGTCTTTTATCTCCTGCATTATTTACCCTATCTGTGGAGCCCATTACCAAAGAAGTATGAGTCCATGGGCCACCAGCCAATCACCATTTTAGATACTTCCTATTTTCTCCCTCTTTCTGCTGATGACTTCTTGGTTTCGAGCCTTAAAAACATACTATGTTATTTTCACCTGGAGATATACTGTGTGTAGTGTCACTGTTCAGAAGATTGCGCATATATCTACTCTGAGAGAGCTGATTGACGGAGCCGGCCATTTAGTGTTTTATCTGAGATCTTCTGAGGAGCATTTCCCTCCGCAATAGGTTCCCTCTTGTAGTGGACGTCTTCAGCTCGGCCATTAATCAAGTCATATCAGTGAAATGTCTCAAAAGTTTGCTGAAGCTAAATGCAACTCATCCATCACATTACTGAAAGGCTTCATATGTAAGCGATGTAGACATTTTTCTTCTCTATCCCTTGTCAACGGGGGATATGATCTATATGCAAAGTCGAGTTGTTCCCACACTTGATTAGTTTGTGAGGTCCTCCAGAAGGAGAGCAGAGCATCAAAGGCGGAGAGGAGGGATAACAGTGAGAGGTACAAGTGGAATAAAAAGGGAGAGGACGGGGCAAATGGAGGGGTAAGAGGGGGATTGAGTTACTTGCAGATAACATCTCTGCTTGATAGATTCTTGTGGAAACTAAATTGGGCTCGTGGGCTGAAGGAGAATCAGTCTAGGTCCTTGGTGACAGGCAAAGAGGACCTTATCAATGACTAGTGAGGGGAAACTGGACACCTCTTGAATGGTTTCATGATAAAGCTGTTCATTTGTGTGTGTTTTTCGTGAATGGTACACAGCACGGTAATCGATAATTCTTTGACATCAATTCAAAACGCTCCATTTCATCCTATGTCTAATCTGCACTTAGGCTGACGTAGATATTAGTCTGACCATTACAGCCACACTTTAAAAAATGAACAGCAGCTCTTAAAGGCACATGAGCATTACGGTAGAATTTGTATCTTGGGGCTGAGCAGGATTGACTTGACAATTAATACAACTAAAAAGAGATGAAGTTAAATGAATAGTTCATATATTTTTGAGAAAAATTAGAGGAGAATTTCAGAACCACTTAATAATGAGAAACAATGCGCTCAGCTTATGATTTAACCTTGAAAACTTGGTGCTACATCCTCAATGTAGGTGATAATGAAAAAAGAACACAAAAACAGCATGAAAGTTTGACTTTTTTCGACTTCACATGGACATTTGAAGATAGACATCCTGCCCAAAACTGCTAACTGCTTGCAGCTGGTTAGCGTAGCCTAGCATCCAAACAAAGACTGGCAGTCAGGACACACTGGCTACTTGAGCAGCATGTGAACATCATGGAAATGTTTGCGTTTTTTTTCAGCACCCATGTTGGCAGATTAAAGCAGTAACACAGCCTGTGTGAGACATCTAACTCACATGTGGCTGCATCAGTGCGCCATCTAGAGATTTGTGATCTGGCCTATTTTTTATGTGTGACAAGCGAGTTTCCAAGAGAGTGAAAGAAAGACATCGAAAAAGATCTATTGATAGTCATCTTTACATCATACCAGCAACATCATAGCTTTTGCTACAGTTTCAGTGTCCATATCTGTAGAATGACACAAAATATAATATATTAACATTAGGTAAAGGACAGTATTTTTTTACAGTCAGCTCGCTTTCTAGAAATCTAATTGTCAGCTTTGTTACTGGCTTTGTCAAAGGCAAACTCAGTGTACAAAGATAGGACTGGCAGTTGTTGCAACATGACATGTTGCTGTTATAAGAGCCAGACGATTTCTTGCTCGGGCACAATAACATCTTGTCATCACTGTGAGGTTGCCAAGCAACTAGTAAAGAGTCCAGGAAGTTTCTGTACCTGTCCAGAAATAGTCTCTCTCACACACACACACACAATACATAGTTTTCACAATTCATTATTTTAATGGATTTAGTAAGCAATTAATTTGTGTGCTTCATTAGCGCCGGAAGCCATATTTTGTTTGGCTAGCTGTTTCCCTCTGCTTCCAGTCTTCTTGCTAAGCTAAGCTAAGCTAACCAGCTGCTGGATTTAGCAGCACATTTAATGACATGAGGTTGCCATCGATTTTCTCATCTAGCAGGGAGGCGAATAAGCACATTTCCCTAAATTCATGTAACTATTCGTGTAATAGGGTGCGTTGATGACAAGGTGAGCAGAAAGTCACTGTGGTTCTTCTAAGTCTCTGAGGAGTTAATGCACTTGTCCCCATTTTCACCTTCCTCCCCCTCTCCGTCTCTTCCTGTCTGTGCTCACTGTCCCACTAAACTGGCTTTAAAAGCTCCGACCAGATGGCTCAAGAAAATGAATGGCTCTGCCCGTATGTGTGTATGAGTGTGTGTGAATGTGTGCGTGTGTGTGCGCAGTGACACATCCAGGGTTAAGAGGGACATTAGTGAAAAGTGATTTTGACAACCCATCAGGGAGAGAAATTTCTTAGTCCTTCACCTCGTTCATTCATCTCTATCTCTATATCTCTTCCTCACTTATTCAATCTCGCCTTTGCTCTCTATGTTTTTGCATGAGCATCTATTTAGTTCTCAAACAGGGTTATTTTAAAAGGCTGTCTGGCATGTCGTGGTGCTGTGAAGTAAAACCGGCGCTGGGTAGAACATAAAGGACATAAACACCTTCTTTCACAGGCTGAAAGGAGGAAAAATATGACACTTTTAATTTGAGGTGAATGAGGGTTGTGTGAGGTTGTTTTTTTCTCAGCCGAGAGAACTGAAACTGAAAAATAGTTGATTTACAATTTTTTTACTTAATTTACTCTTTTAAGGTCATAGTTTTTAGGAGCGTTGTGGACTGATATTTCAAAAGGCAGCATCAGTTTTGCACAATCGGTTACTCTTTCTGAAGTGAGGCACCCATTTCAGGGAGACAGATCCCTTCAAATGTTTCCCTTAAGATAAGTTTAACAGATCGTTATTAAATGGATCCTTTCTATCTGTTAATTGCTCAATCATCATCATCATTGCCTCATTTGAGCCATTAATCAAAGCCACATGTCCGCCAGCTTTCTAAAGAAACCTTGTAATTGTTTTTACTGGAGGGAAAAAGTAAATTTATCGTCTTTCATAAATTTTCCTCTGTGTCTGCTTGACAGAGGTGACAGCATCTTTCACATCAAACTGCCTTTGTGATTCACTTGCAAACATCTTGGGCAAAAGAAGTGTGTACTGAAACCTCAATAAACTGTGCTGGTTTACCTGTATACGTCCTGCATGCATTAATGCAAAATGCCATATGTGCATACATATAGTATACAAGGCCTGGTGTGACTAGAAGTATAATGGAAATTGATTTATCATGGTAGACAAATATACAGCAAAGATAAATGATAAAGAGGATTCAGAGTGCATATTTTTCCCGAAGGAATTCACTTCTCTGCTATGTCACAGACATATTAATCACCTCCGGGAGGGAGAGTGACAGCATGATAGTTTCATGAATTAATAAAGCTCTTGCTATACAACAAAGCCTTCCGGTTAATCCAAATAAGGTCATAACTCAGTTGCATTCGTTTGCAAGAAGTCATGTACAACACGCTATACACAAACACACTCTCTCACACACACACACACACAGACAAACACACGTACACAAAAGGCAGCTACCACTGTTCTACTGCAGCATTTTTCATTGAGGAGATAGCACAGTGTTAATACTTATTATTCAGAAACAGTGGGGAGGTGTCGAGCTCAGCAGTCTGCCCATTTTTTAATAAACAGCGCACTGCTGAGCTAAATCATATCATCGCGACTGTGTGTGTGTGTGTGTGTGTGTGCCTATCAGTGCATGTGTTTGCTCGAAAAAGAAACACATCACACTGTGGAAAATAAAAACAGGCAATGTGAGAACAAAATAATCTGCATTTCCACCATTTAGAGTGAAACAATTAAATTTCATTAGATGCAAGTCCTGTTGTAGTGGATTAGAAAAATATTAACACATCTTTAATTTTTAATTGTGAACATGGTGAACCGCAAGCGCTGAGTTTTCTCGTGTTACAGGGGGAGGAACAGCAAGAACGAAATGATGAAACACTTCATTTGCAATTGTTCCCACAGACAGAAGTGCTGAGACACACACTGCAAAGTGAGGGGGGGGGACTTAAATTGAGGGAACTATCATGACTGGCTAATAATAAGGCAGTGCAATAGAATTTTCAGCACTAAAGTATTTATTTTTTGTCGTATCTGCTCTTCCACATAATGGTGCATTCAACATATACAGTACTGCTGTGATTTTATGCAGTGATTATTTGATTATTTGGCTATTATTTCATTTATTTTCATCTTTGTTTGAATAAATCCCAAATCTTTAAAGCCTTTTTAACGAATTCTTGTCTGCATTAGAAACAAACACACAAACTCAAGTTTAAAGTCACCTGCAGTGTTCCTTATGTATTAATTAATTACTGACTGTGGTCCCAGGAGACAAAAACCTACTTTTTATTCAAGTGTTCAGTATTATCAAGGAGATAAGGACACATCCGAACCATGGTTCTGTGAGGAAATTACTGATTTGTCTGTAAATATCTCCCAGAATGCAAGGCACATAATTCCATAGTGGGAAGGCAAACACATTGTAGTGAAAGGCATGCTGAGGTAAGGCACGTACTGTGGGGACTTAAGTTATGGATGAAAGTCAAAATGTTGTGAGCGTTTCTGATAAGTAAGTCTCTGTGTTTCCATCTCTCAGCAGATCTTTCACAGACATGATGTCCCCAAGTGCTTATTGGAAAGTGGAAACACACTTCCTGGGAGAATATATTTGAGTTGCCTTGGTCACAAATCAGTTATCATTGAGCTGTCACATTTTTTTTTGGTAAGGATTTACTCCATAATCACTCTTTCCTTACTCTGTAACTTTCTGACATAATAAAGATAAGTTATAAAGATGTCAGCTGTCATCGTCAGCACTCAAGACTTTAACTGCTAATTTGAATTAATTAATTAAGCTTTGTATTGCAAGAGGAAACTGTATTAAGTGTCCACTGACTGAAGTATGTCATTTAAGAGGCATACTGCTGAGCTAAAAACACTAAATTTAATTAGTTGCTATTACTGCAATTAATAAGATTGCAGTAATTCCATATTTTACCATCCAGCATGGAATTTGCATTACTTTCTCATATAAATGATCAGACATTTAAAAAATAAAAAATATCTCATTGAATCTAGATTGCAATAATTAGAGTAGATCTTCCAAATAACACAAATTGAAATACTAGTCAGTGTGTGGTCTATGGCAAGTGGTCTGAAGAGGATTTTTTAACACAGGACAACAGGGACAGGACTCAGACTCAGACAGAGAAGGAAGCACCATGACCTCAGTGATTTATTAATAATAAAGCTCAGTGGCAGGTGCAGATAAGCAGGTAACAGGTTTATGTGACAGAAACTTAAAAGCAAGAAGCACAAAACATAAACCAGCAAAAGCCTCTAGAATGAACTTGAAGAGTATGAGTGGGACATGGGTGAATAAATATCTGCAGTGCTGAGGAGGGAGAGTGAAAACAGGTGAGGAAGGCGGGGAAGGTCAGGTGACTGGAAACGGGAGGGAGGGTGGGAGGTTATTGCAGGGCAGGAGGGAGTAGCTGAAAGTGGGAGTGAGATGACTGGGACAGGACATAAAGTCAGAGGGCATCTGGTGGACAGGACGAGAATGGCAATGAATGTGTTAGAGGGAGCGGGGATGAGGCAGGAGGGAGGGAAAGAGAGGCAGCTGGAAGGACGGACCTCCTGCAGTGGTCCTTGTCACAGCAGAACTGGATCAGTCTGCTACTGAAAAGGGTTTGACCATGAGGTCTGTTTGAGCAGCATCCTCTCCACCTCCACCTCTTGTAGCATAACTAAAAGCCTGCAGGTACAATAATTAACAAATCCGATCCCCAGATATGCAAGTAAGTTTGTCATCTCAACTCAGGTTTGCCGTTCTAGGCTTAAGTCTTTTGTGTTACCCATCCTTCAAAATAAATTCAAGATTTAAAGATAATAACAAAGATGGACAACAACAAGGTTTAAAGTATTAGATTTGGCCGAAACATTCATTTCTAAGTCATGCAACTCTTTCTGCTCTTCCATACATTGTCAACTATCATCCTTTCCTTGGCGGTACCACACATGTTTCATCAGAGGGAATGGTTGTGGCTCTGCCATGCAGTAAAGGAGCTTTCTGCTGTTTCCTGTTTACATAGCAACAGGCTCCTCAGCTGATCACCACGCTAACAGCTCCAGCCTTCTTAAAACAGAGCTGGCCTTTCTGATCAGTTGGTATCAGAAAATTGTACTTGTACTTTGCAAATCAGCAACTGCACAGAAGTCAACTCCTGCAATCCCACTCATTGGCGAGGGGTCTCCTGACAGGGATGGCAGCATTTAGTCAGCTCAAAGAGGATGTGACACGCTTAAACCCGCCTGGTCTGCGGCATCTGCTTAATATTGACCCATGTCCTGATGCACTGGCAGCAGCCTCTGCCATAACATCTGTTTAAAGGTGACCCTCACCCCTGTGTAGTACCTCGGTGTAGAGTCGTACCTTTCTCTCGACATAGATCATTACCTCTGGCCATACCACAGGGGGTGGCGTGTGTGAATTGAGAGACATGTGGAGTCAGAGCTCAGTGAAAAACATCTGGTTCACCGTGACCCTTTTATCCCCAACCTCTGATAGAGCTACAACTTTTTCCAATCCCTTTTTTTTTTCATTCTTACAGCTGGGTGGCGTCTGCCTGCCAAGTCTCTATGCAAGGTGAAAGTCTTGTTATGATATAATGAGTTTTGGGAACTGTAGCCTACAGTGACTTTAAAATGTTCTGCTGCTGTCATACTTGTGGGGAGTTTTTTTTTAAAAGTGGGTCAGAATTTAAAAATCACATTGTATGAGGTCACATATCTGAATGTCTGCAACATCAAACTCGAACTCTCTGTAGATTGTTGCTTTATAAAGCAAATGTGTGTCACCTGTGTGTTAAGCTTTTCTTTGGTTTTATCTGTTTTTCCCACTGTCTGGAATTATTCAAAGAAAAAAAGCCCAATTCTACAAGTAACCAGTATTCCTTCTACAGCAGGAGAACTTGAAGTTTGATACTAGAAATGTGATTTTAAACAATTTGATAAGCCCTGAATATTGGAGAAGAAGTTCTCTGTTATATTTGAGTTTAAGTTGAACTCTAAACTTTGGTTGTTCAATGAAGCTTTGAGGCAAGAATGTGGAAATCCATTTGAAACACGGTTTAGATCCGACCACAAAGATGTGTTCTTGCCTCCAGTGGAGGGACTGATAATAAAAACGTTATTCATCACAACGTTCAGCAAAATTTATTCTGAAATAAAATTCCAAATACAATGTGCAGTGAGAATGGCTCATATTTGTCTGTCTCATACAGAGAAGAACAAAGAGGGGAGACACAGTGAAAGGGAATGTTTGCTTGTGCCAAACCAAAAGAAGTAATGGTTTTGATTTGTACTTGCAGCAATTACATAACGCAAGCTGCCAGCTCTGATAGTGTGTGCGTGTGTGTGTGTGCGCGTGCGTGTGTGTATTTATCCACAGTTTACAGTATGTGTGCATGAAATAGAGACAAAAATGTGAAGGGAGTGTTATCTTTTTTAATAAACTATCAAAACTCTTCAGCTATTTAATGAGGCACCACCATTCGGACCATGCACACGCACACACACACGCAGGCACATACACACACACACACACACACGCGCGCTCATGCACGCACACTATAAACACACATGCACACACCCTAACTACCACAAAACTCTCATTTAACACTGTGCTTTCTCATCATTTGGAGCTGTGCCCTAAAACGCACAGTCTGGGATGGACAAACCTCAGGCCTTTTATATCCTCCATTAGTTGTGCAGCAGATATAAATTAGCAGTATCACTGCAGCCACGGCAGCATCCAGCCAAAGGCCAACTAATGCCTTGCAATCCTCCATAAAGCTTGCGTTCCACTATGATTCTACTACACGGGTGTCTCACATAAAATAAGCTTCATGGGCATTTGGACCGACATACAGTGATGTTTTGGCTCTGTGCTGTTATTAGTTTAGATGTGAAAGAGCACAGCTGCTATTAGTTTTGTGTCCAGACTGTCAGCTTTAATGGATATGTTCTCCCAAATGAAATGAGCGGTTCAAACTTCTGCCACGTTTGGACAACTTTACAACAACCCGGTGCCAGTGCGCCAAATGCTGTGAAGTTCATTGTGACTAAATGATCACATGATTAAATAAAATAACGCTGATGAGCCTATTTTTAAAAGAGGATTAAAGGCAAATGAATTGCTTCATTTTTTAATAGTTTTTCCTGCACATTTTCATAAAGCTTTTAAAGGAATTTTGCCTTTATTCGATGCTATGACCATATGGAAGAAGACAAGACACAGAAGGAGGCAGAGGATGGTGACATGAAACAAAAACTCCTGATTGAGAACATCACAGTCACATGGCAGCAAGCCTCTAACCGCCAGGATGTCCTTATGCTCAGCCTTGACGTTTTTCTGGATGCATGAAATAAAGTAAATTTAAACTTTTATCTAAAAGTGTTCTATCTATAAGTTCTATATACTAAGGGAGATACGTGCACAGTTGCAGTCGAGCTATAGTTACAGCTTGATCAGGCCAATGATGAGATTTAATATGACAATTTGACTGTCCGAGCATACAAGAACCAGGGAAGAACTGATTTATTTATTTGTACACTCACTATTATGAGGTTTGAGGTTTAAGGCAACAGTACTGGCTTTAAACTATGAACATGTGTAGAACACTGAGGCCAATTTTGGGTCAATGGGAGTGAGCACACACTGAAGTAAATCTACATTGAAATGTTTACATGTTATTTAAAACTCCAGCTTTTATTTATTTTTCTGTATTACCTTTTATTACCTAAGGAACATAAGACTATGGGGAAGAAGTACACCGGGCACTTCAGCCCATTGTGTTCAGGGTTAATTTTCTTTTGTTGTGGTCTCTTGCACCAAACATTCAGGTTCTGTGACAGGTTAAATGGATCAAAAGTGTGCACGTTGCCTTTAGCCCGACCATTAGAAGCACATGTGATAACATGTGACATCCCACCTGCTGGCAGAGATGAGACTCTTAACCTTTTAACCCCTATTTCTTTGGATTGATTTGATTTTGTTCTCACAGCATATAAAAGATGTCTATATTCCCTGCATGCCTGCCTGACATGGGGTGTTTGCACCTGTCGGAGGTCACCTGCCTGCTCACCTCTGGTCTTTGGCCTTAACTTCAGAAAAGTCAAAGAGGTGTTGCTTGAGGATCTCAGTGTGTTCACAGGCTCATGTGGGGAAAATTCCCTCAAAGTAAAGCTTGTAGACATCAAAGTGTTTTTCCGCACAAATTCTCTCTGATGGCATCTTGAAGCACAGCTAACAGGTCATAGTATGTGTGCGAGTGTATGTGCGTGCACGTGGGTGTGTGTGTGTGTATCTGGACTTAGCGTGAGTGGCCACACATGGTCAGCACAATTACCAAACATCAAAGGCTGCTAACATCTCTGCTCTCATCCCAATGTCAATCCCACCAAAGCGATTCATCCTGCAAAGGAAAAAGGGAGATCTGGCTACACGGGATACTGCAGAGGAGGAAGGAGAGGAGGGATGAAGAGGAGTTATGGGGCCTGTGTTGAGAGCAGGTGATATAATGGAGGAAAGCGATTAAGGAGAAGATTGGGATTGATGGAGGGATGGAACGAAGTGGCTCTCACTGAAGGACTGAAAGGAGACGACCAGAGATGTGGGCAAGTGAATCGACATCATAAAGAAGAGGAACGTATTTGCATATGGAACGGCTGATACCTCCGAGACAGCTCCGGCTCTCGCAGCTGGCAGACTGACAGCGCTGGGCAGGTGTGAGCCTCGGCGCCGTGGCACATTCAGAAAGTGACACTTAACGAGAGAGTTGTATGTGTGTGTGTGTGTGTGTGGGTGTGTGTGTGGGTGTTCATGTGTGTGGAGGGAGGCGCCATTCATCTTTAAAAGCCCTTTGTGCAGCAGCCTTCAAAAATAGAGACATACTGTATCATTTCTTTCTCTTTTTTCCCCAACACATCCATCTGCGTACTTTTTTTTTTTTCTAATTGCCTTCCTTACAAATTTCTCGTCTTCTTCTCCAAAGTTAAAGCGAGGGTCAGGAAAGTGGCTCATCGACCGAACAGGGAACACTGAAATGAAAACCTGAGATGCGTGTCTGCACTGATGTCAAATTTTTAGGACATATTTCATAATCTTTTTTTAGGACAGCTTTTCTCAAAATGTCCTCCATGAACATGTCTAACTTCGCTGCTCGGCCAAGAGGTGGGCGATTCCTCATTCTGCAACAGTCTTGCTCTGACAAACCTAAATGAATGCATCAATCAATATCCCTCCTTGCTTCCCAGCCGGCTTTATTCCCTTGTCATTTCAGTGGTGGAGACGAAACAGCTAATTTTAAACAGGCAGCACAAATTGGCAAGTTAAGGGCAAGATGTTTCTGTCGTTTTTCTTTGATTTATATAAAACACTTCTCTGTTTGGTTTTGCCCAAGGTTCGGGGTCAGGGGTTAGGGCAAGGGTTATTCTGAATTTGAATCTTGAGCCAAAAATTGTTTCCTTATTTTGTGAAAATAAAGCAGAAAATATTGCCTAGAAACAAGAACCATAGCCAGGTTTTTTTGAAATCCTGAGGTCATGGGTCTTAGCCCAGAGGTTATTAGGAAAATTCTGAAGACTTATATGTGTGCATGTGTGCATATTTGTGCATTTAAATGCATTTTAAAAGTAACAATAATCAATTAAAAGACAATGTCAGTGCCAACACATAAAATAGATATAATAGCAGACTAGAATATAACACAAAGTTTGTCACAAATATGGCCAATTTTGAAATAACTCTTGTTCAGTTCAGTTTATTATTGCCATGAAATCTTTTTAATGTCAAAGAAAGTGAGCAGAGGAGCGCAACTGCAATATCTTTCAGTTTTTCCCCCCCAAATTACATTGCAAGTGTTCTAAAAGTTATTACTCAAGTTCATCCAAACAATAAGCCATGATCTAATCTTGTGTTCGACTTGGAAAATTACAGTTTGATTTAAAAGTTTCTCTGCAAAACAAACTAAAACAGAACCAATAACGTCTCCAGATACAAAAAGAGAGAAAAATTTATAAATATACGCAAGATATGTGTTTTTAAATGAAAAAAAACACATATGGCTTTTAAAATAAGTATTTTTTCATTTGCATTAGAATAAAAAAGAGCCATTTGTCATTATTGGTCAATGAAATATAGTAATAATGAGGTGTCACTGAAACATTTTGGTCATATTTGCTGGACACACAGCTTTCAGTGTATTTACCTCATTTCCTGCTTGCAAACATTCTGACACATGAGAACTAAAAGTTTAATAGCTGAATGTGCTCAACTTGTTACTTGTTTGCCAAATATTGAGCTTATTCACACTGCTGGTGAGATGATGCCAATCTTTGTTCACTATTCACCACAAAAATAAGTAATTTCAGCAATTTGTTACTTTATTTTAACGTTTCGGGAATAATAAATTCAAATAAAAAGACTCCAAAAAAAAACCAAGGATTCTTAGAAAATAAGGTTTTCAGTGAAACCATGCTGTCTTCTTTTCAATTATTAACTTATATACAAATCCAATTTGTGTCACAGAAAGTAAATGATCCAAAAGCACGAAAAGGAAAAATAGGAAGACAGCTTTGCGTCGTGCTTGCAGAAAGTCTCAGCTGTAAGGCTTTTGAGCTTCTCGGTGATGAGTTTTGAAGCATCTAACTTGTGTCTGAAAAAAATTGATGTATTTTATTCAAATAAATAAATAAATATCAGATGTCACTGTAATATATTCACTTTAACGTTACATTTAGGGTGTGATTGGCCATGAAGTGTGATGTTGATAATGTGCCATACAAAAAAATACAGTGTTGCCTTTGGGTTTTGTGACAGCTCAGTGGACTCTGCTGCGTGCTTTTCATTCATTTCATGGCTTCAAATCCATTGTTGCCTGTCAGCCCACCTGTCTCTTCCATCTGTCCTGTTATTCTTCTTTATTGTCTATAAAACCAGAATACACACACACACACACACACACACACACACACACCCCACACACACACATACACAAAAAAAAACTTTCAGGGAATATTCGAACAGAATTTTTTCAAGGTAATAGAAACACTGACAAAATCTACTTGACGACAAGAAAGGACAAAAAAAAGTGAATGCAAAACAACATTTCAGTTGAAAAGGAGTTTCTGTCTGGTCTGTCTAGACCTCCGTGTACCTGTTCACAAAACTGCTCTGATTGATTGAGTAGTAATTGAGATTTTCACTAACCCCTCACTTTTCATCAGGACAAGAATCACACCTCAGCCGCAGACATGCAACCCTCTCCAGGCTGCATTTATTCCTGACAGATGGGCTGATTGCAGCTGCTTTCTTCAGTCCAACATGACGTGTTATTGCCGTTACTTAATCCCCCACCCCCACCCCCACCCCCCCTCCGTCATCATCTTCTGACTCACCGAAGCAGGTAGATATCCCTCCTCTCTCTCAGCTGCATCCACATCTCCTCTCAGTTTTTGCCTTTTTGTATCCTTGTACTCAGCTTTCTGTGCTCCATCTGTCTTTTGAGTTCTGCACATTCTTTATTCTCCCGATGCTTTTTGAACTGACATAATGAAAGTCACATGGTTAAGATTTAAGGGATTGTAACTTCTCCAGACGTATGCAGTGATGAAACAGGGCTATACATCTACTCGAGTAGGCCCACTGTCCGGATGTAGTTGTGCTTTACTTGATTACCTCCATTTACTGCAACTTTCTTCTTCAGTTTTGTGTTTTACTCCACTACATTTGTCTGACAGCTTTAGTTACTTTTCAGGATTTCAGTTTTTCTATACTGGTTGAGAAAATTCTTCTGCATTCTAAATAAAATAAACCATTCAAAAACTCTCTTGGATTAACTGCAAAATTCGTTGATGCAAATCTCAAAACAGGACTGTTTTTATGAGCTCATGAAAAGAAGACTTTTTAGAGATAAGTGGTTCTCATGGGACTGCAACACTATAAACACATGATTTTACAAAATATGATGCAATATAGCAGATAAAACTACCCAGCAGTACGTAAAGCAGTAAAAATGAGCTCAACCATTCACACATCCTGCAGTGAAATGCTACATTCACTTGTTATTACTTATTAATGCACTTTAAGATGATGAATGTTAAAGTGTTTCAGTTTCAGTGGGGGTTTACTGTAATATAGTTTGAAAACTAAAGCCAAAAGAAAAGTGTGCAACACAGAGAAATTACACCTTTTATGGATGCTCTTTTTTCCAGCAACATGGACTTTAATGTCAAAATGAATCTCAGGCTTTTCCTCATTCTTTTCAATTACTTTTCCCTTCATCACTCCATCCTGATTTACTGCAACTACCTTTAAAGTTTTCACACTGTAAATCTCAGGTAGAGCTGTTTTTGCAGGAGCGTTACAGCCTTGTGTAGACCGTGTTGACTGATTCAGGAAAATACAGCTGAAAGACTCCACATGACAAATTGAGCGGCATCATAACAGCACCAGCAGCACCACTGCGCACAGATAGGGGAGCTGCATCGCAACATGAATTATTCTTGTTAATAAAAATTCATGAAAATGTTTCTGTGCATGTGTTTGCTTGTTTTTGTGAGTGTGTGGTGTGTGTGCGTGTGCATGGTGTGTTTCCAATTAAAGCAGCAGTATTTATAGTGAATCATCCGTGCTTATCTCTCCCCGTTCAGAAACACTGAGGTAAGAGGCTTCCAGAAGGATAAAGATGATTCAAGAAATAGAATCAGGCTTGTACAGGTGTTTTGGCAACTTTTATTCAATAATTTTATTTCATACATGAGAACGAACCTCTAAATTAAATATAATAAATCCCACAGACAAAGGGAGAAAAACATCTCCGTTACGGTGCTATATATCGAATCAAGTCCTCTCAGTACAGCTTGATATGAAACTCCTTATTTCACCAAGGTACATCAGAAGCTGAGCTAACATGTGTCTAGCTGATCTTTACTGTGGATATTTTGTATTTTTGTGAGTGACTGCCTGATATACATGAAGATGTGTGTTGCTACAAGGAAAACATTATGATAGAGGACAAAAGCATTGAACTGCTCACACACCATAAGCTAAAATTAGATAACACCGTGTATAAACACAACTTCTATCATTCTTGACTCATGATTATTTGCAGCATATTTCTAAATATCAGTATTTCAAGTCAGTGATCATATCAAAAAACTGTTTCTTAAGTCTAATATCCCAATGACAGCGAGATGACAGAATTATTGAAGAATCACTGAATAATTTTATTAACATTGTGATAATCTTAAAAGTCAACAAAACAACATGGTGTCATTGTTCAGAGACTCGCAGAGTGGGAGGTGCTCGCAAGTCCCTGTTTTTAAGACAGAAAACCAACCGACAAACCTAAAAAAAAAAAAGTCTCTAAATGAAATATATTCCTGAGATGCAAAACAAAAGCAACAGATATAATTAAAAAAAAAAAAAAGATCAAAAACATCTCGATCATGGAGACTGGACTGATTGATTCTAGTGTCAATATTGCAGAGGAACAAAGAAGTGCACTGAAGCCGAACTGTACAGCAAAGACACATGTAGGGTCAGAGGAGGAGAGATAGGACTGGATCAGGCCAGGTCATGCTGTCGTCACTGCTGTGGAAAATGAAACCCTCAAAACCATGAATGTGAGCCAACACAGTTAAAAAAAAAAAAGGAAAGAAAAAAAGACTGACGATGACTCAAAGTGGCCTATACTTTCTTATTCACCCCTTTCGATCAGGGATTTAGTGTTTTTTAGTTGCTATAGGCCTCTAATTTCATGAAAATGGGGACTAACGCTAGTAAAAACTTGCCTCTGTGACCAGTGCAGTGCAGTCTGGTGAAATTGGCTGCAGCAGGATGAATACATGATGCGGTATTCGCAGGTGGAGCTTGGACGAGCTTCAGTAATCACCAATCACATCGCTCGTCTCATCCCTCTTTAAGAGAAGCAAACGGGCAGGAGGAGGGTAAAGGAGTAAACTGGAGGTGCAGAATCGCAAGGCACAAATAAACAGCTCCCCATATATTCCTCCAAGGATGTTCTCCCTCTTATGAGTGGAAATTACATTTAAGGATGCACTGAAATGATGTGATATGGTGCTGTTTTATAAGATAATGATATCAGATAATAACTTGTAATGTAATAAAGTGATTTTTTCTGATAGAACTGCCTGGTGATGGATAAAACATACACGATTCTACTGATGGCTGCAGGATCATCAACTGAAAGGATCATGGAATCTGCATGCAGCTGTAAATGACGATACTGCTAAAATCATACACTAATTTAATCAATTACAAACTGCTTTGACTGCATTAAAAGATGGATTTTTTTATGCATTTAAATCCATGCAGGAAGTTTCTTACCGAGGGGATGAGAAGGTTAGAAAAAGTTCTGCCTGATCTGCATAAAAACATAACCTCAGCTGTATCACTTCCACCTTCAGTCACAGAAACTGGGACCCTCTTGGGCTAAAAATGAGCAAAACAAAGAGTAAAATTGTGCCCAAAGAAAATGCCATTTCAACCATGTTAGCACTATTATCGTCTAGCCACCAGGATGAAATTAGAGGCCCATGATGTAGTGGATATTTACCAAACTGATATATGTTGAAAAGCAAGGAGGCAACAAGATTAAAGCTTAGTTTCAACCGACAAATAAACAAACAGAAAAAAAAAGAAATACGACTAATAACTGACCCTAAGCTACTGTTGTTTCTATCGTAGCAAAATAGTGCATGATGGTATGTACCAGACTGTTAGAACAACAAATTAAAAAAAAAAAAAAGAGAGATATTCAGGTTTGGTCTAACTATCATAAAAAGCCATTTGCAACAAATTAGCTCATTACTCTCATGTCAAAACAAATATTCACATGTGGTTTTCAGAAAGAAAAACAAAGCACATTTCACCGTTCAATAAGAAATCTCCATCAAATTAGCCAGAGTGCATAATTCAGTCAATGGCACCTGTTTCAAACACCAACTTCCCACTGCAGAACTGATTGTTTGTGAATGTTCGTTTAGTATAAAACAGCCTGATTCTCTGACTTCGGAATCAGTGAATCAGTACGAGTGCTCTCTTATTTCTGCGATGGATGCACATATGTAAAGCAACAAAAAAAACTGATTGACACCATCATCGGTTTAAGACATAATAATAATAAAAAAATAATAATCAAGACATTATATCATTGTGATAAATGTATCTATGTGATTCTGAAGGTTCCTAAAGATCAGAGCCAGTCTATAACAGTTAAGTCTGGATCTACTGAAGGTTCATGGTGAGGCAGAAGTTGACTTGAAAATAATGAGACATTGATTGAAGTGCACTAAAATGGTAAAATATAAAATAAAAACTATGGTGATGCTTTCAGCATTTTTAAAGCAAAATGTCATGTGCAACCAAAATCTCTACATCCGAAGTGATGGGCAAAAACCTGATGTGATTGCACTAATGACACCAACTTGTGATTCACTCCAGCAGTGCTTGAGCTCTAACACACAGAGAAAGACCTTACTTGCTGACCTTATTTGCATAATGTTGTAAATTGGCCATTGAATTGGAGACAGCTGGGCCCACTATTTTATTGCCCTTGGTAATAATTTGCTCCCTCTTAGTAGATTAGTGCCTCTCCTTTAAGTCTTTAGTTCCAGAGGCCTCAGTGTTTATCGCTCTTTCACAGGAGAGCACATCAGCCAAATTCCTGCAAACTGATGAAAGACGAACAGCAGGGTTATACGAAGAAAAAGACGTTTTTTAGGACATGTGACATTTGTCTTTAGTGTGTTTGTGAAACTCTTATTTCCTCCAACAAGAAGTAAATGTTTCTTTAAATGCATTTCAATTCCAATTTGTATTAAAAGGATTTGGTGAATGTGAATTTTCTTCTATTTCTCTGGCCAAAAGGCAAATGTACAGGACACCATAATAATTTTTTCCACATTTGCTTTACTGAGACACCAAATCTGTCTGATCCGTAGCACCTAAAAGCACGCGACAAACACAAGAAGCCACTGCTCTCCGAGTTTAAGTCACAAACTTACTTTCATTGCAGTTCTCTCCTAAAGAACTTCAGCTCGAATAAATTAAACATGAAAAAGAACCAAACAAAAACATGCTAATGTGTATTACCAAAGTTTAGTTTTCACACATTATATACATGCCTTGTGCCCAAACAAAATACATTTGTTTAAAAGTTTTTTTCCAATAAGGACTACGCAATGAGAAATGGAAAAAAAAGGAAATAGATAAGATGGCTAATATACAAATTTGAAGGAATATGGGAATCCAGAATTTAACAGCAATTTTCACAATCAACCACATTTTTTAGCAGACACAATATACAGCAGGGAGCTTAGAACCACTTAAACCAAAATTATATTAGAAACATTTTCTTTTTTTTTTTTTTTATAAAAACATGATTTAGCTTACATTTTCAAAAAGATGCACTGTATTTATTTATTTTTTCCAGAATTGAACCAAAGACAGCCTTGTCGTCTTTCCACTAACCCTTTGAAAAGAAGAACCATTCCCAAGGCGATCTAGTTGTTGGCAAAGGAACACAGTTACTATTTCAGACATTTTTGTGCTTCTCTATTTGACTTTAGCTTTTAGTCTTAGAAAGGAGGCCCCTGCAGATCTATGACCCAGCACTCACACACTATTTCCTTTTTTTTTTTCTTGCTTGAAGACCCCATGAAATGGAAATCAAAGTTCAGTTCATGGAGAGTGACTCAGACAAAATGGAAATAAGAGGAGCGGTTATGCAGCATGAGACGCGGGTGGATGCAGCATGTCGGTGATACCTACAGTTAAACTGAATCATTAAAAAGTGGGTAAACAGAAATTTGGAGGTGGCAAATATGATTATTTCTGTCAAATTGATGTGATCATTATTTGTATAAAATAATAATATGATTGCATGCTTATCTATTAGCAAGGAAATGAAGAGAAATTTGTGTAAAAACTGCTGTTAAAAGCTGCCTGGACCTCAAGCTTAAAGGAGATACAATAAAATGACTTAAAAAAGGAATAAAAGTGATTTGACACTAAAACATAATGAAACTAAACATGTTTTAACTCCTAATGGTTCATTTTACATTTCACGGGGTCTTAAAAGTCTTAAAAACTATTCCGATGTGACATGAACAGAAACAAAATATTTCAAAGTGAAAAGCTAAACTCATTTCAAATACAATTTATACAACTTTTAGAGAGAGAGAGAGAGAGGAGTCTGACTCTTCCTGTACACCTGAACCCTTTATGTGAATCACAAAACTACTGTAAGATGCCAAGAGAGACACTGAAGGTGTTGGTGTGTTTTCGCTAAACTGCAGCCTGAACAGTGCAGGAATATACAGACAACAGTACGGAGGGACAGCAGGTTTAGCAAATGGTTTTATACACTTGATTGAGTTTATTCGATGGAATGCTTCATATAGCGTCTTTGTGTATTCTCTGCTCTAAACAACACCACACTACCCCTTTTTTTTTTTTATTATTACCCCTACCCTAATAATGAAAATCATATTCTACACTTATCTGACAAACCTTGCTACAGTGTTACACAAAACCTTCATCTTATCTTACAAGGGTCAACTGTTTAATTACAAGTCTATTTAGAGCGGGGATTGAGGGGGGCGGGGATGGGGCCGGGGGCCGGGGGCGAGGGGGTGGATCATCTGAAAAGTACCATATTCAGTGTGACAGACATGTATAAGGCGTAAACAGCAAAGATTTCTCATTCAAATAATAACAATTAAAAAAAAAAAGAAAGATGCAATGCATAATCAAAAGCTGTGAGCTGAGCAATGAGAAGACGGTCCGGACGACCGTCCAACGAAGCATTTACATCGCTACCGACAGACGATACATGAAGGCATTGACAGAAGTTCAATGGCGTCTGTATTTTTAGGCACCGTGTTGATGTGAGATATGTTATGTGTTTGTGAACGTGTGTGTGTGAACAAAAGGAGGGGGGCGGGGGCGGGGGCGGGGCACAGTATGTGTTTTTGGGTGGCTGATCTGAGAGGATGAACAAGGGGGGCTTATGTAAGAAGCAGTCATGGTAGATATACAGACTTCCAGGCATTCATGCCAAAGATGAAGAACAGTATGAGGGAGGAAAAAAAAAGGGGGGACAACTTCAGCAGCAACAGCAAGCTGCCTGTGAACACCGGCTGCCAAAACAAAGAAAGAAAAGAAAAGAAAAAAAAAACAAAAAGTGAGAAATAAAGTAGATGTAAATGATAGAAATGGGCAGAACAAAAAGGCAATAACAGGAAAACACTTGGGACCTCTCTGTCTGTGGACTGCCTGTGGGCTCCTCGTTGACACAATCGGGGGGTGGGGCAGTGGTCAGAAGTGGAGAAGAAAAGGAGGTGGGGGGGCGCGACAGAGAGCAAGAAAAAGAGATACAGAGATCGAAAGGGGGTACGGGAGGAGGAGAGAGCTGCACAGCTCCCTCTGCAGTCTAAATGAAGTACTCTTTCTTTTCCTCTGCGTGTGCATGGTTGCCCTCAGCGTTGATGATGGCCGTGTCAGCGTCGGGTGCGTCGTCCGCTCCTTTGGCCTCATTTGTCAAGTACGTTCCTGAGGAAGTGAAGAAAAAAAAAAAAAACTATATCAGGAGAAACAAATATGGCGCAGGCCTGCAGGGTGTTTACTGCCTCAGGGGGTGAATAAAGAAAAAAAAAAACAAAAAAAAACATCTCAAGACACATCAGCGATCCTACATAATTCATATCCAGTACGATGAGAAGCTAGTGTAGTGCAGGATATGTAAATACAGCAAAGAGAAGCAGTGTGTAAAACCTTGGATCAACAAACACCTTGGTGGCGTCAGTGGAGGCTTAAAACTGCACATCCGCTGTGTGACGCAGCTCTCGCTGTTAGCTAAAAGCTCAGTGTTGTAGCATCAGTGGTGGAAACTGATCATTACCTTTGACCCCTGGGCTATTCTGCTTCTTGTTTCCCTCTTTCCCTTCAGAGGAGTCCCTCCATGTTTTCCTCTGATATGGCTTACATAATATTGTTTTCAAAATAAATAAGGACACTTAAAAATTCCGCCTATTCGCATGTGAGTATATTTTTTTTTATTAAGGACAATTTTTTTGTAAAAAAAAAAAAAAAAAAAAAAAAGTTGATAGGGCACTCTGAGACTTGTGATGCATGAATCTGAACTGGGAAATTGAAATTTCTAAGTTCCCAGTTTGAAATTTCAGCTGGAATGCTGCCTGAGGTCAGACTTCTGACCAGGAAAATGAGGAGAACCTCACCGCCTCAGGTCAAACAGCATTTACCAGGCTGACTGACAACAGAAATCTACTAAACCAAAATAGTTTTGATGTCCTGTTGGCGATTCACTGACTTTATTCACCAGCTCATCGTAGCAAGTGGACGAGCTCACAGAGAGACCCTGAACCTTCTCATTCGTCACTGTAGATGAGAGTTAATCAGGTTTTTACAGTGATATTTGCTGCCTGTGCAGTTTAAGCTTTACTAAAAGTGATTGAAGTGTCCTCACAGCAGAGTGGCTCTGGTTACTATGGAAATCACTAAAAATCTTTCCTCGATGCATGAATTAATAACATCACACAACTTTTATTTCCGTTAAGCGCCCTACTCCAAATTGGCCCTCAGAATGGGCATAAAGAACTTTAAAAGTGCAGAACAAAAACATTTCATAGTTGGTTTTAGACACTCTACGTTATTCTTTGCATAACTTCTATTCGGGGGACACAACCTCTATAAGTTTTGGAACTACAGTGCCCAAAATGCTTTAAGGAAAGGACATAGGAGGCATAATGGTTTCAGTATATTATACTTCGGGCTACAACTTGAGCCACATTATTTTAAGCCTACATTAATTTACATTTAGTAAAAATGGAACAATTCAAAAGTCTGCTGAACTAGCTGTAAGTAGTTTCTGTTTTTAATGTCTCTGTGGATGAACTCCTACTGAAGAACACAAAACATTATAATTGTTAGGCAAGTTCTGGATTCATAAGGAGTCCTGTTTGGATGATTTCTCGGTGGACCTATTGACATCAGAGATAATAGTATCTCCAGAAAGTTTCAGACTGACTCTAATATAATGTGTATCTTTTCTGTGTGTTCAGATTGGACTAAGTTATCACTCTGAGAACAAGGAGAGCAATTTTTGACAGTAAATATAGCAATCAGTGGCAGAGAGTTAGCATTCAATTATGTCGTATTCCTCTCTCTCCTCATTCAAAACAAATACAATGGATTTCTCTGGATTGTTTTTTAAAAATGAGAAACATGCTCAGCTGAGGAGGTTTGTGAATGCACTAGGGGCATCACTCTGAATGTTCAGGACTTTTTCTTTTTCTTCTCTTTTTCTTCTTATTTCTTTTTTTTTTCCTCCACTGCAGGTATGTCGCACACTTGTAACTTGGGAATTGGGGAAGGACTTTGAGGTCTACTGGGACAAGTACAACATGCTCCACTAGTTCCATAAGCCTTAAGAGACTTAGGTCTGCTCCACTGAGGTTTACCTTTATGCCTGGCCAGGTATCTTCCCAGAACAATGATTAAACACAAGGTGACAAAGACCACTACAGCCACCACTCCTCCGATCAAGGCATGGTCAGTTCCGTGCTGCCCCACAGCGTTTGGATCTGATGAAATACAGAGGAGAGAGACAAAAAGAGCAGATGAAGGCGTCAGTTGGCGAGGTGAGGGAGCGAGGGCAGAGGAACAGCAAAAAAGACAGACAATACAAAACAGAGCAAAAAGACGATTATTTCCAGCTCGTTCCTGCTCTAATGAGCTGCTGTCATTCCTCTCTCTTTTCACATCATGCAGTCAGAGCAGAGCTGCCTAGCTCTCTGAGAATAATAAAATGAGAAAGAGAGAAAGAGAGAAAGAGAGAGAGAGAGAAAGGAAGAGACGGACACCACATTTGCACAAAGAGCAGCTACAGGCAGACACACATTCGCCCTGCAAAATGAAGGAAAAAGAGAATGAAAGAGGGACTCGGAATAAAGGAGTGAATAATTCAGGATCACCCCCGCCGTGCCGCAGGAGTCCCCAACATGCAAAGCGGGGCAGCAGTGGAAGAGTAGTACACAGTAAATAAATCATCACACGGAAAATAAAAAGGAAAGATCAATCTTTTTCTGTATCTTGGCAAGGAAGGATTGTTGTTAGGAAAATGAATTGGCTGTTAGAGAGTTGCTATGGGTCCCCAGCTGTTGGCAAAGCAGTGGAAATGATAGCAGAGTCATGAAGATTGAATAATCTGCATGATGAGGCTGTTCATGCCTAATGCAAAGACCCATCAAAGGTTTCCCTTGACTTCAACAATAGCTCCTCTCTTTTATTCACCTCAACTTCCTCTTATCACAAAGTCTGGCTTGCAGTCTATTCAAGGTAAGAATGGAGACGTGACACCAATGATGTCTACTGTAGGAGAATCAAAAAAGTTGACAGCGAAGGCAGTGGGGGGAGATGGGTAATGAAATAGCCTGTATTATTCATATCAGTCCATGACACCTGAGAAATTAGCAATCATCTCATTATCCTCTCCGAGTGCGAGGCCTGCCATCTATAACCCTGCAGCTTTGTGTGTGTGTGTGTGTGTGTATGTGGGCTCATGATGGCTAAAATATGGCGGTGTCAAACCAGGGTAAGCAGTGATAGAAGGGCGGCTCGGACACGCAGCACACGTCGCATGACACCGTTTTCTCTTCAGTATTCTCCTTCTCATTCCGTGTCTGCCCATGTGGCCAAATTGAACAGCTGGCTTGCTCTCGCTCCATAACTCTCCATGGTCTGAGTGACCAGGCCGTCACACTTCACCGCCTCCCGGTGGACAAACAGACACTCATATCGACACACAAACACACGCGCACAAAGGCGTGTGATGTGTGGTTTCACTGTGCTGCAGTTCTGCTTGGTCAGTGGAGCAGAGAGTAGAGGAATGTTCCCCTGGCACGGCCCAGCATGGCGAGGACTCGAGGCGTTCAGTTACACACATGGCCATGTCTCTTCACCTCTATCTGTCAGGACGTTGAGTGTATTTTTTTTTTTTTTTTAACCATCATACACACTCACTCTCCTACTGCGGTGCCACAGTCCGGCTGTTAAAACCCAGTGCAGGCACAAACAAGCCATGACCATACAGTCATACATCTTTCTATAGATTATGACACACCATGCAATATGGTGGTGTCATATCCAAAAGGTTGGGCTGTACGTCAAATCCCCCGACATGTTCCGAACATGTTTGATCCTGCTGCTACTGCATCACATCCTTAAAGGAGTACTCCTCTAAAAATCTGTTCTTTAAGGAAAACAGACCCACAAATTATGGCAATTTATGTGTCGGAGGTATCAATGCATCCAGCAGGATAATCCACCTATTTTTCACAGCTAACTTGTATGTTTAATATGTTTAAAATACTCAGAGTTTTCTCCACACTACTGCTAAATATAATATACTTAGGTTATATGCTATAGCCTCTTATTGCTCCAAAGCTTAACTAGAAGCAGCATTGGCACGAATAGGTACTTACTTGAAAAGTGGCCATTGGTTTCCACATTCTGAGCAGATGGATCAATGACAGGAAGCTGTTTATGCTGCAGTAGTGATGCAAGAAGTTTCTACAGATATTCTAATCTTTTTTTGCTTATTGTTTTGCCATTACTGCACTGTGCATCGCTGTTTTGTATATGAACCCAGATGGATGGTTGTCTGCAAAGGATCTTTGCTACACAAATGAGGGAAACTCCACCAATTTAAACCCTTTTTCTCTGCATGTCTTTGTGAGTACTTTGTATGAAGAAGTTTAACAAAAGCTGTCCATCAAGAGTTTGCTAACGCTATAGAATCACAATGCTTGATCAATGGAGTATTCTTTAAAGGCATCTTTCAAGTGAACAGGACTTTCTGAATCTTGTACTCAAGATAAGATTTTCAGTGAATTATTCCATTAACTCACAAAACACCAGAAGCCTGCGACATGAATTCATCATAACTTGCGGCGCCTTCAAAAACATGGTTCCTCGTTTGTTTTCTTATGTATTCTGTTCTAGTTCACTGCTACTCACGGAAGGAGAAAAATACAGCAAGGGCGGAGGAAGACACACGGAGAGAGGAAATGAAAAAATACAGATGATGGACAGGAAAAGGCTGGAATTTCAGTCCAAGCAAGATGGAAAGGGAAAGGCAACAAGGAGGAGAGGGATCTGGAGAGGAGGGTTATACATTTTTATTATTTTTTAATAAGGGCACACTGTGTGATTTAATATGAGAGTGTGGGTGGCGGAGCAAACTCCTCTTTTAATATTTATAACTCTTTCCTTGTCGCCTGGCCCAGCGAGTTGGGCTTGTTTAATAAATTAAAGGGGGTTTAGGGCTTCTGTGAGCCACTGCTTGGCCGGACTGAACCTAAAGTGTTACTCTTTAACTGCCCCACTAACTCTTCATCGGATCTGTTTCATTGATGCTGGTTCCATATGGCGCTATTGTGGAAGGATAAGTGATAGCGATACTGTGTATTTTTCAAGATGTAAAGCCTGGAAATGGAAACAATATAATACACAACAGAACTATGTGAATAGATTAAATAAAATTCATCATGTATTTGTATTTCTGGCAGGAATGTGACGCTTATTGTATAGGTGACATCATAATATAGGCATGTATGATGGCTGCTGTAAGTTTTAAGGTAAAACTTCAAGAATAGTCTGCTGTTCTTTGCTGAAATGTGACAAAACTAAATGATTATTAGTACTAGATGGGTTCCAAAAAAATGGTATATAGTTTTTCGAAAATCATGTGCAAAGACAATCTATTATTTGAAAGTGAAAGAACAAATTTTCCATTAAAGGCTCTGCTGGAGAGAAGCGATGAGATCTGGACGGCCTTTCTTAATCAGGTCATCGCCTTCATTCTACACTGGGCTGATCTAAACTTAAAGGTCCACTTTGAAGGATTATAGGAGGATCTATTTGGAGAATATGGCAAAAATGGTATATTTTATTCATGAGTATGTTTTTATTATTGTATAATCCCCTGAAAATGAGAACCATTGTGCTTTCATTACCTTAGAATGAATGGGAAATCTACTAAATGTTAAGGGTAGCTGACCGCAGGAGCTGAGCAGTTTGAGTACCAAAAGGTTTGACTTTACCATCTCTCAGGTGACAGAGCAAACAAAAACCCCTCAGGTGGAACCAGGGGGTAGGGGTGGTCTTCAGGGATGAAAATGATCCAAATCGAAAGTAGGTAATATGGTGCTGATAACATGAAACACTATCTCTGATTTTACCTTCACCATGGGTCTGAAGAACTTAAACACCAATGTAAGCACATTTGTCAGATCATCTGTAGCCGTATTTGCTCTTTCTTCATGAGACATAAGCAGCTTTGTCTGCAAAGAACTGAAAGATTGTCAACAAACATTAAACATTTCCACTCTACACTCTGTTGCTTTCCGTACATGTCCTTATCTCATTCCTCAAATACCACGTTCACTAACTAAACACTTCAGTAGAGATTTCTGCCATTCTGAAAAGTATTCTCACAGCATCTCTGGGGTCTGACACCACACCATCCTCTGCTCCTTTCATCTAAAGCCATCTTTTCAAATACTCAGACACAGCATCCTCACATCCATCATATCAGTATGAACTTAAATGGCCTTTCCATTGTGGATTAACATACATCTCTTTCTCTTTCTTTTCTCCTTGGTTTAAAATGTGTAAATATTACAATTCGTCCCCTAAAGACATCTTTTCCTGCTTTTGGATTACACTTTTTCCTTTCTCTGTCTTAGATATGGCTCTATGACGCAATGGGTTCAGTTGCTTAGATCAATAAAGCTGCAGCTAGATTAAGCATGAGCTTATACAGCTGCAGTGTCCTTGTGTCTCTGGTGTGGGTCAGGGAATCTATCAGTGTGTGTGTGTGTGTGTGGGAGAGCGTATTATTGTACTAAAATAGAGAAAAATCAGCTTAAGATAACAGTTACTCAGTTTCATGCAAAACTCAGTAAACTGTTTGGAAGCCCTGGGAGGTGAGGTGGGACTTTGCTTTTCCAATTTTTTTTTTTTTTGCATTTAATATGATATTTCTTGCATATTTATGAGATACTAAATCTTATGTAAGATATAGCCTGAAATAAACTGTGACCAAACATAAGAAACCAAATAAATAAAACCTCTATGCTTCGCCTCTAATGCTTTCCAGTGGATAGACAACACTGCACATTACATCATTAAATGTGAAACATAAAAGGACACACATTACTCTGCATTACTTCGTCAGCAGTGGAAGTTGGAGACGCAAAAAAAAAGACTGCCTGCAAACAGTAAGAAAGTAGAGAAAGTGGTGGAAAGTGCCTGCAGACCTCACTTGTTCGATGAGTCAATTATGCCTAACTTTTTGGCTGAGACTGGAAATCCACCAATCTGCATCTAATGCTGGCTCCACTGCCAAGATGAAGAGTCCCTGGAGGCTGTGGCAGATAGACCCGAAAGACACATGTGCGCACACTCTTAAATGAATGCACCCATGCATGTGTGCGTGGGCCTGTGTGTGTGTGTGTGTGTCTTTGCACATTACTGCTTTCTGGGTCAGAGTGGATTAATTCGATTCTGAAAACAAATTACTTCTGCTAATCATTCAATAAAGCCCACACGTGGAATTGGACACTATCTTGAATATTCAACAACCTCCTTCTCTCTTCTCAGAATGAAAAGAAATTGTGGTCAGAAGGGTAACAGCATGAAGTTATAGGGAAAAGTAAGATAATTAATCATATGAATTCATTAAGTTGCATGCAAGAATCAATCTATCAAAGCAGCTCAATGTTTGGCAAGATCCATAACTCCTTCTAAACAGCAATAAAATTCAACAAAGAGGGAGGTGGGAAGATCACATCAGTGTTACACCTTCTGTGATTTAATCATGAATATATTGCTGCTGCCTCTCTGTCATAAGCTGCTGGTTAGTATGGAAGGACTGTGTCGTGTGAGACCGAACTAGAGCAGCAGAAATAGAAGCCCACGCAGAGATGAGTGATCCTTAAAGAGGCAACCAGCCACCACACAAACCCCAAAATCACCTGAGGAAGACCAACTGAAAAAAAAACAAAAGTTAATAGACCGAATTAAAGTTATTGCCAACAAATGAAAACTGTTGACAGCCCTAACTGTGTGTGTGCATGCGAGTGCTTCTTCAAGATTGCTGAAAGTGTCCCCTGCCATTGAGGTTTAATAAATAGAAGGGCGATTACATGTAATTCATAATGCTAGCCGCGGGATCTAATGATTTCTCTTTTTCTGTTCTATACTTTTTTCCAAATTGTTGCTATAATTCTTCCCCAAAGCGAGTTAATGTGACAGGTCATCAATAATAATTGCCCAGCAATAAGTGGAAAGACCTTTGCATTATGTTTTAATTTCTTCTGTGATCCTCAGCTTTATGTTGGAGAGTGGAAGATAAAATGGAGAGAGGATGGCTGGTACTGTTCAATATATAACAATTCCCCCGGGGATACTGCCATCCAAACCCTAGCCTTTCTGGTTTGAACACAGCAACCAATCAGTTGCCCCGGACACTTGCCCTCAAGAAAATACGTCTTTTGTTCATCATCATATGGCCTAACCTATGTCCTCCATCTAAAACAAGATCGATAGCAATGGAATAAAGCAGGTAAAGCAGTTAAAAATAGTCCCTTCCTTTATTGAGTTTTCACAAAGGTTTGTCTTCGGTCTAAATCAGCTTCAATAGGTGAATGGGGGGGTTAAAGACATAAAGAATTTCCTGCTGTGATAAATCCTGCCCTTTTAATCCAAGATAATTTGTAACTGCGATGCAAAGGTAGCTGCAATTTTAACAGTCTCTAGTTTTGAAAAGAATATTGTAAAGGATTAATTAAGGATTTTGTGTAATCTCTGTCAGTTGTGCTTAATTATGACATCACCTTTAGGTCTGCTATTCTCTGCTCTTACTTCATTTCTAACCTAATGGCTTCAGATTTTTTCACAAGTTTTTCTGATGGATATCTAAAGAGTATTTAAATATTTATATGATGTGGTAATTCCACTTTTGTGCTGTACACTTAACCTTTTACATAAACTCTGGCTTTTATTTTGTAGTTTTGACCAAATAAAGAGCTAAATTGCATATTTGCACCCTAGTCTCTTCAAAATATTTACAGAAAAAAAAAGTCAGATTATTATTTCCAGTACAGAGTCTTAAAAAGGAGACAATTTATCAAATGTATATTTAGTTTATCAAAGGTATATTAAGTGATTTAAATTAAAAACACTGAACACTGTGTGTCCCCTAAGGCTGCTTTCCCAAATTTATTAACAGAAAAATGTTTTTGGAATGTTGTTCATAGATGGAGTTTGATTTCCAGACCCCCATGAAGAAAACCTCAGGTAATGATAGTGGCATTGTATAAAACAGACAGCTTATTTAAGCTTACTTGGTTGAGCCTCAGCAAAGACCAGCGAGATGAATTTTCAGGAAGTCAAACGGGGTAAAAGTGGTTCTGTTTTAATGTATTACCATTCATATACAGCTTTTGGGTTAGTGCTCACTTGAAAAGAAGAAAAAGCTCAGACTAATCCTAACTTTTGAACCCTGACCAATCCCTTGCCACTGCTCTTGAATTCCCCTCGAGTCTGTAGACATTGCTATCAACTTCAGTAGGAGAGGAGAGGAAAGATTCCTTTGTATTTTGGTTTAAAGCAGCAATCATAAAAACTTCAGGTAGCAACACAATATCTTGAAAGTTGTTGTATACACTTATATGTAGTACACACTTTGAGTATCCGAGTTGTCCTTGCATTTCTTTTCTTAAACCCCCTATTCTGCTCAGAGATCAACTAATAGACCAAAGAGAGGAAGTACTTTTACTCTGCAAGGAGGTAGACGGCTATTATTTTAGTTTTTCATTCTCCTCCACTTACAGTGACACTTGGCATGAATAATTGCTGTCTTCTCGACAGTGGGCCCTTCATCAGGCTACGGGGTCCGGGGTTGGCCACACGATTGCTGATTATGAGAAGTGAATAGTAAATATTTTAACGCCAAAGAAACCACTGTGCATGATCCCACCTTTCAGCTTCCCAAGGTCAGAGCTAATTTGCAAGCCACAAAAAAAAAGCATTTGGCAAATTTTAGAGAGCTCAGTGGTGGTGGTGGTGTTGCGGCGAGAGAACGTGCATGTGTGTGTGCTCTAAAAGGGGAGGGGGTCTGATGACATTGCATGGACCTCTGATACTTAGCGAAAGAGTTATTATAGCCATTAAGGCTGGCTGGGCTATTGAGGCAGTGTGTGTGTTGGGCATACATGCCAGCACTTCATTAATAAAGTGAAGCACAGACTGCAGTCCTGCATCACTTCTGACATTATACAGTATCTGGATGAAAATCACAGGAATCTCTTGCATACCTGTATGCTAGCTACTCTCCAAAGGTTAACAACAATTTGAATTGAAGGCCTGGGTTACTGTAACATTTACATTTCCCATTAGAACCTGAGTCTAAAGTCTGAAATATTTATTCACTAATATTCCTGCAAGGATGAAAAACTGGTTCCATTAAATGGTACATTATTGCACTGGCCACTAATACTCACTTTCACCATGTCAGCACAGTTAGCAGTAAAAGAAGCTATTATTATTGTAAAAAAGCTATTATTGTAAATCCATACTGTAAGATAACGTCACATTTCATATCTCACAAACACATTTTTGTAAATAGAGAATATTCAGTCCCATAACTGCTCAGAGGAGAGCAGCTCATTGCCGTACACACATAGTGCGGCAGTTGTTTTTACCTCCGTGGCCAATTTACGCCTGTCATACAAATACTGTTTCTCTCTCACTCTCAGATTGTGTGGGATGATATCTTGCTGGTGAATGAAAGGCTATTTTTGGCACGTCTGAAAACAAGTGAAAAGCACAAAACCCTGAATCTATTGCATCTGGAACTTAATATTCTTTCAATTCTATCATGTTTTTCCAGGCTGAACAGCTCTACAATGATCATATAAGAGTAATATGAGATATTTAAATAGTTTTTTGACGTCAGAAAAAACATTAATTGTTTTTTAATGTTATACAAAACAACTGTATAGTATTTTATGATAACTTTTCAATCTTAATTTATTCTGTTCATTATTAAGGTTATTTCATGCTGAATTAATATAACATCCTGTTTGTTAAAAATCCATATTTGCCTGTGGACTTTATGATAGTTCAATCTTACATTTCTATTATACAGATTATGTAGTCCAGTGGCATCAACTTGCTTTTCTAAAGAGCACTCATTTCACAGGAGCTCGATTGTAACTAAGTTCTTAACACTGAAGGTCTTTTAGAATAAGGACATACATAATCATTAAAAAAATCCTTACAAGCTTATTTCAAAGCTACAAGGCTTATTTCTTTCAGATATTCTTTGAATTGGTCCAAAAGACGAAACTAGTAAACATGATTTCCAATGTTCCAATGTTCAAAATTTAGTGCATTGATGGCAAGTAAAAAATTGTGTTAACTGTGATTTCTTCATTATATAAATATCTCAATGGAATCCTAATGAAGGGTTACTTATAACATGCTTGAGCTGTATGTAAGTTGGTGGGGAACCTAAGTCGGTCGTCCACACAAACAAACTCGTACTGTAAATTAAATACTCATGTTCCTTACATTATGTATAAAACTTGCCAATAGCAATAACTGCCAAAATAATGGGATTTTTTTCAAGGCCTTGCATTGCATTTTGTTAACTGAGAATCACTAATAGACAACACACATGATGTGAACGTTGCCAAATTCTACATATCCTGAATGAACAGGCCACTCTCACTTTTTCACAAATCTCTACCAGAGTCTCTAATGACCTTGATTATTTTCTGGGGGTTTTAACCTGGTCAAATAACACCAACAGAGTGGCTATTGTGCACTTTATATGAACAACAGTAAAGAGAAATCACTTTTGGTTGAATGTTTGGTGCATCAGCCTACAATATCTAGAATAATGACTGAAGTGATAAGCAAGAGGTGGAAGCGCATAAAATTCTCAAGGACCAAAACAAATCACAGCACGAGTACCTGAGACTTGACAACTTTATGCCTTTTGAGCAAAACCTTGAAAAGTCAGCCTCTTCCTCTGAGTGATGGGGTGTTACATAGAAATACCATTTTCTGCCAAAGTCGGAGCAGATTTGGTTATTTGACATTAAAGATTTCTGTTTTTGTTTGTTTGTTTGTTTTGTCTCTGTACTCTTCTCACTGCTTTAAAGAGGGCGGGGCTCAGTTTGGGCCCCTCAGTCTCAGTCTCTGATGACTGAAGGTCCCCCTTGTCACAATATTCTGTATAGCTGTTTTTCACTTTACAGTTTTATTTTTATCTACACAGTCTATTTTCCTTTTTTTTCCACCAACTGCTTATCTCTTCTCTGCCCAAATTCTCTCATGTTGAAAAAATGCCTCAGCCTTATTTGTGGCAGTCTTGCAAGACTTGTGTTAGAAAGACGGCAGAACAGAGTAAGTTGCACCTGACAGAGCTCATCAGGCAAGTAATATGATACTATTTTGCATACAGGCCACGGTGCTGAAACCTACACTGTGTGTTTTGTCTGCACAGGAAGACAACTTTATTAAAAAGACAAAACGTTGCACGGCTGCTACAGCTCCACAGTTGTTTGCTTTCATCCAGAGCCTGTGAAAAGACCTGGTAATAAATCAAGTAGACACATGAAAGCAGATAGTGTAGTATCCTATGACTGGGGACGCCGTGAAGGAGTCTGATATTTAGATTCCCTGAAGATACACTGAGAGGCTGAGCTCCTCTCGTGTCTCTGCACTACACAAACAGACATCAGAGAAGAATTGAGACATGCTGATGAGGAATATCCAACAACGTGTGGAAGCCTGTTATCTAACAGGGTCTTCAGAGAGCTGTGAGGGTAGAAGAGAAGGAGCAGGTGAGGGAAAATTGAAACAAAAGCTTTGATAGAAAGCAAAGCAGCAGAGGAAAGGTAGAGGGGGAGTCAAGACTCCTGAAGGACTTTAAAGATGGTAATTTAGAGAAAGCAGTGGTGATGAGAGGAAATTATTCTGAGTGAATAGGACTGTGGAGCACCATGAAGTCGAGAGGAATAGAGAGAGGGAGCAAAAAAGCAGAGACGAGACAAAAGGGTGAACCTTGCTACATCTTCTGTCTGTGGCGAGGGAAATAGACAAAGAAAATAAATGAAGCTGCAGAGAATAAATGCAGAGAATTTGTTGAAATTTAGAATAAAGAGAAGAGATCAAATCTTGGGTCTTTCATATTGACATTATTCTATTCAAAGTGGAATTTAATGCTTATGTTTTGCACTATGCTTTCTCAGAAAACGCCGAAGAAAATGTCACATACTTGAGACAACTTTTCATAACCATGATCAAGGTGACATATGAGTGCACAAGCTACTTTGCATACAGCCTATCACAGCACATTAGTTTTAAATTGACATGTCACTCAAAAACTTGGATTGACGTATTACTCTACTGTAGCAGACACGGCGCCATGTCAGCATGATTGTTGAGGGGAAGGAGACAGAATTACAAGAAAAACTGCTTTTATGCTATAAATGGGATGCGAGTACATGGGATATTTTGCCACTTCCTGTACTGCTGCAAAAGAAAACTAATATTGGTTAAAAAAAAAAAGCGACCCCAACTTGGTTCACTTTGGACTATGAAGGTCAGGCTTAAAATAAACGATGTAAAGCCACATGTGATTTGAATGAGATATAGGCTAATAGGCTAGAGCGACTATACCTTCCCAGAGGTTTGTGAAATCTCTTCCATCTATTTACTGCCACTTATCCAGGTTGCAGTGATGCCAAAACATCCTGTTTCCTATTCATGTTCTCCAGTTCCTCCTAAAGGATCTTGAGGCTCTCACAAGCCAGGTGGGACATGCAATCCCTCCGGCATGTTTGAGATCTGCAAGACAGTCTTGTCTTAGTTGAATGTGACATAGAACCTCCATAGTGACACCTCCAATATGTATCTTAGCAAGATGCTAAAACTCCTCCTTGTAATGGCTCCTTTGAATTCAGAGTCAGTTCAGCTGCTAATGCCAGAGTGAGAATCCTCATCAGATTATTGAGAGAATTCAAACGACCCCTTTTAACGCACACATACTTTCTACAGAAGGTAATGGTTGTTAGCCCTTTGATTAGCCAAAGCTAAGGACCATGGGTAATGGTTGAGGCAAAGATAGACTAGTAAATGGAAAAAAGAGCATGCAAAATGACAACAGAGCCACATGAACAGCATCAAACAGAGAAGCTGTCCTGAGGTCTTTAAAATTTTGCACTCAATCAAACAGAATTAGTGTCAAGACACAATTGACAGTGTGTTCAGATTATTGTTGACAGAACAGACAAATTCATTCAAATTATACAAGACAGGACTACTCATAAACTGGAACACCAAGGACGCCCGCACACGTCCATGCATAGTTTGATGTACAAACTTCCATGAACACTTCAGAATCCTTTCAAGAGAAGAGAGTGGGTCCAATGTCCAAAATACCGCAATGAGATCTGCTTTGCTCCCCCTGAATGTAGGTTTGATAATCATCTGGAGTTTTTCTTCCGAGCACACTGACACAAGCCTTACTGGAAAGGATAAACTAGGTAATACCTCAGGAAACACCAGAGGGTTGGACTGCGCATGTATTTGACCACCTCTGTGACCTACAGCAGAGGGAAGGGTAAGGCCTTCCCTACATCCTCCAACACCAGTGTGTTGGCAGGGTTCACAAGACCATTAAATTCAGTCTGGGTCAGCATTGCTTCTCCCCTGTTGAGAACATCTTTCTGGTGACCACCAGTGGGTTCTTGGGTTGCTGCCATGACAGGCACCAATGACCTTCTGGCATCAACTTGAAGCACTCACCCACACAATGGCTCACTCGGATACCCACCACCCAGATCTCGCCAAGCATGCAGCAAATTTACAATTAAATTACAACCAACCTACCAAGAGCCAGTTTTTGTACACACACCAAGACCTCCACCTTTGTCTGCCACATAACTAGCATCCAACCAACACATCGAACCTAATCTTGTGTATGGTATATGTGTTTTTTTAAGTTTAAAGCTCTAATCCAAACTCTGCAGGAATTTGAGAAAACCTGCATTTAAGCCTTCCTAACAATTCCCTTTCAGCCTTATTATAGATGACATCCCATTATTTAGGTTTCATACTATAATGCTATAAAGGATTACATCAACAGCACTCATATCCCTCAGAAACAGATTCTCCAAGAACCCAAAATAGCAAAGTTAATTTTCTGAAAAAGAACTTCTCAAGTCAGAATTCTCTAAGATTTAACACAGTATTAGGAGTCATGATGAGACATCTCCAGTGGCCAGACATTTTCAGTTGGACATGACATTTGCTTCTTTGAGGTTTCAAGGCGCAGAAGTACTGAAGTCTTTGAAATGCCAAGGGGACAGCGGATGGAGTGTTTGAACAGCTGGACCCTTTTAGAATACAATGACCTGGAGTGTCTCAGAGACTCAGAAACTGTGAATAATGTCCTTAAAGATAAGAAACAAAACAGGTGAACTTGAATAGACATGTACAGTATGTAATGCCATTTAAAACAACATGCAGTTTATGTTTGCAGAGTAAAGAGAAAAAAGGCAGATGTAGCACCAGAAGAAAGCAAAGAATTTTGTCCCAAGAAATGTTTTTGTAAAGAGATATTTTTCCAGTTTTTAGTGTCTCCGTGTCCCAATGTGTCCACATGAGACAGGAGGCGGCGAATAAGCTAAGAGAGAAGTAACAGGACAGATGGAAGTAAGAGGGAAGTGGAAGTATACAGTAGCATGCTGAGGGGGGGTGTGGAGATGCGTGGGGTTGTACTGTACCTCTGTTGCCAGTGACTGTGGGGTCTGAGGCGTGGGTGCCTAACAGAGCAGTAGGATCTGCAGGGATGGGATGGAGGGGGGGAGTGGTAGATGGAGGCAGGGTTGTGGGGGTGTCTGGTGGAGGGGACAGATGTATATACAAAAAAAAAAACACACACACAATACAACAACAGCAAACAATGAATTTACATGGTGGCAGTTAAATACTTAACATAAAAAAATAATACTTAAAGTAATAACAGAAACTAGGTTAAGGTAAAACATTACATGGTGATGGAAATAAAAAAGGGCAAAATTTTGACAGAATTCAAAACATAATGAATTACTGCTGATGCAATGTGATGAACTAAGCAAAATACATTAATTCAAGCATTTCTGATCTTTTTTTTTTGTGGGTAAGCGAGGCTTTCTCACTAATTCAGTTACATTTCACTGATCACTGAAATATATTTGTATCCTATAAATAAATGTTTTTCTGTGTATTTTTGGAACTTTAAATGACTTTAAAACCTGCTAGCTGCTGAGATAAAGACTCACATTATTTTCCTTTCCATGATTGTTTTCAGTCGGTGTTTGAAAAGGCAAACACACATTTAAAAAGCTGAAGGTTTCATATAGTTTGTGTTATAACTGCTAAAGCTTCGACTGAATAGAGTGTGAGGGCTGCAGTTCATAAATAAAGCATGCTCATGAAGGGGTAGACAGGAGAGGATTTAGACTTTTCTTGTGTGGGTGGGAGCAGCCTTTGGTTATATCTTAGGCAAACTGCAAAATTAAAAAAAAAAAATGTGATGAAATATGTTCTTAAATCATAATGGAAGAAAAAATATTAAAAGTTGACATCTTCAAGTTACGTAGGACTCCTAATCCTCCATATTTTCATAGTCATTATGATTTGAAATGTCCTGTCTTTGAATGTGAAGGTCATTTTTGTAGCAAGAGAACAGGATTAACCTTGAAATCTGCTAATGTTGGCTGATGTCTGTGAAGAAAGCTCTCTCACTGGGAACCCTCTCAGCGTATGAGAGAGGAAAAAAGTTGGATAGAACGAATCGAGGAAAGTAATTTGACAAATGATCTGTGCCAATTATCCACGTTTGCAAGAATGACTTCAGGAAAAAGGTAGCTAAGCCGTCATTACCGTGCTCTGTTTTTCTGACTCCCTACTACAGGATAATGGTAACAGTCCCTTATCCAAGGCAGTGTTTCCCACCATCATATGTTGAAGCAACAGAAAAAAATGGGACTAAAACATTTTTGTGACAAAGTTAATGAGGTTACACTACCACCTTGGCTTTTATGCTTATGTCACTCAGCTTTTTATGGTGAGCTAAAAGCTTTTAATTGCCTGTGGTTCTCTTTCCCAGGGCCGACTGTCCCGCATGTCCCTGTGACATTTCAGCCTTAGCGTGAATCACTAAGGAGCTAAGTACATGTCTTCAGGAAAGAGGGAAGAGAGGAAACGTCTCCTCTTTGAAGGGAACCATTAAAAAGGTATTTTCCAAGAGTTATGGGGGCGATTGTAAAGGGCTAAAAGGTGTGATAATCACTAATTAAGGGTAGGAACAGACTGGGTGCCATTTCAAAAGAACACGTAATGAATCTGGATAGGATTCTTTGACCCTCCCATAGCCAATCGCCTTTTTGTTTTGTGGCGTAGAATTTGTCAGTTTAATAACATCACTGTCATTAAGTGCATTGGTTATTCTTGTTGTTACATTCAGCTGGCATTTGAAGGAACTGTTCGGTGCAAACACACCATGACATGTGGAGCAATTAGGAAAGGGGGCGCAGCATCTCAGAGATATGTGATGAAAATTTCAAAGGATTGTGTGAAAAAAGGGCACAGATAAACCAGCTTAAGCAAACCAATCGATGATTTAAGAATAATATAACAGTGTTTATATTTTTAGCTAATGATCCTAATGAAAAAAATGCTAATGATGGTAATTGAACGGGCGTGACTGTCAGTTTGTTTCTGCTTACCTGTGGTGAAATTTGATCGCAAACTTTACATATTAGCCTTCATGCAAGACTTGAATTTAAAGGAAAAGCATCATTAATATCAGACAGGATGCATCACTTGTGAATGCTGACCTGCTTTGAAGCTTTAAATGTAAATTTGGCAATTTTAAATTTTAAATTTTAGCTAAATATCTTCAACCTGTCGTCTAAAAGAGCTGTAAAAGTTGTTTTTGCTACATTTGGGATGGTTTAAAAATGGTTTGATCCATTATATGCAAAAAAATTAAGCAATTTTTTCATCTTAATATTTGCCTTGTGATGAGAAGAAGTCACATTTCAGCTGTTTAACACTTTGATTTCAGCTTGTCCTCCCATTGATACGACACATTTTAATTAAACTCAGTGCACACCACTCAGCACTGCTAGCTGATGACCAAGTCGTAAGTCATTAAAATACCTTTCATTTAGAAGATGAGATTATATTTATATGACATTTACAGTCTTATTTTGAAACATGGATCTATTAAAGCACTAGACTGTCATGCAGCCATTTTTGTAATGACACGGCTGAAGTCAAGGTCCTTCGATTCTCCTGGTGGAGAAATGAATCTAAACTTTCCACCTTACAGGCTGTGGACAGCTGACTCTACCATGGTTCTGTTCCAGTCAATATTATGCATTTTTTGAATTCAAGTGGCTGCAAAATTCATGCCTTCTCAAAAACACATCAACATGTTTGTCTGCTATACTGCCTGTTTGCATACACCTACATGTCTACGCATGTTTGTGGGGTGCATATAATTGGCACAGGCAGAAGACAGCTATGTCACAGGGGGGGCCTTGTAGCCATGCAGATGTGGAAGGAATACATTGGCCCTTATTTTAAAATGTCTAGATTTTATTAAATGTAATAAAGGATACCATTAGGACACATAAAAATAAGTGATATACTCAGTCTCATCAAATTATCAAATGTTACTTTATGATAGTGCGTCATTATCCTCCAATGTGCAATTTATCATGTCGTCTGGCATTAAAAGTTTAAAGTTCCTGACTCTGGAGGTTTTCATGGGTTGCTGTGGCCTTGACTTGAACCCACAGGAAGCGTCTTCATGAAGTATTGATAGCAACCTTGCATCCCTTATCAGCTCCACATCTGGATATTACTGTGCACTCACCAAGGACAGCCAAGAACATACTACAAATCACCGTAGCTCTGGCAAACATAGACATCTGCACCTGCACCTGAGAGGTTTATTCTCTTGAGTTTGTCATGGAATTAGGTTTATTTTGAAATATGATAGAAAATAAACAACCCCCGTGCATTTAAAAAATAATATATATATATATTTTTTGATAATCTAGGTTGGGAAATTCTCTTCTGCCTTGAGTCGTATGGTCACACTGGCCAAAAAATATCTGCTTTTGTCCCTCATCAGACACTACCTAAGTTCCTCAAACAGAAGGGAAAGAGATGTGTCACTGCTCTGCTCTTTTTTTAATACGTTATTACTTAATGCCAAGAGACAAATGGCAGAGGAGAAAACGATGAGCTATCTGTTTTCCCTCACACTGAGTCCCTTTATCCCCCAACACCCCTGGCGTTACTAGGAATTACTTATCCTTCCTGGTGATATTCCTGACAACGCAGCACTAAATTTTGCCTCCCTCACACATTTCCCTCACGGTGTGTGTGTGTGTATGTGTGTGTGTGTGTGTTGTGTGTGTGTGTGTGTGTATGTGTATGTGTATTTAGGATCTGGGACACAGGTTTATTTAAGGAAAGGCGTTGGTGGCATTTGTGTCACCTAAGGCCCTTATTCTCCCTGTGAGATGGTACCACTAATCACTCTAAGTACTGATACAGTATGCAGATCAGGAGTTATTATAACTGTGGTTTTGCACTAGAGTTTGGTGCGATGTGGGTACACGATTTCTCACATAGCAACCTTGCCTCCGAACTCACCATAGACGTAGAGTACATATTCAGCACTGCTGGTTCCTAGGTGATTGCTGGCTTCACAGCGGTAGGTGCCATTGTCTGTCTTGTTGAGTGAAGTAAAGGTGAGCTCCCTCCCCTCTACAATCATCCTGTCCAGGTCAGGAAGTTCACCGCCGTCCTTTGTCCACATCACAGGATCCGGCCTGTGAGGTTGGAGGATGTGAAAGAGAAACAAGGCATGCTACATGTGCCCGTCTGAAAGCGTTATATAAAAGGTTGACATCTACTTATATGAATGTGAGTGACTTACGAAGGGTTTCCTTTGGACACACACTCCAGCTTTAAGTACTGACCCTCCTGAGGGACTGCAAGAGACTGGATTATCTCCACTTGAGGAGCATCTAGGACAGACAGAATGAAAGCTTAAAGTGAGGGTAGTTTATGTGAAATAAATGTAGATTATAACAATTCCACGACTATCTTGATATTGTATTTAAGTTCAAAAGGAAAGAGGACAAGAGACGAAAATAGTCCATCTACTTTTCTTTGAATAAATCTGTATGCCTGTCAGAACACGGATGTTAGATTTCACTTTGTAACAGATTTTGATCAAATATTACGAGAAAAAGAATTGTGGGTTTATAATTTTTTATTGTAAGAATGCTGAAAATATTCAAATAAAGTTCATGGAGAAATTAGAAACACTGAAAATAAGCAGAACTCAGAAAAAAAACCTCATAATTACTAGAATGACAAATTCCTACAATTGTGGGTCTTATTAGGGTGAATGGCAGCTAGCAGGATTCTGCAGCTGTAAAAACACTCTTTACAAAGGCGATTACTTCTTTTTCTGTAACCCCCCTTATCTTCACGTGTACACTCCACGAGTGTCTGTGTGTGTTGGAGTGTGTGTATGTCTTTGTGTGCACACTCACAGTGGACCTCCAGTACTTCAGTGGCCTGCTGTGGTGTCTGTGTGAGTGCCACATGGTCCACTTTGCAGGTGTAGGCCACTCCATCATCATTTCTGTCCACGTGCAGCTGCAGAGAGCTCCGTACTGTAAATGTCTTCCCACTTGCATTCACCTCTTTGGCACCTTTGGAGAGAGTTGCACACTGTCAGAAGCAGGACATTTATCTTGCAAAGTGTGACGGCCACACACCAAAGTAAAGCCCCTGTGTTTAACAGTTTGATTAAGCCCTGCTTTACAAACACAGCTTGATAGTCATTTATTCATCATGGTTCTTGGGCATTTTGGGGGCATCATGCACACCTTTATTATGGCGAGAACTCTGCACTGAAAAAGGCTTTAAACAATAAAATAAACTATCACACAAACCAGTTGACGTCTCTGCCTGTTGCTTTCTGGGTTTCACTACTTATACACAATGTTAAAAGAACTTTCTACTCTCCAATAATCAAATTATTCTACAACATTCCTGACTATCCTTTCTGAGCCATACTGGGACAAAAAAACATTACAAAGGGCCATTAAAATATCTGGCTGTAACTTCAATCAGCCTTGTTGCAGAAGGTCATTATGCACAGTCTTCTGCATCTGTACACCCTGCTCTGGGAGCCATCTCTGCAACACCTGCCCTGTAATCCCGACCAAACAGCTGATCCACCTCTGCATGCCCACCAACACCCCAGTCATTGCCAAAGCACCGGAGAACTCCTCCAGCCCAGCTTTGTCAGATTATCTACATGATGTCCTGGAATTTGGCTTGCTCCCTGATAACACCATTCCACTTTTTGCTTCATTTGCCTCCCCGATGATATGGGCCTTTGATAAGCCAAATGTGTTTGATTAAAGATTCATGACCATCCCTCATGACACCAGTCTTTGACCATCACATAAGTGTGCTTGAAATCTCATCATCCCTGAAAGCAGTGATGCCTAGTAAAGGCCTTCTGGCTAAAAGGTCAAAGGGATGACTCCAACACAACTGACTTTCTCCGTCCTTGTCAAACTGTCCTTGAGTTGGACACTCTGTACCTGCTCAGGATGCCCTGTGCACCGTCCAGATTAGCAGAGTTTTAACACAAAAAACAAAATGCAGGGATACTGAACTGAGAAACTCTATGTACACCTTATTGATTCTTTCACTGTTTTTACTTCTCTGTCTTATAAAGTTAAAGGCATAATTACCTCAGAATGTGGGGAACTTCAGGTACCTCTTCAGTAGTTTTTTGGATGAATTCATCACTAAAAAAATGTAACAACTCTGGCTGTGTTTAGGTAGCAGAAAACATTTGATGCTTTCTGCCAATTTGACGAGGCCTCAGCCTACACACATGACACGAATGTTTCTTCTAAATTCCGGGACTGTTAAGTAGGCGTTAAGTAACACAAATGACCACCGTCTTCCAAACCAAGATTTAAAGCCAGCAGTCCCAGCTTACCGCTGCAGATTACTAGCTTTCATACAACTTAATCACTTTCATGTATCCACCTCTAGGCAGGTATTTATAACACATGCTTCTTTTCAATCACATCTGCTCAACCAGTCCTTTGAGGGTTGTTGGTCTGCTCACGTCAAGCCAGCAGCCAGTACTTCAAATCATATTAGGCCTGTTCATTCACACTCCTACATGTTTTTTTTTTATTTCAAAAGAGGACCAAAAAAAACCACTATTATACTGTTTTCAGCTGCCCAGGCTTATCTCTACATTCAGGTGTTGCCCTGCTTTGTAAAATCATGCCCCTAATGTTTTTTTTTCTCGCCATAGCGAATTCAAAAAAAGCATCAGTGTATGTAAAGTCTCTCTCTCATGCTCTGCGCCTTTGTTTGTATCTCCTAAAGAGACTGTTTACGCTCCATATCCTTCTCTCCTCTGCGCTCATCTGCTCTACTTTCTAAGTATTCCACCCCACTGTCTTCACTCCCTCTCAATTCTGCCAATCAACTATTCTGCTCAGTCACTTTCCCCAACTGAGGGAAAAGAGCCCGCCTCCCCTAGAGATGAATGACTGACAGGTCTGCAGTGTTGGCAACATCCATCCAGACAACAGGCGAGAAGGGAAATGGCTGTATTTCTTCCAAAAGAAGAAACTGCAGGGACAAAGGAGGGTGGAAAAAGAGTGGAGGACTGGAGAGAGAGGACATTGAATATCTAATACTGTGGCATGCTTTAGCAGTTGCAAACATTCTCCAGCTATTTTTATTAGTTATTTAACGTCCTAAGAGGCCGCTTCTTCTCGCTGCCTCTTCGCCTCTCCATTAGTTAAACTGTCTTTTGCCTTCTGTCAGCAGACTGTCACAGATGTACTCTTTGCAAAATCACCCATTCTCTCTTTCCTCTGTTGTCCTTTGAGTATTTGTATGCTATTGACTATGTTTGTACGCACAATTTTTTCCAGACTTTGCTCTTATTGCAAATGATAAAGACAAAATTCTCACTTGAGCTGTTTATCTGGTTAATGAAAATGAATTTTGTGCTAATACTCCCATTCACACACAGCGATGCATTCCAAGAGTCTGGACTCTTGTGTTTGACAGGAGTTTACTGTTTACTGACAGAAAAAAACACACACATTTTTCTGTATTTCTGTCCTAACCATGGTTTAGGTCAAAGGATAATGTTTATTACAGTACAGTAACAGTTTTTTAATTTTTTTTGAATGTTTTCACTTGATAGATTATAACTGCTTCAACAAAATTAATCAAACTAATTATTATGAATTTTTATTGTGCCTTGTTGTGCTGTTCAAGAACATAATTTAAGTATTCAAATTCAGTTTGATGGATACTTAGCAATGTTAGAAATGCACCAAATATTCTGTCTGCTCTTAAAAAAAAACTCTTTTCATTTTTGTACAGTTTTAAGTTGGCCTTCAGTTAAACAAATCTCTTCTCAAAGTTAGTCTGAGATGAAGAAACTCACTTTCTATATAATTCTGCCGAGTGATTTAAGTGTCCAGACCCATTTAGATTCTTGTCTCAGGGTGATTTGAAGGGACACTGATTGCCTCTGTGTGATTCAGGATAAGAGTGCTACAAAAAAACGACTTGCTCTCCCAAAGTTCGAGTTCATTAACGTCTTTATTTGGTCCAAAGGCTTCTCAGATCCATTTTGAGAACATAATAACAGTTGTCTCACAGCACACAGTAATACCCTGCCGTCAGTGCGCCAATCTGCATCCACTTCTGCACTGTTGGCGCGCAAGTGTGTGCACAGGAGTGTGTATGTGTGTATGTGTGTGTGTGTGTGTGTGTGCGTGTGTGTGGGTGAGAGTAGGAATAATTGCTCTATTAATATCTTATCACATTTTAAGCGCAGCTGAAAGGAGCAGCTGACATCGAGCTGCCATTAAAGCTCAGGCTTGTCAATCAAAAAACTCATCTGGCCGGCCTCATGCCGCACGCATGCTGAGTTATTGTTGGAACTGATCAAAAATATTGAAAAAAAAAAAAAAACAAAATCTTGTTACATAGCAGCTACCAAGTTAAGCTGCCACTGGCAACTTCACACGTTTTTGGCTTTTATGGTGCATAATGTTGGGCAGTAATGAGAGACAGGATAGCTGAAAGCCTGTTTATGCTCTTGTTAGCCAAAAAACTAGTAACTTGAATAGAAGCAAATGTCCTCTTTGTCAGCTTGAATGAGCAAAGATGGAGACAAGGTTCATGCTTCTTTGGTGGCTCTTGTTTCCTTTGTGGATGAAATTCACATGCTTGGATGTTTTTATAAGTTTTCATACCAAAATCTCACAATTTATGTGGACAAAAAAAAATGAAAACATGGACTTCTAAAGATCCAGTGTTTAGGATTTAAAGGCATCAAGCAGTGAAGTTTCAGACAACTGGATATCCTACAGTGACTGTGAAACTTATAAAAACATGATGAACCCAAAAAGGCCTTTTATAAAGCTCAGTGGTGGACTAAGAAGATGGTGACCTGCTAGCTCTGTAGATAAAAAAAGGATTCATTCTAACATAATAAAAACACAACATTTTCAGCTGATTTTACATTGATAAAAACATACTTATGAACATTGCATTTGCTTTCTGCCATATTCTTTAAACTAATCCCCTTAAATTCTACACATTAAACCTTTAAAATGAGACAAATGATCTCTTCTTTTGCAGTGCGATTTAGATTTAAAAAACTAACTCTGGTAGGGCCATATTATCTTATATCACATTCATACATAAACATCAGATTTTGAGTGTTGAAGTTTCTACATAAATGTCAAAGAACTCAGCTTCTTTTCAACAGGCAAGCTAACTAAAAAATACATCATCTCTATGCTCTTGGGCCCGTCACTATGAATATGCATATACAATATATATAAAAGTGCACTCAGCAGCAGCTCCACATGCACTGTCTCACACTGACCTCTCACATTATGCTGTTAGAACATCTCTTGGCTCTCCTGTACCATTTTTACAATGTCTTCTCAGTTAAATTTCTTTTATGTCAGAAATTCTTTCTTCAGAATAAAGTGCAGCATTTTTGGAATGATTTGGATTTGGTCACATACCTACCAAATAAAAAAGCTGGAATATAAAAAGGCTTGCCACTGCTTTTCTGTGGCCCATAAATAACAGTCATAATAGATGTTGGCACTGGAATGTGCAAATAGGAAGAATTTACTTTGTTTGGTTTGTTTTCTGTTTGCCAGCTCACAATTGGTCATCTTTTTTAAAACGGTTAAACAGCTACAAACAGGCGCTTGTGCAGATTTACTAAACGATTCATATGATTTAGATGAAAATTGTTTACAGAAAAGGTCTTTCAATTTTAGGGTTTTTTTTTTTCAAATCAGAAAAATAGAACCCATCCTACCATGCTTACCTGTAATACCTCTTCTTGACAAAAAGCCTGACAGCATTTGGCTGTGGCTGCAGCACACCGTTCTGTGGGTGGGTGCTCAGAGCTCTGCATCATTGGCGTGAGCCAAGACACAGCCTTGGAGGATTAGAAATGGAAATGACAGGCGTAAAAATGTAAGAATCTGACCCTTTTATGCCATTTCAGAGAGGAGCGACACAAGAAAAGAAGATGAAGGGACAGACAAGAAAGACACAGGGGAACTGCTGGGGCGGGGGAAGGAATCATCAACAACGGCGACAGAGCTGATTAATCCTGGCAGCAGGGGGTCCGAGGGCTGACTCAACATAGCCTGAACTGCATCCCATCTACAATTTAAAACAATTTGCTTGAGGAAAAAAACAGCAAAAACAATGCAAACTTAACCGTGGGTGAGGATGAGGATAATTAAAATATATAGTACAGCTAAACACTCGTGGAAATGCAATAAAATTTACCATGCAAAAAGAAATAAGGTGTTAGATAAGCAGCTAATCTGTGTGCTTTCTTCTGCCTCTCGTACGAGCCGCACAGCAGGAGGTCTGACTAAACTTTAAAACAGGAGCACTAATACACAGCAGGATCCAGCTCCAGTGAGGTGTGGAGTTGATATATTGTGCCTTCCTCCATCTTCCCACTTATCCTGGCTACTGTGCAGCATTGAGGGAGCAGTTGGCAGCCTGTAAGCATCCTCCCTTTCACTCCCATGTCTTACCAGCTCGATTCTGTGCTTAACTGACGGGTGACTACGACCGAGGAACGGTGTTAAATGTTAGGAGAGTTTCTATCATTTCCTGGCAGACCCATATCATAATGTCCTTTCTGACATGAAACTCCCCGAGCATTCACAGCTGAGAAGTGTCTGTAAAGGCAGTTTTTCACTGGCCCTCAGAAAAAAAAGGAGAGGCCTGGCTGGTCTCTGTACTTTGGCATTTAGAACCAGACAGGTGCTCCACCTCCAGGTTGTTGCTCTTAATGGGCATAGACAGTGGGTGCAGCAATCTGACCTCCTCCGCTTTCGCCACAGTGCTCGAGTCGAAGTCTGTTAACCTGATCACACACTCTTATGATGCCAGAGACAGAGGATAAGTTAGCTACACCTCTACATGAGCATATTTAATCAAGGTGAAATAAGTCAGAGGAAAGAGAGAAAAAAGAGGCGGAACGGATATTCCTGCCCAATTTTTCATATTTTCTGCTCTTTATTTGAACCATCTCGTGTCTGAAGACAGAAGCTAAATGTAACGTAAAGTTTCAGTGCTACAAAATATGTACCACCAAATATGTACAAATCCAGAGCTCTGATCTCGACTCATACACTAGTCTGATAAATTTCCAGGGATCTCATTTGCTTGTTTACGTGTGCCTATGCATGCAAAAGTGTTTGTGTTTGTGCTGCACATGTATACAAGATAGTGAGGGCGAATATGTGTTTTCGTGTGTGCATCTTTTATTCATGCCAATGTGACTTGCAGGAGCCATCTTGAAATTACATTGTTAATGGCCATTGATCCACACCACCTCAGGGAGCTGGATAGTATAAATGTAGTCCTAACACAGACTTTTTAAGTGGTGTGCAAGGTTGTCTAACACTGCCGAAATGACTGAAAATGTTTGTTTTTTCTTGTAGCTGGAAAACGTCTTTAAATTCCTGAAGATAGTTCTTATTTTAGTGTTAACATTGTTACTAACAGTCTTATCTACTTCAGCATCATCTTCTTTGAAATAAGCTCCAGGAGCCACTGCCTATTCACTTTCCTCAATAGCTCTTTCCAGAGCAAAAACTCAGAATAATGATGCCTACCTTATTCTGTTCTCACTCACAAGGACAATTACCCATAAATGAAGAAATAGCCAGCACTGCTTCAAAGGGTTGTTCAGTCACTGTTCAGCTCCTCAGTGAATGGGCAGACTTGAGTGGAAGCACACTGAAAAGTCAGCAGACGAGACCTAAAATAGTGCAAGGTATGTCTGCTAATAGTCCCTCGTCCTTGACTAACAGGTTCGACAACAGAATACTGCTGCAATCGTAAGCGAATTTGAATCAAAATCTTTGTGGGGTTTTTTTTTCTCCCTTAAGCCCAAGTGGAATAGAGTTATAATGTTACATGATGAAGCAATAACCTCTACGGTTAAGGTCAGAGAGTATGATAATACGAGTCCGATAGCGAGCATCCCCACCCTTATTTGAAATAAATATTCATTTCATCTCTGCCTTGCTTGGTCTCCACACAGCTCCCTCTGGTTCAGTGGTGTGTAAACAAGTGCTACATGTGGTGATATTGGCAGAGGTCTCTCTGGGTTACGCTGTGTAACTGAGATAGAAATATATCATTACTGGGTGGGGACTGAGGGGATCTGAGGGACAAAGAGACTGAGAAACAAGAATATTGGATTCCGTTCCACACACACGAGCTTATGTCCTTACATGCGGGCTGTCTGCTCCATCTGTCTGTTTTGCTCACACAGTCATACACATATACGCAGATACACACACACACAATCACACACACACTTAGCATAGGGTGTCTGCTAACTGCATGCGAATGGGTGATGGACTGCTTCAGTGGCTCTGCCGGTAATATAATCTTCTCTATTCCCCCAGATCCCACACCAATATGTCACAATTGTCATTTATTCCCAGCATGGTCACCCACAATCAGATGACTTCTCACATTGAACACACCCTGATCCTGTCAGGATGATGAACACTTCAAGTGCACTCACACACACTGACACATGCGTTCATAGATTGTGTATAAAAATGATGTCGCTCTTTGGGTTCATGTTTGCTGATTTAGTTATTTTTAGGAATAAAGTCACGCCACAGTGGCTTGCTGGGGTCAACCTGGTCTCAACAAAACAGTGCTTGAATAACCTGCCCATGTCCTGAGCAATTTGAAGTTATCACAACAGTTTTTTATTTTCATGCGTAATCCACAACCGTCTGTGTTTTTCAAACAGGCTTGAATTTATGTGGAAAACATTACAGCATTAAAAATTTGCTGTTCCCATGAATTGTTTAATTTTGACATTATGGGCTATTTTTCTTTAGTAACACACTTGTTTCAGACAAAATGTTCAACATGCACATTTAAGTATTCTAATTTAAATTTCTTCTCTGGAAATGTATGCAGATTAGCATATATTTAATTAAACAGTCCATTTGCATCTTCAAATATAGAACATCTGAAAACTTGTGACACACAAAAAAAAGAAATGCCCTCATGTAATAAGTAAATCTGATGGTGATATATTTTAATTTCTTTACCCTTTTTGTCACTTCTGTCTTAAAATATATGTACTGTAAAGTAACAATACATATCTTTAGATCAGTGAATTGGAAATTGCCTCTAAAATGGCACTTTCATGCATGAAACATTTTGCATTTATCATTATATATATACAGTCTACCATTTTAGGAGAGGAACACGTTTATGAATAGCCTGATTTATATGAAATGTTAGAGACGACAATTGATATTTTAGGGGTGTTAACAGTATTTTTTGATTCACAGAGTGATGAAAGAGATATCCAAAATTATCTCTGAAAAAAACAACAACAACTTAAATAAAAAATAAATAAATAAATAAATTAAAAAAAAGTTTTTAATGTAGAATGGATACAAAGTTTAGATATTTGCCATGGAAATGTATGTACATTTAAATTAAATAATGCTAATTTACAAAGAAATATCTTAATAGAGGTAATTAACATATAAAGTTTTGAGGTTTTTTCGGCAAGCCTTTTTTTTTAGTCTGTTTACCTGTTGCATCTCTGCATAAACACACAGCTGCATGTAAATGTGCAAACAAATAAACTGTGCAGGTGTCGTATGTAACCAGTCAGACTGACTGTATAGAGATAATAACACACACCCCCTCAGTACTACAAGAAAGTGAACCAATTAGTGACAGAAATGCATTTACAGAGAAAAACTTAATGTGCAAATGCATGGGTGTCAATCATGATCTCAAGAACAGACATTTTTGAAATAAACATGTCCTGATATGTCTGACAAACGCTTCATGCTTAGCAATGAACTGCTAATTAAAAACTGACACCTACTTGTCAGGAAAGGCAGGGTATTAATCAAGGGATCAGCGTTTCTCTCACCTTTAAGACAAACAGGGTGTTTCAACATCAATACATATTTTTCTAAGGTAATGTATTATTATGTCATAACTTCCTGTTATTCATTGTATAATAATATATTAATACTCTGGTTATAATAAGATCTGAGGTGACCTTCTGCAGTGTTTAAAGTCAAGTTAGAGAATTGGGAGTCTCTTGAGAACACAAGATGTTTTGAAGAAGTCTTAATATATGTGATGACATAGATTCAATATCATTACCCAACTACAGTTAATTAAATGGAAGGATGCTAAGATATCTGTTTGAAACTGTGTGGAAAAGCAGCATTGATTTGGCTTTATCTGCTTGCTTATCTGGACCCTGGGAAACCCTAATGCGAGATAGCAGGCTGAGCTGTCGGCTTAAGCTGGAGTAGAAAGGGTGTAATGGCAGATGCTGAGAGAGCTTCTCGGTGAATTCAGTGCGGGCCGAAAACATCACCTCCGATCGAAATTCCTGACGAGTCCAAAAGCAGATCTGACAAGAATCTTCTTATCTGACATTTGTATAAAGTCTCAAGGTTCTGCTTCCTGTTGCAGGATTTCGGTTACAAAGAAAGAAATGACTCTATAATGCACGATGCTCCTGCTTTCCTTATTTTAAACCATATAGAAAAACTGCCTTCCACATCACTAATTCAACAGTATAAAGTGTTGCAAGGTATATGTATTGCAGAATACACTTACAAAGGAGGGCAAACCTGAGCACACTATTCCTGTCCTCTCTGAGCAAAGGACTACAACCTTGTCACAGTGAATAATGTACTGATACAAAATTGTACAAGGCCCAAATTAAAGATAGTCATGTGCCAAGTTGAGAAGAGAATTAAAGCATCTGACCTTAATAAGAAAGCACATCCTCTTGAGACTACCTTCACTTCAAACCACTAAGGATATCGCTGACTACCTGTTAACTTTCTGTGGTAAATTAAAAGAACATTATGTCCTGGCTATGGCTTCCATTTGCCTTACAGGGAGCTCCTCTCTCAGTAGTGGGCCACTGGGAGAAACAATAATCACCCGTAGAGACACAGAAAGCCTGTAAGGGAAAATACTCACTCTGCTAATTAGTGTATACTTTTTTCCATAAGCTTCACGTGCCTCAGAAGGGAAACAGGAGGAAATAAAGGGTGGAGTGAGAAACTACTATAATACAGAAAATACAGTCCACGACTTGGGGATCTACTCATAAACATTGAATTTAATAAGTAGGTCTTAAAGATTGCTTGCATGATGGTTTACAGGACAGAAAAGTGTGATAATGGTTATAGAATAATACATTTGCTGTTTAATTTCAATGACTTATGTACAAAACACGAGGTTTTGTCAGCGTTAATATGCATAAGAGGACAGTTACTACTGGGTTGATGCTGTTGCAAGTTGATTGTTAAGGCTTGTGCATTGTAGTAGAAGCATATTTAAACATAAAATATTTAAACTTTAAAAAGTCTAAAAAATACTATACCTTTGTTCTCATATATTTTGTTGAGATGTGTACTTACACCACAGAAATCTCAAGAATAAACTTTGTTTGTAAGGCACTTTTTAAAACATAATTACCAAGTGCTTTCCAATAAAAAACAGAAAACATTTAAAACACAGAAATCCGAGCAGGTCATTCCAGAAACTAGGAGCCCTGAAAAAACTCTATTGCATTTGTGTTTTAATCAAGATGGTTCTTGGAGGATAAATAAGGCAATAAGAGATCTATTAATTAACTTGGCTGGGGGCCTCTCAGCATACATCTTTTGTATGTACTCATTTTCCCAAATGTTTTCTAAAATGTGCAAACCCATTTTAATTCCTAATTATATTCAATGTAGTGTTGTGTTTTATTTTGCAAAATCTTATGAATCCCATCATCCCACGCTGCTTTATGACATCGTCTGACTATATCTTTTGTTTTCATTGTTTTGATTGCGAGTTTTGACATCTACTGTTTTGACATCTAAATTACATAAATTTCATATCATGTTTTTAAATGAGTGTGAGATACAAGGAAGACCTCGGTGTTGACACCAGTGGCAAAAAAATAGCAAAACAAAGCATTAATATGCAGAGTTAATAAGCAAAAATCATGCAATCTATGGCAAAAATGATTTTTGTGGGTTATTAATCCTTTGTGTGAGCAGGGAAGTGATCTCTGTGAAGTGTCTGTGTTTTTCACATTCCAGATATGATTTTACTTTAAATCTGACTACTTCTAATTGCACATTTAGGATGTGCAACACCTGGCTGCTTACTCGTATTCTCACCACTGAAGTTCAGTGATCTATTGGGCTGAACAAAGATTGCTGAAAGCTTCTTTCAAAAAATGCATTGTTTTTCGACAGCTCCAAAAGAAAAACAGGACGAAAACCTGTGATTCTCTTCTTTTTTTTCTTACACCTGCAGTCATTTAAATTAAAAAAGGGTGATTTGCATTTTGTTATCTGTCTTTAATCTGCTTTGTGAAACAGCATAGAAACCTTTGTAAAAGTTCTGCGACTGTGCTGCTGATCTGTGACAGCCTGTCCCATGGTACTGCATTTAATACAGAGCCACATCTGTTTCTCTCCTCCTCAAAAAACCTCATTTCATCATTTCATGTCCCTTGCTCTCCTCTCCTCCATATTCTCTCTGTCTCTCTCTCTGTCTCGCTCTCCCGTTCAAACAATTATAAAGCGGATGGTTCATCAAGTAGAACAGAGCAGGAGCAGGATGGAAATGAGGTGTGTAGTCCAGTCAGTGTGTTTTAGAACAGCCTTCAGATAACAAGGGAGGTTAATGTATCGGTCTCAGGCCAGAGGACACATGCTGAATCTGCTCTATTAGAAACAACTTGTTCGGAACAAAAATACACCGTTGAGACATCCGCTGCAGCAGTTTTAAGAAAAAGACTTTCTGTAATTTAAGTATTATAAGAGACAAATTAGTATTTTCTGAAATATTTGTGCTCTATTTGTTTATTACAAAGCAGTCTGAGCAACGCTGAAATGTAATAATCAATATGTTCTAGTATTCAACAACACAGTGGGGACATGAATAACTCCCTTAAGATAATATATGAAACCGTAGGTTTAATTAGATATTTTATTCCGAGGGGGAACTGTGGCTTGATGTTACAATTATCCAAAAATAATTATTACTGTAAAAACATGGCAAGTAGAGTGAAATGATTATCTTCCCTTTATCTTTTCAAATCTATAAAAAGAAACTAAATGCTCCATTAAGAAAAATGCTAGCAATAACAAATATTTAGTGTACTTAATGAGAAACATCTTTAATTTTGTGGATTTTCACACAGCAAAACTTAAATATTCAAAAGTGCAAACTTTTTCATGTCAAAAACAAGCTGACACACAGCCCCTATGATTTAAATAGAAAAGCAAACTCATGCATGGTTATGTATCCATAACCAGGCATAATTTTATTCAATTCAGTAATAATTTTCCCCTAAAATGTGTTGTCAATCTCCATAAATCTCATTCTCAAACTCTTGACATGAGTAGAGGCTGATACAGATGTTACACACCTTTGATCTCCTTCTCGTTCCTGAACCAGCGCAGGTCGGCGGCGGGCTTGCTGCCCTGAGTGATGCAGGTCAGAGTGATGTGGTCTCCCTCCATGGCGGGCTTTGTCAGGCCATCAATCTCTGGCTTCTCTGGCACACCTGAAGGATGGATCGGAAATCACCAGGATGGAACTAATTCACTCACAGCGCTGTGTCATTATGTCACAATAATATTATTATGCCATATTGGATATTCTGCAGCAGACTACAGAGCAGCATTTCTGAACAGTGTCCAGCTCCAGAATGCATCAGGGGGGATTTTTTCAAACACGTTGGGTGGATTGTCTCTCTAACCACTGGGCCATCCCCTTCTTTAAGGGTTGCTTCACCTGAATTATGAAGAAACATATTTTCTCACATACATCTTGTGCTATCTAGCCATGCAGGTAGATTTCATTTTCTTGTGAGATATCCATCTTTGCCTCAACTGAAAAACAATAGAGGTGAACGGACTTTTGTTTGTGAGGCAACAGAATGGAAATTGAAAAATTCAACAGCTGCGTCTTCCCAGAACCAAAGTCCGGTTTCTGTAGGTACTCTGTGGGTGTGAGCAGTTTTCATGGGAACAATTTTACACTGAAAAAATACTCCCTATTATGACGGAAAACAAACTAAAAATATCCTCATAGCTTCGGTACAAAGCACAAGGTGTAAGTTGAAAAATATGTTGTTTTTCTGTGTGTGTGTGTGCACACGTGGGAAAGGGAAGGCTTGTGATCACAGAGGAGGCCACGAGGTTGAACAGAAAATGTTCATTACCGGCCTTTCCTATAATGAGGGTTTTAAGTGTGTAGTGTCTGCCCTTCTAATGTCAATGAGCAATACGTCTGCCTGAGGCTGAATGACTGAAAGGTCTGTCAGTCAATGCCATTGACTGACTCTGGCCTTGTCCGTCTCACCACCTCCTGTAAGGTTTATTACCAGACTTAAAGGTCTTCCTGTTTTCTGTTTACCACACTTTTGCATGCACAATCCTAACAATAGCTGTTGCTTGGTTAAAACATCACACAGTGTGATTTAATGAAATACTAAATGCACAATCTTCAGTGTGCATGTTTTTTCATGCAAAGTGTTATATCGTGTTGTTTTCAAGAGCTTAAAGCGCAAGTGTCACTATATCTGACTAAGTACTGTGGAGCAAGTGAATGAGTAAGTGTGGCTTGACTAAGAAAAGTGTTAGATGGTTTTTCTCCCAGAGTGAACGAGAACAGATCAAATACAATGTTCATCTTATACAGTCACGTTCCCCTTGGGTGGCTGGAGGCTGCAAAGCTTTAATCTTTCTCTCTGTTTGTGCGTGAATGTGTGTGCATGTGTGTGCAAGAGTAGAGCTTAGTAGGTGTGTGTGTTTTCTCAGCTCATGTGTGTGCGCATCATGGATTTGTTGGCACTGTGTGTGTGTGTGTGTGTGTGTCTGTGACTGTTTAAGCATAACCAATAGTGTTTTCAAGGCATGAAAAAGTAATGAGAGCTCAGTGTGTGATGTGTGGTGAAATAAAAAAAGAAAATTCACTGATAATTCTTGTGGTCATTGTGATCGCACAGTTTTGTTACTATACACATTTTATAAAAATGTATTTATAAATAGCTTAGAGTAGTCAAAGTCAGCTACAGAAAACAACTGAACTGTCTAAGCTGAATGTCAATATTGCACATTTTTAGCAGAACTTAGCAGCAGAGTAAACCTGCCAGTTGATCAAGTGTCCAAAAAAAAAAAAAAAAAAAAAAAGAGGAGGAAAAAAAAAAATTAGTTGGTGGTTTTTGATATTGAAGCCAAAAAATACAGATTGACCCCAGGTGTATGGCTGGAGTGCAGGT
>JAQMCX010000012.1:11797204-11858230 GCA_029814765.1 Acanthurus leucopareius
ACAATTACCCTCAAATTAAAACCTCCCGTTTTAAAATTTTAAAAAAAAAAAAAAAAAAAAAAACGGACTACAAAAAGATCAATGAGATGAGAGCTTGTTCATAGTCAAGCCAAAACTTCCAGATTGCCCCCTGCTGTCTGGCTGCAGTGCAGGTCCCTCCACCTCTAGAAGTCCACTTCAAATACATTATACCCAAAGATAATTTTTGTAGTTTTGCATATAATCCTTAACATGCTGATGTATGTTCAGTGATTATTCTCTGAAAAGTTTGGTTTTAATTAGTTATTTGATGATAACACAGGATCACTCCTTGATTAACATCTAATGCTAGACCATGGCTTAGTCAGGTGGCTACATGTGTGGTACCTTGGCTTCATCCCCTGATCACCACTATTCAGACTCTGGCTCCAAATCATGTCCTCAGTGCAAGGTGGTAGCACCTGTATCAGGGATACTTTGGCTTCATTTTTTTCCATTGGAACAAAGTGGAGATGCATGGTCCATCTATGGTTGGTTATAGCTGATGAATCTGTTAAATGGTTTGCCACTGAATTTTGTACAGACATTTATGACCCCAGCAGATGAAATCTACTGACTTTCATGATCCCTTAACTTTTCCTCCAGTGTGAACATGAAGGTCATACATGTGTTTTTCAGTAAAATTTTTCATTCATTCTTGGATGGACTCAAATTAAATTTTTTTCACACATCTCTGTCAGGATTAAATTTAATAAATGTTGAAACTTTTAAAACTAGCACCACCATAAAATCAAATTCAAATTGGTCTAATTAAGTGTTTCCAGTACAAAACGAATGACATTCAAATCATCTGCATATATAGCCATATATGTATATATATATATATATATATATATATATATATGTGTGTGTGTTGGTATGTACATATACATATATATAAACACACACAGACACACACACACACATATACACCATATAACTATATATAGCATATATATAGTACATATTTAGTTATATAATTCTACTTTATATGTATAAGTATATATGTATATATGTATGTGTGTCTATATGTATATGTATATATATGTGTGTGTGTGTGTGTGTGTGTGTGTGTGTGTGTGTATAAATGTATGTATACAAAATATGTGTATATGTGTATAATTCTCAGGCCATTCTCAGTATAAAAAAATTGTAACATGTGAGCCTATAAGTTGCCTTATGTTAACATTTCACTTAAATACAGAGTTACAGTGTGCGTACAGCTTCACAAAACATTTGAATCATTGTTTAAATTATGTTTGTAATTGTATTTTTTTTAAATTGTGTTGTGTTGGTATTAATTCAGCAGCATGTTTTGAATGATTTGATTGTTAAGCTGATTCCATTGCTCATTTATTTAGCAGTTTGGTATTTTTTCCGAATCATTTTCAATGTTTTCATGAGTTCATTCCCAGCACTCACAGCCGTAAAACAGTAGCAGACAAACCAGGCCATTCCCAGACCATTTTGTATGTTTATTAAATCTCTCTCTCTGTTTCCTGGCTTGCACCATTAACTATTGTTGAGTATTGCAAAAATAATTTTCTCCATATCCTTATTTAGCAGTGGCCTTTAGTGTCTCTAATTCTCAGAATGCTTGTTAACACAGAGAGCCAGCTAATGGTCCTGGAGAGCACTAGCGCATCTATTAACATTAGCGAAAACTAATTGGCGAGATAATAAGCCTGGTGGCAGGAAATGAGACAATGTTTGTGCGGGGTGATGATCACGAACAACAAAAACATTAGTAAGGGGCCAAGCAGTATGTTTTTATTTCTCTGCAGATGCAGGTGATTTTCATTTGTTGTACAGGAAGCTAACAAAAAAATCCCCAAAATGGTTTAAACTAAATTACCATCTAATCTGTCACACAAAACCAACCAACCAAACAAAACCAAAAAAAGAAAAAGAAAAATTTCGCTGCCCTACAAAATTCAGCTAAACAAGATTAAAAAATGCCTTGCAATGTTGAATAACTTTGAAATATTCAAGAATGTGCACAAGAAACTGACTTTTCTTTTGCATATGTACTAACTTATTACATTTTTTCCTTGAAATCTTTTAACACATTTTTATTGAATGGCAAAGAACTTTACCTTGGTTTTTTTGCCCATGTGTTCTGTGAATTTGTATTTTCTTTAACATTTTACATTTCCACAAAAAGTAATAATTGACAGCGCCTTACATTTAAAGAATAGGTTCTTCTCTCCAGTTTAATTTTTGTATATGAAAAGATATCAGTGTAAAGGATGCAGAGAACCATTTCTAACCTATATGAAGGCATTGCAGCCAAAAGAAATATATGTGTGAAAGATGCAAAGCACTGCTATCTGAACACTGCTGAAAGTCATTCTAGGAAATGTAGGATTCTTCACACTATGATAAATCACTATACATGAGTGGACGATTTCATATTTCATAAAACGTTCATAAAACATAAAAAAAATGCTTGTTAAGCTCTTGTACTTACCTAGAACCGTCAGATAGGCTTTGGCTGTTCTGACAGGCATGGTGAAGAGAGAGCAGGTGTACATGCCTTCGTCGGACAGCGTGACATCACTGATACTGATGGTCAACTCCGACCACGACGCGTGGACAAGCTCAATCCTGTTGTCCCTTAAAGCTGAACAGAGAAACAGACAGAAAGTTAGCAAACAAAACAAACTGTTTAACAGCAAACTGAAGTGATTACAGTTGTCTCAGCAGTGCTGCCAGGAAGCAAACTTTAACTCCCAAAGTTTGATGAGGATTGCATAACCATTAAACTCTAACTTTTAAAATGTAATATTGGGAAATTGCTTAGTTGCATCTATTTCTCTTGATTTGCTAAAACTTGTTTATATGATGTTTTTTTCTATTGCAATGATAGCTCTGCTTATAAAATCATGAAAATGCAGAAAGGGTGTCTATTCTTTACATTAAATGCCAACTGGGGAAACTGCTCACACACAAACCCACACACACACAGAGTTGAACAGAGAGAATGAAAGAGAGACAGAGGAGAAGAGGCAAACCGAGAGACATTGACAAATGCAAGATGGCAACAGTAGGAATCGGCAAATAGAAAAGAGAGATCAGTTGTATGTTAATATATTTCACGGCCCCTCTGTTATATGATGCCAAACACGTGCACATTGTTGACAAAACAACAGCAGAGTGCCATCTTAATCACACACACACACATAAGTCTTAACCAACCGTTACACTGCAAACATGACAGGCACCACAAAGCAACACTCCTGAAAAATGGACATTTTAGCTTCTGGCAAAATTTTACAAATATGCAAATCAAACTTTTCTTTAGCAACAGCTGTTTGTGCAAAGATAAACAATGTTGCCCATTATTTTTTTGAAATGCTAAATGCAGTGGCATGGTATGCTTATTAGCAAAGTTCAAAAGCACTTTTGTGGGATTTAAATGCATAAAACATTAAAAACTCTATCAAAATCTGACCTCAGTACTGAACTTTCTGTTGAATTTGATAAATGAATGCATCGGGACTCTTCTAAAGTAAACCACTCATACTGTCTTCTCAGCTGGAAAACCCTTGTAGACATTTTACTTATATGAAAATGTAATCTTCCAAAAGACATAACGGCAATGGAAATCAATACTGCAATAACGGGCTGAGAAAGAGATCTAATGAGAATTTGGTGAGATGTGAGAGTTGAAATAGATCTACTGAGATTGGATAGCTTGTTAAAAGGTACTCAGTGGTCTTCTAAGTAGATTTTTTTGCACCTGTGATACAATGGGAGGATGTGCTGCAACTCCAGAAAAGAGTGACGTCTTGAAAATGACATGATTCATGCCTGTTGTGTCCAAGGGGATCATTGTCATGTACAAAACAAAGCTGCACAAAAGACTGGTTTTGTACTGGGAAAATAAAAAGGACAAGGAGGATTGTTGAGAGCGCAAAACGTTTCATTTGTTTGTTTCGGGGGCCTTGGCTGCTCAGGAGATTCATTCAAGGCTTCTGTCTGCAAGTACAACACCTTTCTACAAACTTTATTTAATATGAGGAGCCAAGGCTACTTTCCTTTCACTCTCGATCAAAGTGACTCAGAGAGCATCTCGTTCATGTGCTGGATGTTTGTGTGTGTGTGTGTGTGTGTATGTCTGCGCATGTTTGGGTTAAGCAGGAAAAAAAGAGGCTCCATGATTTGTGTGCAAGAGTTTATATTTACTTTCATGCGAGGCCACATGAAAGAATATTCTTATCTTATGGTAGGTAATTTGTGAGAAATCATAAAAAGGTAGAGCACCTTGGTTTTGAAACCTCTCCATGAAGATCTGAAGAGTAAAGGCCATCACACAGTCTGTTTGTAGAGTACCTTAAAGAGTGTGTGGCTGAATGGTGAGAAATGATACTCAGTGTATCCAAAGTGCTGAAAGTGTGTCTCAACATCCCAAAGCTTTAAACCAGCATTTAAAACTCATTCTTTCTTATAATTACCTGAAACTTCCTTAACCCATGCAATTCAAACCGCAACACAAATATTAATTAGTAAATACTCCTTTTAAGTAAAAATACATAAAAAGTGTGACTTACATATAAAATGTGTTATAGGGCACGGGCATTAATTACAGGGTTTTTGAACATTGCATATGCATTATTACTGTCAAAAACAAAACATGGGGTGATTTTTTGCAAAAAAGAAACTGCTTCAGTGATCAGTCTGTCTCATAAAGATCACGTGTGTATTAATTACATGAATATGAAGTAATGAACCGGTCAGCTTCACCATTTATTGATTTTATTGAATTTTAAGAAAATACAGTCCAAAGGGCCTTCTAAAGGGGGCATAACAAGACTTAGCATCATCAACTGTGTCTTATTCACATGTCTCTTCCCTGTGGAGGTTTGTTTTCTGTTTCTGTTACTGGCATCTTGATTATTTTTTGTTTTTATTTTAGAGCAGACTACATAAGGTAGCATGAGAAGGACCAAGTTTTGTTGCTGCATCTCATCGACTCGTTATTGGCAGTTTGTCATAGGTTACGAGGAGATTACTTCTTTCAATAAAAACAAAAAATTGGCCTTGTTTTTCCCGCCATGATTTAATTATGTACGCTGCAGCAACTTCAGGTAACCAGCTGGAAGCAAATGAGTCACCGTAGGGGGACTTATGGAAAACAAAAACCGATGCAGTTTCAAACATTTTTTTTTCTATAAGTTATAATGACCTCATTTAAACCCTTTGAGTGGACTACTTGATTACTCAGAGCGAATCACTTTAACAGCATCCGTATAGGAAACATTTTGTTCCAGGCTTTTTGATCCGTTTTAGCATCTGGTCACTGTAACCGTGACAAGTGTAAGCGGTCTCCATTGTACTGCCAGATTCTGAGTCTTACATTTGATTGATTGAATCAGTGCCAGCTGTGACAGTATCAGCTGTGTTTTTACCCACCTACGGCTGTAATTTGTCAGTCACTGGTAAATGTCTAGCCCTTGAGGTGACTGTGAAAGGAGGTGTTAGGCACATAAGCTGCATCCTTTTTTTTTTTTTTTTTACAGCTCCCGTGTATGCATTGCTGCAATGATCACAGAGCTGACAAATGTGTAGAAATGTCAGCGAGCGCACTATCTCTTGTCATTTCGTCTGCCAAGGGATGGATAGCTTTGCTTTGCCGGTTTCAGGCTAAACACCTACAGTAAATGGCAGTAGAGCAGTAATCAGTTTGGCTAAACGACAGCTGCTCTCTCTCATTTATTACTGCATTTGTTCTGTACCTTCCCCTCCTTCACAACACCGGTTATCTCTACATGCTGTGTACTGAGCCTGAGCAGGCATGACACGTTGATATGAGCACATGACATATCTTTAGGCTTGGCACCGGCGACAGTACATTCCTGTGTCTGTGTGTTTGTGTGAATACACATGGCCATCAATGCAAGACCACCGAATTAGAATTATTCTAACTCACTGCCAGTTTGGTTAATGGTGTGACCTGTCCTGAACAGATGGCTGTTATCTGACGTGCAGTATGCATTCACACAGACGTATGCACCTAGTCTCATCAAAGAATAAACTAAGAGCAAGAATACATTACTTGGACTGATTCTAGACAAAGAATAGATTCTCTTTGCCTCTGTATGTCTTTCTGTCAGTCTTCTCAGTTTCTCCTCTTCCCTTCTACCCCCACAGACCTCATTCTGTCGACTCAGGCAGCTCCACTAACCTGGGAGTGAGTACAAGTTAAACAATGCTTCCTTTCAACTGTTGTCTTATTTGCTTTGGGCAAGGAAATATAAGCAGGCAAATGTCAGAAAATACATTTACTATTGCCGGCTTGGAAGCTGTCGCAATTGCAGCTCTGCTTTGTTCCTTTCCTCTCCTCACCGGCTCATTCTGAGAAGTTGCTTGTGTGAGGGATTGCATAGATAGATAGCTGTTTGAAAAGTATACTAAATATTCTGAGTTGTTGATCTACTTGAGCACAGTGACTTGAAAAGTTGCAGAGACATTGCATTTGCATTTATAATTAGATGGCCTCATTGTTGTGGGATTTGACTAAAGCAAGATGCTTGTATAAAAGTATACAAGTCTTAACTGCACGATACTGCAATGAAGATGTATAATAAAGATGATTTTAATGCTCAATTTTTTTTAATCTAAAGATTTCGAATAACTCAGATTAGAATCTGGATTTCTTTAGTTTTTTTTCAGTGGTTACAGGCAGAGATTAGGAGTGTTTAAATGCCAAAAAGCAGAATCATCCTGATCCCCCTGGAAGGATGAAGGGCTAGATTTAGAAATATGAAACAAACCATGAAATACGGTATAATATAACTGGTAAGGATAATATAGCCAAAAATATAGAGAAATGGTTTTGCTTATTTAATGGAAAAAACCTTAAAAGCCCCACATCAATGGCCAGACTAGACGGAGAGCAGAAGACAAAAAAAAGAACCATGCTTTGTCTTTGATTATTTTCTCTATCCAGATACTGACTTTTGTTTTGAAGTTTTCTGAGTTTTCTAGCTGATTTGCTCCATTTAATTTAAATCAGAAATGAATAATAAACCGGGTGCAAATGCAGAACTTACGGCTGGTATGAGATATCGTAACATCCTTATACAACAATAAGAGGAGTGAACACACTTTTTAAAAGACTCACCCTTTTCCAAAAGTTTTTCTAATAAAGGAACAAAAAATTCCTCCATCTCTTTTATCTATTTTTTTTTTCCTTTCTCCATTGCAATGTCACCTCTGTTCTCTCATTCTGTGCCCAGTGGAAGGTTGGCTATTGACAGAAAGAGAGAAGAGAGGAGAGGAACGTATCCATTGCTATTTGTCTGCAAAGGTGCTGCCGCTGCCTGCCATCCATTACAGACCATTAGTGCTGTTGGTCCTGTATGTGTTCATGGAGGACGACTTGTTGACAACATCAAAGAGTGGCCTATTTGTATTCCACTGTATTTACCTATTGAATGTATAATCACTCTTTTTTTTTTTTTTTTTTTTTTTGCTCATTTAGCCTTATAGAGACAGAGAGCAAAGCTGCGAGGGAGCTGCGTTTCAAACATCTGATTGCCTTAATCTCTACAAAACTAACACAGAGTCCCTTCAGACATGTAGTGAGTTTGCTAAAGCAGATGCAGTTTGATCTTCAGAAAACCAAGTGGGGGCGGAAACATTTCTCATCTTATTATGTGCGCTGATGACCGTCGGCTCGGAGGATCAGTCCGTGCTGAGGTTCCCCTGAATGCAGCCACGACCGATTAGATAACAAAGAATAAAATGTCCGTAACTCCAGAGCCACAAGACTCTCTGTTTCCAAACAGCGTATTCACAAAAAGACAGAGGAGAGCGGAGGAGTGTAAGCTATCAGTTTTTTAAAGAAGTCTGCAGAGGATGAGAGAAAGAAAAGGAGCATCTTTGAAAAGACTCAGCTAATCTTCAGAGAGAGAGAAGGTCAAAGATGTCTCGTTTACTTTAAATTAAAAGTGACAATTTTATTGTGAGGGAAGATGTTCAATCAGCTGGTGAAACGGTCTTATTGGAAGTGACTGATAATGGATACAAACACATTTTTTAAATAAAGTTTAATCACATTGTTTGAACAGTTAAATAAGGTATTGGTTAATAAAGAGAAAGCAGATATTGCAATTTCCACCAAAACATTATCTAGATTTTCTTTCTGTAACAACAACTTTTATTCCCCTTGAAGGTTGCTCTCCAATTTATACTATCTTTTTCAGAAGGTCCTGCTAACCACTTGTGTCTTGTTTCCAAATTTTAACATACTACTCTGTATCCCATGAGAGCAAGACTATTTGACAACCACTGAATGTAGCACAAGCACACAGTCACAACAACATAACAACCTTTTCTCCCCTGATACAAAAACAACCACTTGAGTAGGTTCGGGCTTATGGTTGATTATCCAAATCTGTCCAGACAAACATAGTGAATTCTGTTAAAGCTGTGAAATCCTGTGTTTCATTTTCCTCACTATTACTCTTTGATGTACAATGACATAAGATCTCGAAACTGTCCAATAAATTATTAACGTTCACTCTCACAACACTTGGTTTGTGGAACCGACAACAACTAATAGGCAGTCGTTTACATTTTCCCCTTTATGTTTGAGACCAGGGGAAACAGGTGTGAAAGCAATTTTTTCCAAAAAGTCCAAAAAGCTTTTTCCAGCTCAACATGAGGAAACCAAAGTCTATTATCACACGCAGCTGATGGTTTTGTGATTCATCAGTGTGTTGCCGGAGCCTCACTAAAATTGCCATGCGTCACTATGCAGATGGCCACGACGCACTAGCTACATACTCTGTGTTTATATGCAATACATGCGCAAATGTGTACTACTACAGTCATACAGCACATATCCAAATAAATTGGCTGCATATCTAGCAGTTCTTTTTTTTTTTACACCGCTACTCTCCTCCATCATTAAAAGCAGCAGGTGAGTAAACACAGAGCGTGTGGGCTTGTGCATGTGCATGTGTGTGTGTGTGTATGTGTATATGAAAGGTAATTACATTTGTACATTAAGAATGTGTTTATTTTATAAGTGAATTTTATAAGTTTATAAGTGCATGCACGAGCAAATAGTCATGACGCTAAACTCACTCAGACTGAGACTATCATGTTTGCACATTTCACTTCGTCCCTTTATTCCCCTCCGTTCTCTTTTTTCTCCTGTCCTTTCCTCTCCCCATCCTTTCAACTGCCCCCCCCACCCTCAATCACCCACACACCCACCCACCCACACACATATGCACACATACTCAGCCCCTTCATCTGTCCAGAGAAAGTATGTATGGGTATAGAACCTTGGCAGGTGTTTGCTCATTCAAGTGACACAGTTTTATAATGGGAAAAGTGCAAATTTCAGAATATACATTCAGCTGCCTGTGTCTGGATACGGCTGTTCTTCCTTTTTTTTTTCTTTTTTTTGCCTTGTCAAAAGCCCATCTGGGGACTTGAGCTTGTCTGCATGTATTTGTGTGTGAGGAAGCAAAAGAGAGAGAGAGAGTGAGGGAGAGAGACACACACAGACACAACAGGATGCAATGTTTATTGAATAGCTTAATGTATATTCTTTATCTCAGTCGTTCCTCAACCTCCATTACCTGTTATATCCATCCGAAGCTCACCGGCATTTTAAAATGTAAAATGTGCCATACTCTGCGCGGCAATTGGCTTGTGGAGATGTTCCCTGAGACAGAGATGATTTTCTTTCATCAGTTTCTACCTGCCATGCTGAGTTCAGTGGGACATCTCCAGCAGCCCTACTTCATTAAGAGAGAAGCGGGTCAGTGAGGTGACAGCTCTTGTCTATAAACCCTATTGTATTTTGCATAGAGGTACATTTTTCCTCTCCAGCTCAAGAGAGGAAGAACAGGCACCTTGGTCTACAAGGAGTCTCCTATTTTTCTAGGGTAGCTGCTACAGCTATCCTTCAAAATGACTTTTTTTAAAAAAAGGTCAATGTTTGTGGAGCCATATCTTCATCCTCATAATACTTGTTCGCTAAAAAATCCTTGACAGTTCCTGATTTTTTCATTTCTGCAGTATTATACTTTTCTTTTTATGTGATTTTTTCCCCCCTCTAACTCTGTGCTCCAGAACTTTCTCCCAGAAGAGAAAAAGAATAAGTCTGCCACTAATTGTCAGCTAATTATTCCCATTTGCCTCAGGTATTTTTCTCTACACCTCGTATATGATAAGTGGCTCTACTAATAATGGCAGTAATAACTGGATCTATTGCTTCATTTGACAATGTAGTCTCTTTTCTTCATGCTAACCTGCTTTGCAGCTGGGAAGCAGAAGAAACAAAGCTGACATTTGCCTGACACCAGATTCTCTGATCCACAGGCAACACGCACAGTCAATGACAACTGAACAGATCTTGGCTTTTAATTATCAGACGTGTCTGCACCTCTAAATGCAATGGAAAGAAAAAAAAACCACAAGTAAGAAGAAAAAGCTTTTTTATTAAAATATAAATGTTACCCATACGCCGACGCAAAAAGAGTGATGACAAAGAAGGGAGACGTAGCAAACTGAAGGTCAAAGAAAAGTTTTCTTGTGTCTTTCAGAGGTGATAACTGCGTCTGAAAGCTCTCATAAAATGCCTCCTTAATTCCTATCCTTTATCCCACCAAGGCCTACATTCTGTCTCCTTTTTCCTCTTTTTCTTCTTCTCATGTTTTATGGTCCTTGTCTTGGAGAGAGGGGACTTGTTAGGGATCTTCGGAGATTTACAGTCAAGTTTTTTTCTATCAGAGAGAACACCGTACCAATCTTCAGACCGATATGAAAGGATGTTTCATAGAGGCACTCTTCCAGGAAAAAAAAAGAAAAAAAAGGAAAAAAAAAAGGACAGCTGTCTCAAAAGTTTAACTTTCCTGCTAAGATTAAGTTTTGAGAGAAAGTTCTGCTATTTGTTAAATAAAAAAAGTCTGTCAGGCATTTCTTATTTTGTTATTTACTTTTGGAAAACTTTTAAAAGCCTATCCCCTAAATTGCTCAGGCACAGATACTCTGAATGCATCAAAGCTCTCATGGTTGCATACTGGTGAGGTGGGATGCTTGGCATTCCACATGCACACAAACACACACACACACACACACACACACACACACATGTGCAACTGCAACACGTTCACACAAACACACACCAACACAGCCACAAACAGCCAGCAAATTGATTCAGACAGCAGAATATTTGACATCTGAGAAGCAGAATAGCTTCATATTCAGCAGCTTGGGGGCTGAAAAACGAGCGGTCGGCCCTCAGCTGTTCACCCATAACACTAATCTTAATGTTTAAACAGATTCAATCAATCTGCAGATGGCACAGTTGCAGGTAGAGATGCCCACCACAGGAAGCAGAGGTGTCCAACACAGGTACAGCAGGCATTTTGGTCATTTTATGTGCAACATTAACACATTGTTGCTTCTACATCAAAGCTGCAATGTGTCTACTGTTAAAAGAAAACTGTATTTTTCTGGTGTTTCAGTGGCTTGTCCATGAAAAAGCACGAGACAGCTCAAGGCCATAAATTCAGCCTAAAAAACTATCTGCATTTGATTTTTTTCAAAAATCATCTTTTTTGGTAGCAATTCTTTTAAATCAGTAACTTAACCCCTTTGATTCCTTTAGAAAAGATACTTCTAGATCCATTAATATAAAAAACAACAGCAAATAATTCCTTAACAAATATTCTTAAAAGGGAGAGGGAAGCCCTGACTTCCATGTGCATGCCGGTCAAGCCCTGATCATTGCTAGATGCTCTGAAGTGAGTCAAGACTAAATAAAAATGTCGTTTATTTCAAGTAAGTCTTGAAATGTGACCTTGAAAAAGAGCTTCCCCACTTCTGAGTAGAAAACAGTATTGTGTGTTTCTGCTGCATCAGACACATTTTGCACAATGCTAAAAAAAAAAAAAAGCATACAGGTCCTACCAAATGTGTGCTAGTGTGCCGTGTATTGCATCTCATGGTTCTTATGAGGACAGGTAAACCAAGACTCTGCCAGACTGTGGAAGGCAGAGGTGGACAGATAATTAAAGAAAAGAGAAAAGGATCAAAGGAGCGCTGTAGGTTGAAAATGAAAATACAGATGTGGGTGAAGAAATGGGATGAAAAAGGGTTAGAAAATTACAGCAACCGTGTTCAATAAATGATTTAAATGTCATACCTTTTTCCAGCGCTCACACATGATGAGTCCTTAATATGCCTGCAAATTTTGCCTGGAAAGTAATTACACATAGGTTCTTTCTAGTATGGGAATGAGGAATAAATTGTAATTATTCCTTAATGCAAAATTTCTCAATCCAGGAAATAAAGCTATTATCAAGTCTTGAATTACATGAAACCAAAGGAGCAATTTGTTAAACGATATTAGCCTCTTTTGAATCTTATAAAAGAGAGAATCCCTCTTGCCCAGTGCTCATCTCTCGCTCTCTCGCTGTCGAAGCACAGCTTAACTCCCTCAGTGGTAAGTGATGGAAAGGACAAAATTGGCTACTTTCGGGACAATGACTTATTCAAAATTCAAACAACTCTTCACAGCCATCAGAGCGCCTTTGAGAGGACGGAAGACAAGAGGAGTCTCTTTCATCTGACTAAACGTCTTCGAGGTGAGCCTCAGCCCTGACATTAAAAAACACAACAGCGGCGAAAAGAAAAAAAAAAAAAAAAGAAAAAAAAAACTGGCACCACTCAAAGGGCTGTAATGGAGACAGTTGCTGCATTTGTCTTTGAAAAACCAGCACGTTTATGCTAATGCTCCATGTCTGACTTTAATAGAGGATGTTAGTGACACTTTCGGAGATACGACACATGCGCGAGCAGGCACATGTTGCAGGCAGAGACGGCAATCTGTTGAACGAGACGACAAACCGTACAGATTGAGCTGCCTGCATATGCAGAAGTCTGAATATTAATCTATTCTGTTTAAGGGGGAGATTTATTAATACTGTGTAGTTTATTTCAATTAGAAAAGCCATGCGTCGCAATGTGTAAGCCGCATATACATCTTTTCTTTACAAAGAGAAATCATTAGAAAACTCAAAAAGAGTTATTATCATACCAACTTACAATTAAACTTCATACTGGAAAAAACTTCTACTTATTATTTAGTGAAAATCTCATGCTGTGCTATAAATACTTATGCTGAGTTGACTCCAAAAAAACTTCAAGAAAGTATATTTTGCTCTCGTACAACTAATTGTAGCAGAGAGAAGTATGCACAAACTTGGCGAGTTGGCTTTGTATTTTTTTTTTTTTTTTTTTTGGAGCAACCGTGTGCTTGCCCTAATCCCCATCTTCTTCTTCCCAACAGGCAGCAAGGAAAATTAATCTGAAACCTACTGTGCTCAAAGGCGTTTGCAGCTGAGACATCTTTCCTTTCTCACACTGCCAGTGGCACTTTGGAAACACTCACCATCTCAGTGCTCCCATCAGCATGTGCATCTGAATTTGCCACGTTCAGCAAGACAACTCCCAGAGCACATGCACATGCACGCACACACACACACACACACACACACACACAAAATAGCAACGCATTTCTGGGGCCTCAGTAGTATCCCTTTGCTTTTCTGATAACGAGAGAGTCCTTGGCTGCTTTTTCATTTCCAATCTTAGAGCTCTGCACTGGAAATGCCATGAAATAGACCCCCAAGCCCGACCCCCGGTGTGATATGGAATAACCTGCAGAGAACATCAACTGTTGAATGTGATGTTCAATGCAGACTTTTTTTTTTTTTTTTTTTTACTGCCGCTCCTTTCCGAAAAAAAAGGCAGGTAAGTGAAAATGTGAATGGTTGAAAATTGAAATGCTTTTGCACATGTAGTTACTGTATGCAAAAATACATACAAACTCAGTGAAACACACACATGAACACACACACACGTGCAATGTGTGTGAGCACGCAAACGTAAAAAGGCAGCCCAGTGGCCAGAAGGATAATGGAAGAAGACTCTGTAAATCCCATATGTGCTTAATCCAGACACTTACAAGAGAGTGTGATTCATACTCTATTACACTCGACTAATACAGCTGAGAGACGCACAGGGCACAATCATTTCAGCCGGCATGAACCAACAAAATAACACCCATGAATCCTCTTTATGGGGACTTTACTGAAGAGGGTGTGAAAGGTCAGGAACAAACGCTTTTTACTTATTAGCCATTATAACACGGGTGGCTTTGTGTGTGTGTATTTGTTAGGCTGTCTTTGTGTTTGTGTGTGTGTGTGTGTGTGTGTGTGTGTGTGTGTGTGTGTGTGTTACTATGCTCATAAATGTGTGCAAAGATAACAAGGGTTTGCATCTGTTTAATGAAAGAAATTTCTCTGCAGGTCTGCAGTTTACGAACTGTTTATCATGGAGAGCTTTGATTCTTCTCTGCAGATCACATCATAGCAGACTGTTTTCTCTCAGGATGTGAATGTTGATGAGGCTGTTAAACTCTTATATTTCTTTTGTTAGTTTATATAATGTATCACGTTTTAGCAGTTTAATAATGACATCACAGTCATTTTCTTTAGTATATCAGAATGTGCCTTAAATCACACATCTTGCTCTCTTCTGTGGAACATTGGGGAAATCAGTTCTTTTGGGCAAATCACACCATTTTTAGTCGGTGCAGTCAGTATAACTTGGCCCGTCTGGGTTTTCTATTGGGACTATTCTAAAATCTAACCTTCATCCTTCATATTTCTGTGTTAGGACGTTCCACTTTGGCAGTGCTTGAAACCTTTTAGTGCTGCTGTATTATTTTGTCTTCATTTGCTACAAACCATCGCAACACCTCGGACAAATTAATCGCCAAAAAGCTAATTGGGTGCAAAACAAAATACAGGACATTCTCAATTACTGATCACTCTGTGCCACAAAATATGAGCGAGGGTCTTTGATTATATGTAACCAATTTAATTTTTCTCACACACCATCAATTACACACACACACACACACACACACACACACACACACACACACAAGGCCATATCAATTACACACACACACACACACACACACACACAAGGCCATGGGGCTGTGCCATCCAAGGCTCAGGTGATTGGGTTTGTTCTTTTCAGCCGAAATTGAATTCATACTGCACTGTATGAGCTGCAGGCAGTACGAGCTAAGTACCACAGGACTGCAGCGAAGGTCACTTTCACAGTGGGGTGAGGGCCTGACTTTGAGAGCGTGTGGGCTTTTTCTGAAGTTCTTACTTGATTTGAACAACAAGTACGGATGTTTTGACTTTGAATATCTCAAATCATGATAAAAAAAAAAAAAAAGGTTTGATTAACAGTTGTCTTTCCATGGGATGTAGTCAACCTGTTCCAGGGTTTTGCACCGAACGTGTTGAGATCAATATAAATCAATGACAGCCATCGCCAAAGCTGTTGCAGCTATCTACAGCGGCCTGCTCTTTGTGCCCACGCTGCTCTTGAAATCCAACCAAATTATGCTTGTGTTTATTCATTTCTACTTTCCAACTATCAAATATACACAATAAACAAATCTGACACTGAAGTAATATGGACTGCACACAAACAGACAAACAAACTGAAAATTGAAGCCTCCAAATCGTTCATTGCAGGTGATGCTCTCCTCTGGTAATCCAGTTCTAGGAAAAACAAATCAGAAATAATATGGCCATATCTATTCTCCACATCGAGTGTTTTCCTTGGCAGAGGGGGTTGTGTGTGTGTGTGTGTGTTTGTGTGTGTAAGGTTCAGGTATATAGGAAAAAAAGAGTAATAGCCACATACTCTCCATTCCCAGAGGAAGGGTTTTAGAGTGTGTATCTTTTTTTCTATGTGAAAAAAACAGAGCCCCGACGGCAAAACACAGACACATGAAAAGTAGGACAGATGCTATGACACTACAAAGACAGACGCTTATTCAAGTGACAAGCACGCGGAAAAATAAAGAAGAGGTTTTCAGATTGCTCTCCAACCTTAAAAAAAAACAAAAAACAAAAACAAAACACTTTTTTTCCCGTGTGTTTTATGCATTTCCAAACCCCCACAAACCTAACAAGGTGAATACTTCGCAAGACTGCATCTGTCGTGTGGCTGCTGCCGTCTGTCAGTCCCCAACTTACCTTTCTTGTCCCCAAAAAAGAGGGTCTGCTGTGCTGGGTTTGACCACTGGAGGGAGGTGTTGTCATTATACTCCACACGGCAGGTCAGGTTTGCCGTCCCACCCTCTGTCACCGTCATATTCTGAACCAGAGGGTACTGACCGCTGGCGCCTGCAACGTGACAAAGAGAAGAGATGTGAGAGGAGACGAGGATGCATCAAAAGGGAGAAAGAGAGAAAGATACAGAGACAGACAGAGTGAGACAGATGGTACGTATTTGACTGCCCGATTTGTAAGGTTGCTTTGTTAATTAAATTGGCTTCATAAATTTGAATTCAGAAAAGTAATGATCGTATAAAATGAAAACTTCGAAGCTTGATTGTAAAGTTGGTTCATAAAGACGTGTATAAGACGGGAAAAAAGTACTTTTCAGTCAACAGAGGAGAAAATCATCTCCTGACCACACTGCAAGACAAAGAGAGGAAATATGGTTTATTTCTTAGCAAAAAAAACCCTCTAACATCCTAATTACAAAGCAAATGCTAAGGCGCGATGGCCAGTCACTACTGTGTGCTAAATTGGACCCTAACATAGAACACAGGGGGGGCATTTAGCCTGCGGTAGCAACAGTGAAACCTCAGCAACACAGGGAACACCAATTAAAAACCCTCCTCCGTGGACTTGTGTGCATGTGTGGCTGTAGGTGTGTGTAAAGCCTGCACGCAATGAGACAAACAGAGAGATAAACACAGTTATATAATTTCTGTGTGGCCGAGCAGAGCTGGTCTTCAGCACCACGGACAGGTCGCTTTTTCTCCGTCGATAGCTGCCTGCCAGTTTTCAGGACTCTGGACAGCTCACACTGTTGTGTGTGTGTTTTTTCTGTATGCTTTGTTGCATCCATGTGTATGTGAGTGTGTGCACCGGTATGTGTGTGTGTGTGTGTGTATATGTGTGTGAAGGAGGCTGTAAGCAAGTAAATAATAATAACCATAAATCTATCCCTGTCCCCATCCCCAGAGGACAGGTTTTAAAGACTGTGTGAATAAAGGCTTAGGTAAGAAAGATTATTCATCCCCAGCTAACTCTGCCGTCTTAAACCAGCATCTCCCCCAGGAAAGGATCATAAAACTAAAATAAAAAAAGAGAGAAAAAAAAAAACATATCTAAAGAAAGACAAAATATAAATATTTAAAACATGAGGTGTTGTTTTAAATTCAATTTCTGTGTGATTCCGTTTAATAATCTTCCATTCAAACGCTTCCAATGTATTAGATCAAATAAAGCAGGTAATTTTCTTAACATCAGTTAATGGCTGCACGGGCAGGATAAACAAACCCTTATATAGCGCTTATCTGCAAGGTTAGCAGGTGAGGCAACCCCCCCCATCACTGACAGACTTACGGTGAAGGACGTGTTGAGAGGAGGGAGGATGAGGTGAAGGAGGGAAAAGAGAGGAAGAGAGAGGTAAGTCAAGGAGCACGGGTCATTTCCAGTGTTGATTAAGGCCTCCCGAGGTTAATCATGCATGTGAAAGATAGAGAGGGAAGAGGAGGGAAACGGAGGAAAAATGGATCCCAGCTTCGGGAGGCTAGGAATATGTTTTATTCATGAAAGTTTTGCATGAGGCATGATCTGCCAACGATTTACCGTTCTCCTGCGTCTGCCCTCGCTCTCTTTATTACTTCCTCTCTTTAAATCACTTACTTTTCCTCATTTTTCTCAATCACGCAGTTAGGTGACATGCTGGGATACATTTTATTTCTTTTGTGCCGGCCACAAAGGGAAGTTAACCTCCATGCTGAATGCTAGCAACGAGGGCTTTTGAATGTGGTGCACAATCCGACAATAAGAGTGCAACATTTTAGCGTATTGCTGCAATGGATGCGTAACTGCAAAATGTCATTGAAGACGGAGACACTCTGGGGATATGCTCACTTGTTGTAATGTCAACTCTGTGCTCAGGCCTAAAAAATATAATCTGCTGGTTTTGTTCTCCAAATCATCTGCTTTTGACAAACAAGAAAACGCGAGATTCGTCGAGGCGCATTGCCAAACGTTCCCTGTGGTTTATGGGTTCATCCAAAATGTTTTTATGGATTCAGAGTTTCACTGAAGACGAAGAGAGAAGAATTTTAGCACGGTAACATTTGAACTGTGTTGCTGGAAGTAGGCCTACATATGTGGGAAAATCTTTGGAAAATATTAAACTTAAGATGTGTTTTGCACAATCTTTCTCACATTTCTGCACAGTTTGAGATGATGAAACAGACTAAAGAAGTGTTTAGAGAAACTTATTGTTGCTGCTGTTTCAACACTAAATGCTCAACAGATTACAGGAGTAACACATGAGACCCAGCTAAGCTTTAGAAATGTAGTTTTTCCTTTTTGTCTGCTCTCTCCTCTCCTCTCCTCTACTCTCCTCTCCTCTCCTCTCTAGTGGTACTCGTGCCTACACAAAGTTATAAAGTCAGGGGATCCCTCTGTCTAGGCCCTGCATCATTGTCTAGTGCTACACAGTCCAGTGGGACAAAAAGGGCCAAAGGGGCCACAATGATGGTTCTATTAGAACAGTGCAGTGCTCTGTGCACCTAATTGGCCGGTGGAGTGGGTTCTTCCATCCTCCCCTCTGGCCACCCAGACCTGATTTTAATGTACCTCCTGAGGGAAAGAGGCAGCTGTTCTCTCCTGATTTCCATGTCTAAATTTAGGTCCTTCCCTCACTTCAACTCTGGCGCTTTCTCCTACTTTCAGTTTCTTGCTCTGTCTTTTCCAGTTCACATCCATTCCACTCAATTCCCTTCTCTCTCTCTCTCTCTCTCTCTCTCACTCCCAGTCTCCGTGTGTCGTGTCTCCTCCTCTAGTTGATCCCTGAAGGGTGGCATTTCCACTTTCTCAGTCTCTCATTTTCATATTCTCTGTGTCTCACCGTGTTCTCCGGTCTTTTGAATTTATTTTGATTCTTGCCCTCAATTGTGCTCTATCTCTCACAGAGAGCGGGGGTCACTTTAATTGCCCTCCACTTTGACTGACATGCCAAGGCTAAGCCAGGTCAACAACAGCCTTATCTACATGCCATTATGTAGCACTCACGTAATGAAATTAGCTTTGCTTTTTTTTTTTCACTTTAACATAAATGACTTATGCTATAGATGAATGCAAGACTTTACTCATTTAGAGGTGGTGACTATTTACAGCTGCCTCCAAACAAATAGGAATCATTATTTCCTCCAGAGACACTAAACCGGAGCTCACTCTAACACTTTACCCTCCGCACAGCTGTCTCCCCTGATGAGCAGAATCTTGTGTTTTAATGGGAGCACTTAACACCCTCTCTACACCAGTGCATTTGCTGGCTAACAATGAAGGATGGCCTTAAAGCTTCTCCGCAATGATTTGAACTTGTGCCTCCCACCACACAAAGTACTGTATCCGGACCAAACTATTACTTATCCTGAAAGTATGTGCCTGTGCAACCAATAGAGATATTCACAGGACACAAAAGCACATTCAGACAAACGGTACCTGTTGCCAAAGCAAACTGCCGGACAAATACTAACAGATAAGAGTAGCGTGGATTCTTCCTGTCTGCTCTACAAAATGACCTTTCAAGCAAGAGCAGCTGAGTCTAATAACCTTTCTTATTTAGGCATTCAAGAAGCAGAAAAAGAGAGAGAGATGCAGGCAGACAGACGGACAGCCTGGAGCTACTGACCTTTATACCAGGACTGGAGCTCAACTGAGCTGTAGAGCTGTAGAGCTGTGATGTATGGCTGGGAATACAGGATCACGAAATGGATGGAGGCAGTCTACAGTTCTCATTAGCCAATTCACTTTTCTAAGCCGGTCGAACGAAGCTTATAAACGCAGGCTTGGGATTTAATCACTGGGAATTTCAATTGGAAGGATAAGTCTGGAGTCTTTGTTTTCACAGTGACATCATTTCTATCAGGATTGGGAATATCTGAGATCAGGGAACATGGTGATGTTGCTCCAGCGAAGCATGAAACAGAGTCAACAGCAGGACCAGGAGAGTTTGCACAGTCCTAATGTCACTGAACGAACAAGTGTGCATTCACTCGAGCCCTGTGAAGACTGTTTTTTTTTAGATTTTTTACCAAAAAAGATTCTGTTTAAGTTTTTATGAATTTGAAGGTTTTGTGATTTAAGCACATTTTGTCGCTAGAAAGATTTTTTTTTTTTTTTTATCATTGGTGGATGAATTACGTTTTAACAGTTAAATAAAAAAAATATTCATAGTTCAATGAACATCAACACAAAACTGAACAATTTTCTGTACTAAACAGATCCTGTGTGTGACAGCCTTTATGTGCAGCTCAAACACACGGGGTGAGTGTGTCTGTGTGTCTGACGTCTGATGATGCTCGAGCAGACACTGGTGTAGCTTTTTAAAAAAAAATTTCTAACATACTTCAACTGAAAGTGCTCTGCCTTGTAATATGATATTCCATTATATATGTTACCTACTTTAAAACTGAAGGTGAGGGTCATTGTAAACGTCTGCTCCTGAGAAATTTTTTTAGGTTTAAAAGTGCATTCAAAGCCACAAACACTGTTGGCACCATTTTACATTACTGTCTTTTACTATCTGACACTGACACAGAATGCAATCTTCACTCAGAAGATGATGTATGAGATGCAGAAGATTACACAGGACATGACAGTTTTTTTTTCGCCATGATCAGTTTCAGTCTATAGGTTTACACAGGTGGCTTCACAGCTGGATACACAAGCTTCCCAGACTGAGTGATTCTCAGAGTGTCAGGCGACAGAGAGGCCAGGTGATTGGAGAGACCAGTTCAAGGTCAAGACTCTGATCACCCTGAGAGCTGGTGTGAATTCAGCAGCCAGCGATGGATTCCTGTCAAAATGTCTCTGAGCAAGAAAAACCATCCCTGGTCTAAAGCATCAGCAAAATGGTTCAAATACGAATATATTGTAACTTCCAGGCAGTGATTTTTATTTTCTGGGCAATAACCAAATCTAGTTGATAATATGGAACACAAAAATGTTGTCTGATAACTTCTTGGAACAGCAGCTATCAGACAAGTGCATCATCGCTGCCTGCCCTCGCTCTGGGACTCTTCCTCCCACTGTGACAGTTTTCACATAAACGCCTTCCTTTTGCTGAGGAACATGTCATATATCTGTCATCCGCAAGTCAGAATATTTTGTACTAAAGGAATAAAAAAGAAAATTAAAAGTGCTCGGAGGAGTTTTGTCTGGAATGGGGACAGAGTTACATACACAATTGTTACCAAGTGAAACTACTCTCAATTTGTCTTTTGTATGGCTAAAGATATATGGATTTGCCTAAGCAATTTTTTAATATTTTCTAATATTTGCAACATGTAATATATCAGCGTCCCAGTCGTCATTACTGACCCCAAAAATATATTTTGTCCTCTTCTAGGGAAACACTCTCTCATGCAGAGGTTTCTGGACACTTTTAGCTCCAGTACCCCTCAAAAAATTCAATGCGTCTCCATGGGACCCAAATTTAAAAAAAAAAAAAACATCCTGAATTGCATTAACATCCACATTTACAACCTTCTGGCAAAAAAACCACACCAAATAATTAATTTAAAATGCATTTTCTTTCAAAATAAAAGTAAATCACGGCATTGATCGGAAATTGCTGAGTGTAATGGCTAAGTTTCTCACCACCTCATCATGAACTTGCACTAAAAGATGAGAACATGGAAGCAGTGAGGCGATACGCCCACCATGTAAGCTGGAGTGGGAAGTGCGAACAAGTACATAAAGCACGTTGCAGCAGTAATCCAATTTGCTTACTGTAATGTTAAGTTTCTCACCGTCTGACAGAAATATGTACATACAACGTTGTGACACTGCTGAACACACTGAGGCCTCTCATCTGCATCTCCAGTGGCTTTAGTGAAGCAAACATTAGAGAAATCTTCATCATATATATGTGTCAAGATCATACATGGGACTGAGAGTAAGGGAAACACAGAGACAACACCCAATGTTATCTCAGCCATATAGTGCAAATATGTTTTTATGTTTAGGTGTTTGAAAATGGAGGGATTGAACAGCATCTGAGCTGAACAGACAAGCGTAACAAAAAAGAATTTTTTTAAATAGTTTAATTTTGGAAAATTAATTCACATATTAGCATTGTTATTTGGCCAGTTGTGGACCAAATAAAAATGGGTTCTTGACCCATTTTGGGCTTTTATTCTGTAGTTTTTGTGCTGTTGGTGATTTAATATACATGCATGCTGCAAGTAACTGATAAAAGAGAAAAAAGAAAGGTGTACACACATGATGCATAAATGTCTTTGTTAACATATTCCATTCATTGAAACTATTCTGGCCGAATTGGCAATAACGAAAAATGAAATTTTTTAGGTTTAGTGACCTTTAGTAAACATCTCTGAGTTGGAAATATTTAAATAAATCACATTATTATTATGCAAATAGCATCTTCTATTTTTCTGCTTTGTTCTGTTTGTGTTTCTGAGTGAACTGTATGTTAATTTCCGTGTGTTTGTGAGTTTTTGTGTGCATGCGTGCGTGCGTGTGTGTGTGTGTGTGTGTGTGTGTGTGTGTGTGTGTGTGCGCATGTGTGCACATTTCCAATCTAAACTTCCCCCCTCTGACAGTGATAAGATTCCTGCTGTGAGCAAATTGAATGCAACCCCTGCAGAGGGTGGAGCTACCTTTGTATTCAGTGCTGGCTTACAACCACCTCAGGACAGACATTTCTGATCTGGAGATATGAAATTAATTATCCAGCACCGGAGAGGCTGGCTATGGCAGTGCTGTTGTGATTTACATACAGTAATTAGACTGGGCAGCTGTTGGTTCTGCCATCACAAACTTGACATCCAAGTCCACCCCTGGAGTCAGATCAACAAAATATCACCTACTTCTCCGTGGCGCTATTAGATGTTTAAGCATGGCACAGAGTGACAAAGAAAGATCAGTGTGGGTTATCAGGAGGGAGGGAGATGTCTTTTTGGCAAATGTTGTCAAGGTAATGACAAAACATTTGGGAATAATTTCTCCTTCTTGTGTGAAGAAGTATTACAGGAATAGCAGTTTCTCTTCTTTATTGCTGAAGAAAAACTGCCACCTCTGAACTTTGGTGTTATGTAGACACAAATCCCATATATCATAACTTATAAAAGCCCACACACTAATTTCAAATTGGAGACCAGACACCAATATCATTTGCCCTGCGTACCTGCCCTTGATTCAGCCACATCAATTTAAAGGGCAGAGATATAAACCTCTGCCCATTCTCTCTGTGTGTCTCTGTTCATACTCGCTCAGTCCAGAATGACCAGAGATCTCAGTATCCTTTCAGAGCCAAGGGCAGACATCTCATGGTTTTATGACAGAGGTAAACTTGGCCTTCATAAATACTTCATGTACTGCTTTCTTCCAGCTGGCAAAGGCGAGTTAGGTAAGGACAAAAAAAAAGGAAAACATATTTTGACAGATATGTGAAAACAAGGAAGGAGGGCAGTCAGGGAACAACTGAGGCAAAAGCCAAAAACAAAAGAAGTGTATCTTAAATGCTTCCTTCCAGCCTAAAAGGACCTGCTTCTCACTCTGTTGTGTTATCTGAATGTTCAGCAGACATGTAGGAAACAGGCTTTTCAATAATGCTGCCAAGACTTATGCATAAACTGGAGGCAGGTATGGAGTGAGTGCATTTCTCTGTGAGCCTGTGTTTGCCTTCTTTGTACAGAATCACTTGTGTAAGTGCCTGAAAGTGAGCCGTGTAACGTACACTAAATTTAATTTTTATTTAATCTTTTTTAGAACTCACAAAATCCTGGTGCACAAGGACAAAGAAGGCAGTGCTTTGGCTCCGTACAGTACATCTAGTTTCAAATATTCCCTCTCTGAATTTGAAAAAAAAGAGCATTATTAGCACTCCTCCACACACTTGCTTGCTTTTTAGAATGTGTAAATGAAAAATCCTAAAAGCAGAAGGTCAGGGAAGTCAAATCTATCGTGCGCTATTTAAATTTTCTCAAACTGATGTGGAAGAGTAACGTGCTCATTTGTTATGCTTTCACATGGAGCGAGAGCAGGATGATCGCAGACTGGGTCGGCATTCAGGAGGGAAATCAGACTAATCGTTGCTGCCACCAAACTCCCAAATTCCCCAAATCAACATGCCACAGTGTGATTTTCTAACGTGTGGTGATGTGTTGACAGATACTGTTCATTTAAGAATGATCTGGGGAAAAAATGCCTCTCGCCCCGGGGGAGCTCTGCAAGATTCAGTGAGCAAAAAGTGCTAGCTTTAAAAACAGCTCTTATCGTTTTGGCTTATGTGTCAGACTTTCTTTGCTGCGAGGCTCTTTTTCCACGACTTCCAGTCAGGGCAGGGTTGACACTGAAGATCTCGTCTCAAAGCTAAAGCTCAGTCTGGCCCGACCAAGCATGAGCCCATTTGAAACTCTTTTAACTATCAAAATAACACATTCTTCGATGTCCACAAAAAATAAAACACATTGAGAAATCTTTCAACTCTAGAACTTGTCTGAGAATCATGATGTTGCTATTTAGCATAGTTTGAACCTTTCTAATGTAACAAAAGTAAATACACGCACCTAAAGGCCAAAAAATGGGAGTAGAATTCAAGTTTAAGACAACAGACCTGAATATATGAAAACTACTTTTTTGTTCCAAAACTTGCAGATTAATCACCCCAACTACAAAAGGTGGAGGGTTGCTTGCTATGGATAGATGTTTCCTGCAGGTATACTGAGTACACTGTATTCATGTGGTTGCTTAGCAGGCCACTGTAAAATGCCTCTTGCATAATCTGGAGCATAATCTGGAGCTCACACAGTTGCAACATTCCTCAAAGTATATAAATTGTAGCTGGCAGGCCTGGAGCAACTATGATACACCTGAAGACACGCTAACATACCATGCTGTTGTTAGCTAGTTAGTAAATCTGAGCTCTCCTGTTTAGCGGTAAATGTTGATTAGGTGGTTGTCATTATATTATTGGCTGAAATTGGTTCATCAAAGCTAAATTAGCCCGGGCCATGTTATATCTCTGCAAGAAAACTTGATTGGATTTTTATATAAGAATATAAAAGAAAAGGACAGGAAATGTGACACAAAGGCTTCTACATGTTTTGCATGTTTTTTTTACACACCAACACACACTTGGTGTACAGGTGTCCCATATCTGTGTTGTTTTTAATGAGGTGATTTTTCAAGCTCATTTACACACTTGACAGTGACGCCATTGCGATGTCACATCCTCTTAAAATAACCCTGATTTAATCTCCCATTAGTCCAAAAAAAAAAAAAAAAAAAAAAAAAAGCGTGAAGACAGGCAAATGCATCTCTGTCACTGCATGCAGTAATTGGCTGCACTACACAGCCTTTACATTTACAAATGCATATATGCAAGAGTGAACCCTTAACCAGTCACTGAGTCCTTCAGTCAAATATCTCTGCCTGGCGCACGCAAGCCGGTGAACGGGTGCTTTGAGGTGAACTGAACCTTTATCTGCCCCCCGATCAGCATGAATCTTATCTGCCTTGTTATGTTTTCCTACCAACAGCCTCATTATAATGGCGCGAGAGGCAGGAGGGAGACATGTGCTTGACTCTGATCTACACATCCTCTGTTCCTCTATTAAGAGTGCAATGGATTTTCTATACTGTCACAGTAAGATAGAGGTGGATGACAGCCAGATGATGGTGGGCTTTAAAGAGAGAAGGGGTCAGCAGTGAATGAGAGAGACATCTTACAGTTAAACACATGCAGCTGGATGTAGGTCTTTGAGAGTGGTGGTTTAAATTAACTACACATTCCAGAGCAGCAGCAGCAGCAGAAAAAAGGGGGAAATGTAAAAAGGAAATGCTGTGTTGATGGTGTTATTACCGCTGCTATTACTGCGTATAAATGTTAGAGGGAGGAGGAAAAAATGAGACGAGGTGTTTCAGAGTGAGTAAAAAAAAAAAAAAAAGTCTATCACTCCACAGTGGGAAAACTTTTCAAAAAGACGAACCCTGCTTCAAGCACTTCAAATGCAGTATGGTTGGTTAGCTGTTGTTTGTTCAAAAGCAGCAGCTTTGTCACAGCAGACCCCTGCAATTATTAAACAGATGCAAAACTTTTTTAAAAAAAATACAAGTCCCCCAGGAAAGATGCACCACATGGGAAGGTGGTGGGTGTTGGAGAGTGCTCATGAGGGACCAACGATGGAGGAGAGCCCCGTCTTCCCCGGGGAACACTTTCGACTCCACTGGACGAGCATGTGCGGAAAGACTATGGATTTTCTGAAAACAGGGGAAGCATTATTTTTTTTTAATGTTGACTGGACTATTTTTTTTCCAGATAGGCCACCTCGTTCTGATCTGATACATGCATTTAAGCTTGAATAATTTTTATCTTCTAGCTGTTATTTCAAGTTTGGGGCAGATTGTTAAGTATAAGGTCTAAATTAAAATTTTTAGGGGGACCTATTATTCAGAATTATGTTTTCATTCGTGTATAATCCGCTGAAAATAAGAGATTTTGTGTTTTCATTGCCTCAGAAAGAACCATTTGCATAAAGATCAGATTCTCTTAATGCAGCTGTTTTGCATAGTTTTTACAGTAGCCCAAAACTGACAACAAGGACATGATTTGTAGAACAGCACTCTAGTTTTTATTGAGTTTTTTCATTGTATTTTCCTACATGTTTGGAGGGGGAGGATGAGCTGAAGAATATTTAGCTGGTTTTAAATCTGCACTGCTACGGGCTAAAAAATCCTGCACGTCTTTACAGGAAAACACATTATAACACAAACTTAGAATAATTTAAAGAGGTTGAATATCACCGATTATCTGTATACACAAATTGATTTTAAACACTTGCCAAGTTTTTGAGATCTGCCTCTCTGAGTTGATGTTTGACCCCTTGTTTGACTTTACTGTTATAACTCTGCTCAGGATGTGACCTGTGCCTCTTCAAACATTAGCCAAAGATGGCAACTCTACAGAATGAGATTACAGTCGTGGTTGACTAAACTCTTAGTTCTAAGAGGCATATTTACTGAAGCACACAGCTGAGTGAAGTCAGGTTATCTCCCCTCAAATAAACACTCCACTTCTCCTCTCTGACTCTCTCTGATCTATAATCCATTCTCACTGCCACCCTGCAGACACAGAGAACTGATGGAGAAGATTTTAATCACTGTAATTTACTGCCACCTTTCCTGAGTCCAGCTATAGTAAAGGAAAATATCACAAAATTAAATACTTGATGATTAATCCGACGACCTCAGACTGTCCTCTTCGATGTTTTTGAGCTTGATTAATTTAATAGGAAAAATGAAAAAAAAAACCAAAACAATCTTTCATATTGACACCAAGATTGGCTTTACATTAAGGAGGTGCCACCATTTTTTATAAACCAGAACAAACAACTTTGATCCCAAGAACCACTAAAATACACACAAACTAAACCCACCACAACAGAACAGGGTATTTGAAAGCTGAAATGAAATATAAGATTGCTGTAGAACAAAAACCCCAAAAAACCAAAACAAAGCAAAAAGCAAAAAAAAAAAAAAAAAATCCCTGACACTTTAAAAACTACCCTAAATCAAAAGATTACAACATGACTTCGCTGGAATGAAACAAACAACAACACAAAAACAACAGAATAAAAGCTGATAACTGAAGCATCATTCAATTTAATTCTTTTCCAAGTAAAAAAGTCTCTTTTTCCAGTGTACTGATGTTATTTTTTTTTTCAGACTGAGTTAGAGAAACAGCAGGAAAGTGCAGCCACAACTCACCTCGAACTTTGCCTTTTGAAGCCATCACTGGAGTCCCCAAGAAGATGAGGGGTTGGATGGTCGGCAGGAGAGGCAGATGTCAGAAAATAGAGAAGGAAAAAAAGAACAAAGACGGAGCAGCTGATTAGAGAACAGCAGGAAGAACAGTGTTCCCGTATCTGTTGCATATATATGCACAATTAGCATCGCTTTTATCTTGAATGTCAATCATGAGTGGTTCAATTGATCAACCCTGAAAGAGGATGTCCTGATTTAGCTCATTGTCAAATTGAGACCTTATGGAGTTGCACCTTTTAATCAGTGGTGTCACATCGTCTGGATCATGCAAGGAGGCTTGAAGCTTTCTAATGAGCTTGCAAGACCCATAAGGACATGGCTATACTGTAGATAACATGCTTTCGACTAGTGTACGCTGTCTTTTGTTAGATTTTTATTGGAAATTACAGACTTTATGAACATTTTGCAGCTGATTATCTTCTTTTATGCGGACATAAATGTCTGTGATTGTGTGTGTGTGTGTGTGTGAGGCTGTGTGTGGGGTGAACCATATTAGGTTGTGACTGACAGCTCTGTAATCAGCGAGGAGAAGCACAAACAGGACTGTTGTCTAGCAGAGAATACACCATTATATGGGAGGGTTCACCGAACAGCTTGGTTGAAACCATATAGGCCAATATATAGCCATGTATAAAAACAAAGGGAGGCACAACACAGAGGGCCTAAACAACAATGAAAGCATCACCTCCGAGACATCCTACCAGTAAAAACACAGGAGGAGCCAAACAAACAACATATATTTTCTATTAGTGCACATGTGTGTCTGTGTATTTGCGCTTGTATCCCGGGGGAATGACTCTCATGCATCACACACACTGCTTTGCCAAATTGATGGATCTATTGGAATGCCTCCAGTGAGCCTGAAAACCTGTAAAGCTCTAAGAGACAGCGCCTGAAAAAGAATGAGAGAGGAAGAACAAAGAGAATACAACCGCAGGTGCCGAAGTGTGCGGGTTATAAAAAAATATTGGGCTTTCTTTTCAATTTCAGATTAATAAATCACTCTCAGAAGATATGTATAAAATTTTTCCATTTTTATCGGTCAAAATACTGTAAACAAGTTTAAATTCATTGAAAGCTAGAGATACAAGCCAGCCGCCGAACAGTCCGACCACTCTTTTGACTCACCCGTACATATTGTTTTGTTTATATTTGAGAGCCTCATCAAATCCTGATAGCCAATTTTCAGCGGCTGATGGAGATGATTATGTTGTGTTAGTAGTGTTCACAACTCGCCGAGGTGCAAGATAGATAAGATGAGGGAGTGGAAAAGTGGAGGGAGAGAAACTGATAATTTCCTGCCTTTTTTTTTTTTTTTTTTGGGTGAATTTTCAAACTTCATTTGCACACATTTTTCTGGTCTTCAGCATGCCAGTGTATTTGGATTCACACCGCAGGGGGCAAATGAGAGAGGAACGAACAGCAAAAACAATCACGTAAGAGAGACATTAGTGTGATCACAAAGCCACACTTCCTCTCTTACACAAGCACACACACAAAAAATGTCATACCTTGCTGCTGTGTTACTGGTCAAGGAGGAGAGGGACCAACAAAGACAGGACAGTGAATGCCACATCTCTACCAACAGTGCTTTCTATATGAGACTGATGGCTTTGTGAAATATTCCCTCAGCAAAGTCTGACCTTGCTCTATTCCTGCCTTTCATCCCTGCTGTCAAGGTATGAGTTCTCTGTCACAACTGTGGCTCTGTGATCTCTCCCATTCAATACCCGGGAAAAAAAAAATAAGAGGGAGAGATCCTGGAGACGAAAGATGGAAAAAGCATATTATATTTTTTTTCAACTATTCACCCCTAACAACAGCTAAATAGACATAAAGAGAGAATGAGAGAACACAAGCACCAAAGAAAGGAGAAAAATGGTGGGAGTCTTATTCACTACACTCTCTGCACTTGTGTCTCCAAGTATTACAGTTACCAGGCAACCAACACAACAGTTCGGTAAGTCCTGGCAGGCTGAAATTGAATAAAGCACTTTTCATTCCACTCTCTCATTCCCCCATTTTACCATGCCATGAGCAGAGTATTCCCAATCGATTACACAATGGCCACCTCTTGCAAGCTCTCAATGCTCCCGATTGGACAGAATGCACTAAGATGCCAAAACGGCACAAAGCGGGGATCAAAGTCGACTGTTTTCCTATACAGTATACCCTGCTGTCCTGGGTTTCCTCTTGTTTTTTGTCCAGTGAAGACTTTATTTTGAAAAAAAAACCTAAAAGAGAGGCACAAGAAGAATTCAGCACTGTAAGTATTAAGTATAAGTCTGTAATTTTTCACGGATGAGTAAGCTATGTTTGATTTTTGTGAAAAACTGCAGTTCAAGGTAAAGATGTCTGGGTTTTTTAAGTTGATTTAAAAGCTGTATTAAGCATACTTTTAATTTTACATTAAAAAACAATTTCTTTTGATGTTAAATAGTAATAACACCACAAAGAAGCTACAACTTTATTCATCAGACTGTTGTTGCAGTACTCTAGTTGGTGGACCAAGCTGGTACCAAACCAGCAGCAATACTAGACTTCCTGTGCATTCAAAAAGTGGTGAATGTTATTAGTTTTCTTTGATGTTGTTAGTTTGGTGCTGACGTGCTATTAAAACCAATAACTTAATTGTTTTAAATCAGTTTTTTTGCTATGAGTTAAAAATTGTCTGCCCCCTTGTGGTGAAAAAAACACTTTATGCAGCTTTAATTTTATTTCATGGCAACTTCAGTGTGCCAAGTTACATTGTGCCTTGACCTTAAAAACCTGTAGTCTGATGGAGAAAGCCTAGCAACATTTACAGCAGAGAATATGAACTTGAAGAGGCACTTTTTTTTTCATTCTTACCTGAACCAGCCTTGAAGCTATTGGTCTAAGTATTGCATGTTTATGTAAACACACACACATTTTCTTTCTTTTTTTTTTTTTCTGAGAGAACGAAGAGTGAGTGACTGTTGGTGGAACAGCAAAAGCTCACAGTTGTAAGCAGGTTGTTCTCCATCTCTGTGACTGTCAGCAGGAAGCCGTCATAAATAAACTGTGTGATAGTTCATACAGACGCCACCTGCTGTGACACACACAGACACATACACACATATAGCGGTGATCATAGTATTCCCTTAGGGTATAAGTCTCCTGGGAGGACACATGTTCTATTGCAACATCCTTCCTGTTTTCCCTCTTCTTTTCCTACTTTACTCTTCTTCCTTCAACTTGTGCTCATTCAGGAGTTTGTCTCACCTGACTTTTAATATTCTCTCCACTTCCTTATTAACCCTTTCAATGCCTTAGCCTCTGTCTTTTCTTCCCCCCTTGGGCTACTCTTTTTTTTTTTTATATCGGCAGATATATTCAGAGTCTGACATGCAACAAGAAGCCTATAGAGATGGATGTGTGCAGTGTGGCTCTCTATGCTGTCACATAGCATGATGGAGAGTTTAGCTTATCTTTCGTACGGCAGCAGCTGCTTTGCCATATGTTTGATGTACTTGGGGCCCTTGGAATGCAACCAATATTCCACCGGTGAGCAGATTGCTGTAAAACCTTAACACTCTCTTTGTCACCTTATGACTTGGCTGTCCATGAAGCCATCGATCCAGGTACGCACAAAAGAAACATCGCGGAAAATATACCTTGTGACACATATTCTTAGCAGTTAGCAGGCCTGCACACGTTTATTTTATTTTCTGGGGAATCATCAGCGTAAAAATAGCTCCCAATAATAAGAGCAAATATATTTAAATCTCATCAGATTTTCCAGCAAATGTATTTAAATATAATTTGATTTTGTAAATGTATTTAAATCTTATTTGATTTTGTAGTAAATGTATTTAAATCTTATTTGATTTAGCACACTTTTGCTAAGGGCCACAATTCATCTCAGGGTAATAAAAGAAATGGTAAACAGTGTTAATAGATGGAATCAAGCTTACTTAACGCAGCTTATTGCCACCATACTGCCTGCTTTATTAGATCTGTCTACCTTGTCCTTGTTTTCTCACATTACAGGGAGACACACATCTGTTTGTTTTGCCATTTAATCTAGCACATTTGATTTCCTTTCTTTAATACAATTACACACACACACCCTGTCCGTGGTACAATTGTCTGCTCGGGAGCCAAATGTCCATAAAGCAGACAGGAACACGCACACAGGCGTGGACATGCAAAGAGGCATACATGTTGATGACACACACACACAAACACACACAAACACACTTCACAACATTTGTTTCATCCATGCTAAAGATGCTCTACAGCAGTGTTTATGGTATCAGAGTGAACACCTTCCAAATTTTTTCCTTCCATGCTGAAAATAACCAAATCTGGTGAGTCACCATCACCAGACCATGTGTGATGACACGAGGCAATCTGGAGCCCGGAGCGTCTCTCTACTTTTCTGTTTTCTGAGAACAACACAGCGATCAGTACAGGTTCTATATCAGTAGCTGTAAAAAATAGCCATTTTGTCAAATAATGTTATCAACACTGTAGGACAGCAGCCTGGTTTCAAAGAGTTACATAAAAGAGACTTTAAGTGACTGCTTTATTTTGATGGAGGTCAAGAATACAGAATATTCTAGAGTTTACAATGAAGTCTGAGGGTTTTTGAGGATATTTAAAGAAACTCAAGACAGCACTGCATTTTCTTATACCTTTCTGTTAACATCTGGTGGGTTGCTGTGACAATGTGGGAGTCGACTGGAGGCAATATGCAAAGAAAATGACTCTGAGGAGAGAGCAGTTTATTGCTGATTGTCAGTGACCTACAGCTAAAAACACATTGAACACATAGGGGCACAGCACCTGATCTATTTCCACCACCTTGGGCCTTGTTTTTATACTGGCATGGATCAAGCACAGAGACGCTGAGCCAGCAAAATGGCTGCATAACTGTTAATGTGTTTTTCCTTTCTTTTAAGATCAGGGCAGACTATAGTTTGACACTGGGTGTCTGGCTCCAGTCTAAATCTGACTCCTCTGCAGGTGCAATCATCATCATCATCAACAGCAGCTGTCCAACCAGCGTCTGTCCCCCTGCCCCGCCAATCCAACACACACAACAACAGTCTATGCAACTGAATGATGATCCAAGATTCAAATGTCAGTGTTATGAATAAAACTTTGAAGCCCTGAACTCTTCAGTGCAGCCCTAAGTACTACATTTACAATTATTCAAACATACATGGGCAAAATTTACACAAAATAAACCAGCAGACAGACAGTTTGGAATAGCCAAAAGTTGTGAAATATTTTTTTTTTACTGCCACATCTGTTCTTTGCTCTTAGCAATTTAGGACTCCCCTGATTATAACAGGTTTACAACTAGTCAGTGCAACACCATATGTCATGTTATACAATGGAAGATTCTCTTTATGTCTTTATTTGCTTTGTTCTGCTTCCTTCTACATCACAATTTTCAGACAAATTATGTTTTTGAAAGTATGTTGGGTAATGGTTGTTATTATCATATATTTCTTTCAATAAATACTGTTAATTAAATAAAGATGCTACCTGATGTTTCTAAAGTAAAACCACAGCAGCATAATTGAGACAGCAAGGCGTCATTAGTCATCTTCTCGGCATCAGAGTGATAATGATTTGCTTAAATGCTTCTGAAGAAGAGGTAATTGAAAATGTACAGATGTAGTGAATGATTATGTGTGCAGTTGAACACTGACAGAGCTCACTGTGGCTACAGTCTTTTGCAATCTAGCATCTGCTAGCTGGCATCCACTAACTAAACATGAATGTTTATTTGGAATGGTAACTTAACCAGCTGACCATTTGGTAAACCTGTGTACTAATTAAGAAATCCAGTGGGTATGATTTTCAAAATCCTCAAAAATACAGATGCACCTTTTTTTAATTGATATAAAGATGTTGGGTTTGTTGGGCGTTACTGCATTTGGGGTTTAGTGTTTCGGGTTTAGGCGCAATGATAAAGTTGAGCCAGCCAAGCCCAACAAGACTTGTCTAAGTAGGTTAATTGCATTTTAGATAAACATTTGCATATGTCATTTACTCATAGTGGTAGACTAGTAAATGTCATATTTGCTACAGTATCAGGAAGGTAGAAAGGAATAAGAAAATAAACACCGCCCAAGCCTTATGTTTGCCACAGGGTCCAGAATTTTGTGCTACGCCCCTGAAGATTTTGCATGAACATCTGCCACACAATTATAACAAGTTTGTTTTGTGGCAAGACAGATGTTCTTATTCATTAGTAAACAAATACTAATTTACAGCAAGCTTTAGTGGCAGGAACATAAACACCTGGAATTTGTAGATAAATAAGAAAAGTTAATCTGTATTCACCTCAAATTCTTATGCACAGCTTGCCTGCGCTTCCCAAGCTCAGTCTTCTGTTCAAAAAAAGTGCGCTTGCTACAGTCTGAACACAATCCGGGGAAAGTATATTTCGGAAAAGGGGCTCAGTGACAGTGGCCTGGTGGTTTTAATGTCAGGACATTTCGGTTTACAGCTCCTCTGTCACTTGACTTCACAGCTGTTCTATAAGAAAGGTCACAGCATTCACAGCTACACAAAAACACCCATGTGTACACCAGTCACTTCAACTACACATATTCCTGGATACTTACATGCACACAGTGGACACAGTGAACTAGAAAAACATGCAATTCCACCGAATGCATACCTCACTGATTCTGGCTGCAGAATGCACACCCATGGTGCCATATATCACGCCCTCCCACACATGAAGCAGACCTCATCAGAAACGAGTGACACCATACAGTATGTACTGCACAGAATCCTGTCCACCTGGTTAGAGGAGTTATATATCTCATGGAAACTAACTGGGACTCTGCTAGACAAATGATGAGCTCGGAAATATCAGCTTTTATCTGGATGGAGCTCAGTTCTAAGATTTTCAACATCAAAGATTTGACATCCCAGATGGCAGAAAAGACATTTTTCTTAAATATTTAACCTAAGAAGTGCACCTTGCCTTTAAAACCTGTTGGCTTTGAAGCACAGCTAAAACCACAAGCCGTATTTAATGCACTGTGTCATTAATATCCGCGATGCCAGTTAATAATTAGTCACCATTATAGCTGTGACTTTGAAATTACTCAGTGAAGGATCTATGATTTTCTTTTTTTTTTTCTCACAGATTTGTGAATTGCCTCAAAAGCCAACATCTAATGCAGACATTTGCAAGTACATCCTGCTTCTTTCTGATGCTGCATTCAGTCTCTTACAGGATTGAAGTACACAGTGTCCATTAAGAGGAAAAAAAGGCATCTACCATTTTGACTTATTTAAAACCACAATTTGCAGCCATCTGGTTACCGAGTCTACATGTAAATTATATAGAAAGCAATTATTCTTCAGACTGAAGGTTACAATCATATTTTTTTGCGGTTGTGTTATATTGCCAGAAAGATACATGCCTTGCTGCCGCTAGCCCTGTCTACTGGCAGGTATATTAGCAGTAGTTTTCGTCTTTATTAGGCAGCAGAGACCTTCTAGAAAAAAAACAAAACACAGAGCCTTGGGTTGGTCTCATGTTACAATCACAAGCCTGACAAACAACCAACCCCTTCTCATGCAGAATAAATAAAAAAGAGGGTCAACATGAATTATGACCCTTGGGACTGTTTAGAATTTGGACTTTTTGCATAAGAGTCCGAACTTATCAGCAAAAATTAATTATTGGACATCTTCATTTGGCACTTGATGAGTTCTTGTTGAGCATGTTCTTGTCTGAAAACTGTCAAGACAGGAGCACCCAACATATCTTATTAATTCTTCGAAGGCACCCTCTGGACTGTAACTATGGCAGCATCCTATCACAGGAATCTTTAATCCACTCTTATCATGTTACTCTCGGTAGTACAGTATGCAACGTTTTTATTCATCATGGTGCAATGGATGGTGTGAAAGAGAGAGGCGAAGGGGAACGAGGATCAGATCAGAGGAGAGGAGATAAAAGACAAGTGTAGGTTTGACTAAGGTCATCTCATAAAAACTGCCCTTTGACCACAGAAAAACAAATACAGCCACATGTGTGCGCATACACCTGCACACTCACACTCACACACACACAGACACGCATGCACACGCACACAGCCCATAAAATTTTGCCATTTAAAGCCTTAAAGAAATTCCCTCCAGGCTCAAGAAGCACATTTCAATTTCCACAAAACACCCGAGGGATATCGGAATCATGAATCTCCCCAACAAGAAAAGTCAAACAGGAATTGCTATAGGATGAATGCATGCACATGCACACATGTACGCACATACAAAAACACACACACACACACACACACACACACACACACAGACACTGTAAAACAGGTACCGCTGTTAGATGATGGACAGTCCAGGTACAGCCTATAACTCAGCAGATGCTTTTTGTTTCCACTGCTTCTTCAAATGAATAGTTTAGAGGGTGAAGTTATATTGTGACAGATGCCTTGGGGCTAACAAATGGCCTCCTCCAGACAAAGCTTTGGAGTGGATGTGATGTGGATGTGTGCCTGGTCACCAACCTGTAATCGCCAGCCATTCGTCACAGGGTGAAGGGACGGGAGATTTCTAAGGAAAAAAATTCCAGATAATACGAGCTTCATTTTTTACCCTGTGCAGAGGGCAAATCCCCACAGGACAGCCATAATGCTTTATTCAACATCAGCTGATCTCTTTAATTTAAAACAAAATTGTCATATTTTTCTTAGGGATTTTCTATTTTGTGGCCTTTAGTCTTTCAGTCAGAGATCGTGTTGAGGAGGGGAGCTTTTATCCTCAGCGGAGAGGAACACACAGTGTCTGGAAAATGCCTCCTCCCCTTGATAGTAAGACTTTGATCAAAAATGTGTCATAGCATTTTGCTCGAGCTGAATTATTCAAAGGTCAGTGAACAAAGGCATGTTTGTGCTGTGTTGCATTACAAAGGCTAGAGTGATGGTAAATTGGCAAAGTGTTCGCTGTGTCTCTGTAGGGAGCTGACCGGTGAGTCTCACCCTCAAGGGACCATTTGCCATCAAACAGCGCGAGCTCCCTGTGATTGTTACTGCTTCAGTCATTGCCAGACTGTTACCTCGTACTTTAAAACCATCACCTTTATATCCCATTCTATTTAGGGCATTGTGTTTGTGTGGCTTTTCTAGAGGGTCCAAGAGAGAATAGACTTCCGACAGGAGGAGCAGAAAGAATGAGAGCAGTGGGCTGCGTACCCCTAATGAATGTTGCATATATGCGTGTGTGTGTGTGTCAAGATTTTGTGAGTTTGCTTAAAGGCAAAACACTGTGTGCACATTTACATGCAAATGTGTGTGTGTGTGTGTGTGTGTGTGTGTGGAGTACTGCAGTGCAAGGGGTCTTTTGTAATGATGGCAATGGGCAATCTCAAGGGCATCAGGACTGCAGCCTGTCTCAGTGGGCTGCAGCTCACTTGAGACCACAGCTATAAAGGATAAAGGAGAGAAGAAAGAGCTCTAAGATACATGTGGATTCATCCTGCTTTCAAGTCCATGACTATAGCTTTCTCTCTTTTGTCTTGCATTCTTCTCCTTTATCCACACACCTGCAGCTTTCTACTTTAATGGCATTTTTAGCGATTTTTTTTTTTGCCCCCACCCAAAACAATCAACAATACACCTTGTGCTGTTCTAGCCCTGGGTGGGCCAACAGAGAAGATGAGAGCAAGTAAAAAAAGGTGGAGGTAAAAAGAAAAAGAGGGAGGACAGCAGAGGTAGAACAAAATGGCTAACCTTGCGTGTTTGTGTGTGTGTCTGTGTGTGTGTGTGTGTGTGTGTGTGTGTGTGTGGCCTGTTTTATGTGCATTCGTTCCACTTCAATGGCTTGCATTATTCATACAGTGTTTCTCGAGACAAAAAAAAAATTTAAAAAGGCAAAACAAAACTACACAATAAATACTAACACACACGAGTGAGACAGAGAAGAGCACGGAGCTTCTAATGAAGCTTCTGTGGTGAGGTGAGCAGAGCTGCAACACACACAGGTTTCCCATGGGAGTCAAAAGCAGCTTCAGCTAACCAGGTCAGCCATGCCTCCTGCAAGAACCCTCTGCTCTGACATCTCCTGCTCCTGCATCTCCTGTACATAAAAATCCTTAATAATAACTTTTCACGTGTTTTTCTTCTTCACACTATTTTGAATCTTTTAAGCCAAAGGAAAGTGAAGTAAGTGTTGTCGAAGTGTGTCGAACAACATCTGAGTTTAGCCTTTATTAAGCTCTACCACCTCCTGAATAGACATATCTGTTGCACGCTAAATTTGCATATATTTCCATACAAGCACAGTACTGAGTGCATATAATAATTCACAAGCTCTTCCCACATAACTTAAATTAATATCGCCATTTATACTTTCCACATCTTTTCTCATTTTATTGCTTCTATTCTGTGGCCTTAATCTGTCCATTGATTCACATTACTGATGTTAGTTAGTGCTTTGTAATGTTTTTTCTTTCCACCCCCCCCTTCTCCAAATCCATTTCTTTTGTCCTCTAAATTCTGAGGCATCGTGTGGGTGTTTTTGCCTCATGCTGGGCCGGCCCTGCAGGAGTCCTGCCAGGTCTGCCTTGCAACAAGAATTTGTATGTAAGTGATGTGCCTGGTTAAATGTTGCATTCATTTGAGACTGGCCAACCGATCAGACACACGTTTGTTAAAAATGTACTGTTGAAAAAGGCATCTCGAGTTAAGACTCAGTCCGTCATCTCCTTCTATCTTTTTACTCACTCACTACATATTTCACCTTCTGTACGTACATGAATTTGACGAGCAGACTGTTTCATTTGATAAAAGCAGCAGATGAAGCTGAAGTAAGGTCTAAAATGCTCTCTCACATCTTCATCACAGATGTGATAAGCTCTTGAAAGAGAGAGTATTATGTCTGATAACACATATATGGAAGACAAATATGGAAGAAGAAGAAAATATATATATATATATATATATATGTCCAATATGTCCACACAGACCTCTTCTCACACATTACCTTTCACCCAAGACTAAGAGGCATGAATAAATTCCATTTCATGCCTGGGCTTAATATTTACAGAGGAACAAAAGAAAAACTGTGTTCAATTACCAAAGACAAATTTGAACTCATCTGGGTCATTTTTAACAAATTGAACTGGAACTAATTCTTTCCGAGTGTTACAATTGAACTAAATAAATAAATAAAACGGGGGACTTGTTTGCTTTTTTCCCCATCAAATTAAAGTTGACCTCAACATGCTCCCATTAAAGCTACCCACAGGCACGAGCCCACGGGAGCTGTGTAAGAATAAGGGAGGAGGGGAAGAGGGAGGTTGGACACAGGGGTGCTAAACAGAGATGCAGCCCCTGGAGGAGAGCGCATGCGACGCAGCTTATCACTATGAAAAATATTTTTAAAGAACCTGTGCGCTCCTGTCATCGTGGCGCCCCCCGCCATGTTTCCTGTCTATCCTCGCTTTCATTTAATCCAGCTCACTCTCGCTTTCCTCTCTCCCTGCCTTTCCCACCCATAGCAAAGGTGTAAATTGGACACAGATAATTGAACATTACTATCCTGGGAGGTATCTGGCGCCATCTGTTAAATGTCCGCCCCCAACATCACTGTCCACCACACAATGCACTCAAACATCCCAATGCACCATGCAGCACATTTGTGTGGGCATGCACTTTTCTCTGTGTGTTCGGGGGGAGATTTCTCTTTCACTTCAATTCAACTGCATTCTGCTTCACAAATGTGTTCCCATCATTCTTGCGTCTATGCAAGAAGAACTTCATTTGTTTAATTGTAGGTCCAGTTACATTGAATATACAATAGATGACATGTAGTTATTAAACAATAAAGTAAAGGTGGAAACCTCCTACACACAAACACTTACTGTGGTGCAAGAAAAAGAGGGAGTATTTTAGCAGAGTGTGGCACAGAGTACATAAGTCTCAAATATTGTGCTGTGTGTATACTGCTAAAGTGATAAAATAAGATAATGTGAAGCTGTAAAAATCACTCCCGCAAACTCATTTTATCACCAAATTCTCAGAACAATAAATACTATGCAACTGCAAGTTTAGTAAAAGCAACAATGAGAGGCAACATTTTGGGCAATATTTAAAAATGTTGTGCATACCAACCAAGTTTCTTTGTAGTTGCACCTTTGGCTGGGACTCACTGTCACCAGTTACCCACTAATTGTGCTCCACTTTTAGCTTAATGTATGGTATTGTTCGTTTCTTGTAGAGGGTTTATATAAATGCTGAGTAACTGCTGCATTCCATAAGATTTCCAACAAAAAGCCAATTATTGGCCATTGCCGGATTATGATAGGTTATCCACACAAATAATGAGGGAGAGTGTCTATGTGAATTTCTGAAAAAAGCCTCAATGGTGCTCTTTCCCTCTCCCTCTCTCTCTCTCTCTCTCTGTGTAACACACATGGCTGATTAGCAGTTGGCATTTTGTCTTGGCTATGTGCTAAATGAGAGCAGCAACATTACCATCTCAAAGATGCTCTCCTCGCTCAGTTAATGGTCAGGACACAATGGCTGCTCAAACACTTGATGGATCATTGAGGGATTATGCCATTTGGCTTTGTGCCTTTATGCTCACTCCGTGCATGCGTGTGTGTGCATGTGAATCACAGAGACGGAGGCTTCCTGTATCTTGGAGGTGTGGACTCCTACAGACCTCTCAATGGGAGCAATAATGTCAAGGAGCTGCAATGTCATATCCATCAGAGCTGACTCTCTGTCAGGGCCAGACAAAGGTGTTGACACTTCAACACCACACAGTGAGTGAGGAGGCCATTCAGATGTCAGTTACCTGACACACAGCCATGCTCTCATAGATGGGTGGTAACCAGTGATTGTCAGTTGGTAACTCAGGAAAAAGGCCACTGCATATATAAAGCTCAAGAGGAGCGATCCGCTGAGATTTAATGAATGAATATGTTTTCATCATCTGAGGCAAGTATTCACTTGGTACAATCACACCTGTCAACTCTGGCAAATCAGCACTTATGGAAATGAGGCAGCTATCGCTAAAGCGCCGTGGTCATCAAGAGACACATTTCAGATTGCTCAGTCAGGTGTGAGACCGTCGAAGCTCACCACGGTTTGCAGGATCTCTTAAAAAGTTATTCTTCAGCTATACAGTTGAGAGAATTTAGCTATACAGCTTCACACTTTACCTGCAAAATTTCACACCACTCCCACAAATCCAAAAATAACAACACTGTATCACATCACCACAAATACATTAGGGTACTATAGAATTTGCACTTAGTAAGCTGTAAACAATTTACAGACGATGGAGATTATATATACTCTATAGCAGCTTAAAATAGACAAAAGAAGCAGCATTACTTCTAGTTTTGAATGGTGAAAAAGTAGTTTGAGTTGAAGTCACACATCAGATGTATTATCACTCATTAAAGTGTAATTAGACAATAGTAATGTCAATAATGAATCGCAAAAAAGCTTAAAATAAATAATGAAAACTTGTTCAAACTATTGACAAAAACAGAAGGAAAATGGATTATGTTTTTTTGTGCTCTTAGCTGAGTTAAAACTGATTTGTGATGCTGTTTTGCCTTTGATGTTCTTTGTAAAGTTTACTTTAAGAAATGAAGTCTAGAATTGCAGGTTTTCTACAGAGCAAGCACTGCATCAGTATCTTTTTAAAAGGCAACAATGCTTGTCAACACCTGCTCATATGCTAACTTAAGGCAATTTGGCCTTGTGTGCTCTGATTAATTTGACATGCAGTTAACACGCCAGTCGTAATTCTGTTTTAATGAAAACTCAACTCCTGACATTTACTCCTGGTGTTCTTTGCCATTGTTTTGGAAACCAGCCGTAATAGTGACATATTAATTAAAATAAAAAAAAAATACTGAGCACTGGATTAAATTTGTGTTCATGTGAATAGTTCATGTGGATGTTAAACAGTAACTACAAAGTTAAGGTCACCACCATATAGCTGTTTCCTCCATCTTGGTTATGACCTCAGTACCAACTGGCAGATGTCTTAAATGAGCTATAATGATTATGACTACAGCAAACACATGAAAACAGCACATTTGCTTTATTCATTTACTCAGTGTTGTATTTAGATCCCCATAAAATATCAGCTGGACAGCAGGACTCTAACAACTGACCAGTGATGTATTCAATTACAAGTAGAAGAGCTCAGTGTCTCATTTCTTTACAAACCTGTCAAAGGAACTTCCCACCTTACAATTTAGATACTATTTCTGTTAAAAACACTGATTGCTGCAAATGACTTGAATGCTGTTTCTTCACATTAATCTTATTATCTTTCTTTCTAGGTCAGAAGCTAGGATTTACATTGTAGAGGTAGTCTATAGAGAACATGATATGACCTGAGGATTGACAGTCAATTGTCAAATTAAAGTGAATTCATATAGCATTATGGATTGTATGCTGCTTCTCTTGGCTGTATCCCCTGTGAGGTTCCTCAGGCCTCTGTCCAAGGCTCCTTGCTGTTTTGCTCCATATAAAACTGACTGGTTGCGTCATCTCTTTTCTCCACAGCTCTCCCAAAAGCACAAAGTTCTCAATTTTTTGACACTCAAGACAATGTTTTTGGCTTGTTCAGCTGACATCTATCTGACATATCGGGTCTCCATCTCAAACTCAACTACAGCAAGACTGAGCTGCACTTTTTTTTTTTTTTTTTTTTTTCTGGCAAACAAAATCCAGTCACTGTTGTCATTACAGTGACTCCACACCAAACCACTTCACATCCTGTAGTCTACACAAACAACTTTACTGTGTACTCTACAAGACTCTAACTGACACACATTCACAATCGGGACCCTGACTGCCCAGTTCTTGTTATTTGTCTCCCATCTAATATAACAGCTACCTTCATTCTAGGCTACTGAGGTAATGTCTTCAGCTCCAACGGTGCCTCCTGGGCAATTTCTGTCTTTCATTGTAAAATAAAATGAATGTCTCCAACAAATATGTTTTTCTGCTCCACCTTGAATCGTGTTCTCCAATATATTATTTCTCTAGTTCCCCATATTTCTTGATCGGGCTGCAAAGTTTCTTCATGTATTCATATCATCCCTCTTGGTATATATATTTTTTTAATGTTATAGTTACGTTTCTGACTCAAGGACACCGGATTACCTTCAAGAAGGATGTGGGGCTAAAAGTGTGCTCAAATGTCTGTGTGTATGATATATCATATCACATATGATATCATGTATCATTTATTCATTGTTTTTATTTTACATTTAATTTACAGTTTTTCCTTAACTGGCTCTTAATTTACCCAATTTACTTTCCAACTCATTTTCTACAATCCATTTAGGCTACATAGTATGAAAATAAATAGTATAATTTAATTCTATGGCCCATCAAATTAATTAACAACACACTATATATATAAAAAAGGAGAGTAATCTATTGGTATATGTTAATGTTTAAAGTGCCACTCCAACTGGGGCATATCATAGATGGTGAACTTTTAAATAGGTCTGATACAGTTATATCTTCTTCTCCTTAGATTATTTCAAAGTAACCTCTTCACTACCTGGCACAGTGGAAGCTGCAGAGCTCTTTCTGGAGGTCGAGGCCAATCGGTTAAATCATCGAGGATGTGGAGAAAGAGAGGATGATTCATTCTTCACCAGACATTATTGACCAAGGAAGGTTTTCAACAGACAGAGGAGCTCTCCTCAGCTGTTGCGTTTGACATGGTCACCGTCAAATACAGTCAAAGATGCCTGTCGACATCACTGAAGAGGGATTGTGTGTCTCGTCTTTTTGTTGCCAGCCTGTCCAAAATTGTGACCCCCTTCATCACCCGACTGATGGGTCTTTCAGCTGAACTGTTGTGTGCCTGCAAGACTCCTGAAAAACCTGACAGCGGGGGTGGACAGCCGCTCCATGTCAACATCACCTGTGTTCTGTGCATGTCGACTACATTTTGGGGGATGCTGATGCTGCTGAATCCTATGGGACTGTTTACTGCTGTGAGGAGTTCATGTTCCCTGCTCATCAGCAGATCCAGTGTGGGTTGGTTAAACCTGTGAGCCAGCTAAAAGGTGAGCAGGTCGATTACCCTTAAAAAAAAAACTGGCTCCGGCAGTCTTCTGGGTTTTCCCTCTAATGAGGTGCATCCCCATCATTTTAACAGCCTGGAGGTAGAGCTGATTTGAAACGCCTCAGTAGAAGTCAGGTTTTGTGTTGTGTCTTGAGCATCTGCACCGCTGACTGGACTGTCTCAGGTGAGATGTCACAATCTCCTTCTCAGCAGAGGAGAACAGTTTGAGGGACACTTTCAATCCAAAGAAAACAGTAAGAAAATCACTTTTCTTTCAGAAATGAGTTTGACAAATGTTTTAAAAACTGCTCTCCTTTGCTGTTTTCCCCTGATTGCCACCATGTGTCGAGTTAGAAACTGCAAACAACGCAGTGGCTCCATCATTTTATCCCGTCTTTTCTCCTGCTCAATGCGCTCTTGCTTGACAAGCTGAATATCGACTGGTGTTTGACTGAAGCAAGCACACTTTTTTTTGGGACACACTCTTTGTGAAAGTGACACTTTTCATGGCTGTCCAGAAGGCGTGGGCGTTTTTTTTCCAGTTATTAATTCTGGTCTTTACAAAGCCATCATCTCCACATTTGGAGAAAGTTGCAAGCTTTTTGACAGCAGCAGATCTGCACATTTCATTCACTGAGGATTGTCTAATAGTTTTGCAAAGAATGAACTGCTCTCTGTTTTTGCACCATTCTGCATTCAAACACCTTTCTCTTTGGCCAAATAATCTAACGGACTCCTCTTTGTCTATAATTAGCTGTGCAGCTTTACTTGGCTCTATGTCCCGACAACAACCCTTCACACAGTAGGAGTCAGTAAACAGCCTGTTTCGGTTCAATGCCGGCAGTTTCGACAGTCTCAGCAGGCACATATTTTGCTGCTTTAGGTTCTTCTGGTTGCGCTGCTTCTTGAGTTTGAGGGCCAGGCTCTAATAGAGTTGACATAAAGGGACGTAAATAAAAAGTTGGTTTCATTTGATTGAATTTTACTTTCTACTGCACTGGTTCATTGACATGTTTGTAGACACATTAACCAGCTGTTACCAGCTGATAAATGTAATTAATCAACAAGGCAGATACATTTTATCCAGAACAAGGTATAAATGTGTGCTTCTAATATGTTTAAATCTTTGACTACATAGCCGCAATAACATTTATTACAGTTATATACAGACTTATAAGTTTCTTTGTCCCTCAGCAGTCTTGGCATTATGTGACTTTCCTGTTAACCCCCCCCCCCTAAAAAAAAAACAACAAAAAAACACAACAAAAATTGCTTCAGTATTTTTCTTTTGCTTCCACTTTGTTCTCTTTTTAGCTCACTATTTTTAGCCTCCATCATTACAAGTCAATAACAATTACTCCTGCAGGCTTTTCTCCTAATATTCTGGAACTTGTAGGCCTTGTTTTTAATCCTAACATTGTCAGATAAAAGGCTCTTCCTACTAATGATTAAAAGAGTCAACCTCTCCCTTAAAGTTAAATGAAATTAAAACCATATAGAGCAGTTGGATTATTTAATTAATCTGATTAAGGGAACAAAAACTCAGTAACAATACATAACAAGATCGATGCATATTTATATTCTTTAAATAGCATGTCTTAAAATCCCTCTTTCTCTGTGGATCCATTAACTATTAAGTTAAGATGTATAAAACACTTCAAGAGCCCAAAAGTCAACTGATTTGACATATTAATGTGACAAGGCTTGAAGCAGGCTGATATGACTTATGTCTGTGTACTACATGCGTTATCATGCAAAGGTGTGTGTGAGTGTGTGATAAGATAAACAATGTTTAGTGCAAACATGCAGATGGTGTATGTATGTTTTGATACCTTGTGATTCCTGTGGTTCTATAAAATAAAGAGTAACTGTCTGCTAAACGGAGGAAAATTGTTGATTTATAGTTTTAAAAAGTGGAAGTTTTTTCAGTAATCAGTCATGTAGATCTGACACAAACAGCTGTGCATAGGCACGCATGAAAAAAACAAAACAAAAAGACTCACAGTTAATTACTAAGCTGAGATATTCTCTTTTTCTTTGGTTTCCTTCTCAAATACAGTATGGACATGCATATTGCATGTTCATTTACATATTGCATGCTTTGTGTGATAATGTAAAAATTCTTGGAAGAGCATTTCAAGCAAAAACAAATCAGCATAAATAAAAAAGTGAGGTCTTTTTTTTTACACTAGCAGATGTTTAAACCTATGCTATGAAGATTTAGAAATGTTCCAAGCAGATTTAAGGCTCTTTAACATCTGCCATGTTTGCTTCTGTATAAAATAAGCCAGTTGAACTCAGGTGTGCCTGAGAGAGGTGAACTTCAGCTGTTTCCTGAGGAACCCACATTGATGATTGGAGTCAGGCCAAATAGAGGGAAATAGCCGTAAATGGCAGGAAATTGTGTGTTTAATATGGTTAAATGTATGATTTGTGTTGACATTTTCCTGCACTTTTCTAAAATGTCTTGTAAATAGCCAAATTACTTTATAATACCAAGGAAACAAAGGGCAGCACAAATTGAATGCTTGGTCAATCTTGTACTAAATGACCTGTAAAACAGCAGCATGACAATAGTTTTGGATTTTTTTTCTTCAAACAAGGTAAAGAAGAGCTGGAGACCAATTTAGAATATTCAGTGGAAAAAAATATATATTTCCATGAATTAAACAGAGATAAAATGCGTGAGAAAAATTAGGTGACAATGATACAGTTTATCGTTTGGACTGAAGGAAATAACCATTTTGAGTTTGTTTGTTTTTTTTTGCATTTTTGACACTAGAGTCAAAATGAGACTAAATTTAATTAGATCAGAGGAATATTTAAGAGAGATTCAAGGATGTCAGAGATGTTTAAAGTAACAATGTAAAACTACAACTGAGAATATTAACAACATGTAAAATAAGGTCACTAGGACTATTAGATTGTTAATATCTAGGTTTAAAATCTAAGAGAGTATATTGTCCGCTCTGCTTCTTTCATACATAAGAGAAAAGAAAAATTCAATATAAGAAATATTAGAAGAACCTCTATGCAGGTTCAAATCTGTAAATGAATTCTGCTACATTTTGCCAGCAGCAGACAATTTGATTTAACCATTAATTGATAAGGTAATATTTCCCCTCTGAGGGTATCAACTTGAAACAGTCAACATCAGAGAAATCAATTACACACTGTTAATGCCTTCTGTCTGCCTTTCTTCTTCTTCAGTTAGCCTGCACCCAATGGGACAGGTCAGTTTTAACAGATTAACGCCCAGTTCAAATATCCAGACAAGTACTGTGACTGAGCAGAGATAAGTTATGCTTCGGTTTGAACACATGGGAACCTTTAACACTACGATCAATAATCTTATTGTTCACATTTAGACAATAAAAAGTATACTGTGATGTTTTTTTTATAAAAGAAAAGTAACAATTGAAATCTATATGATAAATTGAACTGAGACTAAGATGATAATATTCACACATATGAGCATCAAAGTAACTTTGACTGTTTGTTTCGCTTCTTTTTTTAAACAGAACACTATGTTACTCTGAGGAACTATGTATATGAGAAAACTTTTTCCATACATACCACAGTCTCCTTCAGAAAGGCATTTTTAACATCTTTAAGCTGCATTTTGCACAATGTATTCTGGCTGTTTAGTTTCTGCAGACTGTGGCTCTCACATATTTCATGGAGGAGGGAAGTCATCAGAACCCTTTTGGTTCTCCACCACTAAACAGACAAATAGGCTACCTGTGGAGACAAAAACATGGACTGTCTGCACTGATATTTATAGTGCTGTTGCCCTGAAAGATGAAAGAAGGACAACTGGAGGCCATGATCAAATATCTTTCCTGTTTTAATGGGATGTAGTAACCTCCTACATCAGCACACTTCCACTTAGACCCGCCTGTTAGTCTCAGTTGGCTGCTCTTTCCTCCCCTAGGAGAAACTGCGTGTAACACAAGACATTTATTTAGTGGAATAGACACACAAAGATGTGTATCTGTGCGTGCAAAATGCACGCACACACACACACACACACACACACACACACATGCAGAGAGACATTTCTACATGGCCAGACAGAGACTCATGACCCCTGACCCAGTTCAGCGTCACTGATAAGAAAAAAAATCATGCAATCGGCTTACAATGCAAAATCCATAGAAAATAATGTGTATGATTATAAATATTAAAGGTAAACATACATTAAAATATCAACTAAGCACTTATTTTTGTCAATTAGATTGTTAGAATGAGCACATTTTGCGGCCTTCAGTGTAACTCAGTTAAGAAAATATACAATGAAAACACAGTTTGAGTGTTTAGTAGTTTCTGCTGCAGCCACTGGTCAGAAACAACCTCAAACACTGTAGCCTTTTCAGTGTCTGTTGCATTAAAATGTTCAGTGTGGGATCATCTTGAGCATGCATTGTAAGTGCAGAGGAAAATCCTGCCTCTGAGTTTTATTGATTCCAGTTTTCTGGTCCACTGTGTGTGTGTGTGTGTTTGTGTGCAAATGTGATTGTTTATATTGCTGTGTGTGTAAGTGCGTGCCCTCTGCATCGATCCCCCACTTTGTTCAAATTATCAGGAAGGCTATGGGGCCTAATACTGCTATTCACACAAGTATTAGAGCAACAGAGGCGACCACATCTGAGAACGGAGGCTTGGGGGAGCAGGAAGAAGAGGGATGAGGAAGAGGTAAAAGAAGAAGAAGCAGGACTGATGGAAAGTAAGTAAGTAAGCAAGTCAGTACAGAAAACATTACAATTCCCAGCACAATGAGACACTGACCATCCAAAAAAAAAGACATCAGATAGAAATGAAAATTTGTAACAGTTTGCAGGATTTTTAAAAGCTGCTTTACACATCTAAAGATTCAACAAAGACTGAAGACGAGGATTCCAGATTGTTGGGGCTAAAACAGAAAAAGCTTGATCACATTCAGTTTTGCATTTGGAGCTGGAAACGGATAAAAGACTGAGATGTGAAGATCAGAATGGTCCAGACTGAGGACCAATGAGATCAGCACTGGGTTTAAGGTCATGCAGTTCCTTATATGTAATCAACAGGAACTTGTGAGTCATTCAGACCTTTACCGGAAGCCAACAAAAGGATGGAGTAATAGTGATAATGTAGGGCCATTGGCCAGTTCTACTTATTAGCCTGGCAGCTGCATCTTGAACCAACTGTGAGTGATTTAGAGCAGCTTGAGTGAGGCATGTGTAGAGGAAATTACAATAATCTAGACAGGAGAAAATGAAAGAGAGAATTAATGGGTCCAAATCTGTAAAGGATAAGATCAGACTTTTGCAATAGCTGAAGAAAATAGGACTAGATGAGCTTAGTAGCACGGAGGTCAGAAGACATGTACTGATATGAGATAATAATGAGATTCTCAGCAGTGGATTCAATTCTTTTGAGTGAAATAGACAAGTGAAATAATCAGCTGTAGTGGCAAAAATATAAGGAACACTTAGAAAACTTCTGAAGGAAAGAAGAAAGAAAATCAAACCTAATGATGCAATGATGAAAATGCTATTTTAATGCATTTATTTTAAGACCAGGTAGCTTTTAAAACATGAGTCTTCCCATATGACCCTGTCCAAATTAACAAGTGTTACTAAAACCTTTTTTTTTCTGTAGGCTGTTATGTCAAACAAATTTCTTCTAAATAGCTAAATTTAACTCATTTTTAGCAGCTTGTTTGTGTCACAAATTGAGATAAAAAAACACTTTGAGTCATTTGTAAATGTCTTCAAGCTGACTGATGCCTTTAGTTCATTATCTTCAGGTCACTGGCTCCAGCCACATGACATGACATTAATGAAAGGTTGGGGTTATGAGTGCATGATAGTGGCATTTGTGATCACAGTAGGAGATAGTGGCGTTCACAGTTCCTATTTCAAAACCCCTGTGTTACGAGCTTATAGTGCTCACAGTTATCAGCTGTGAGAGAATTTAGAGGAAGAGACTCTGCCTGCGCTTCACAAAGAAAAGCGCAGAGTAGGCCTGAAATTATTCATAATGTGCCACAACTGAGACTTTCTTATAGTCACTTCCATATTCTGGTCACAAGACATTAGTTATTAATGCTCATGCGCATGTCCACATGCTGACTGGCATAGAAGATTAAAAGATTTGCTGTCAGTGGAAATTGATTTTCTTATTCTCCATCTACACGAACTCTTGTCTGTGTGTTTTTGTGTGTGTATGTGTGTGTGTGTGTGTGTGTGTGTGTGTGTGTGTATGTGTGTGCAGAAGTGTCACGCACCTCCTCAGTAAGCAGATGTAACCCATAAACCCTGGGTTGGAGGTCATCATTGCTGACACATACAGCAGTTATCGATCGCTTTTCCATTTATCTAAACAGTTTGGAACAGCCTGCAGGGAGACTCAGGGTCCTATTTAAATAATCTACAGAGCATGTAGTGCAGTGTGTTTCACCAGTGTATTGAGAAGATGTTTAGCTCCCCTTTTAAGAAAGGCACATACGTTTGTTTTCAATGTAACATGAATTAAAACGAGTGTCAACTTCCTGTCCCTTTAAAAGCCAGGTGTATCTGTACCCAATGCATTGCTACTTAAGTGGCAGATTAGGGGAGGACCTGCTGGTGCACACAAGGAAAGCACAAACAGCCCCATAAGGACTACTTTGTTACAAACAATTACACTGTATTAACCTGGAATCTCTTTGGTAGATCACTGAACATTAAGTACAATTAGGTACTAACTAAAACTACAGCTGCTGCACCGTGTGTGGCATGTAACGTAACGTAAAGTAACGTAATGTAACATGCACATTACTTTTTTATTTTAAAGACAGACTTGACATTCTTGGTGTCGTGTGATACTGTAGCTGTTTAATAAACTCAGAGCAACAACTCTGAAACACAGCCAGCTGCAGACAACACAGAAATACAACACTGATGTCTCTGTAAAATCCCAGATACATGAAGTGAAACCTCAGCCACTCAACGGTAAGATTCAGACATTAAACTAGCATGTTTCAGACCTGCTTGAGTCACTTTAATAACAGCATTTTGGTGGTGTTTAATGGACTTTGTTATATATAAAACACTACAAAAAAGTAAAGATGGAAAATAATTGAAGCTGGTTTGAGATGTTGGGGCTTTGCACACCTCCAATCGTGGACCAATCCCTGTGCTTTACTGATGTTATAAAAGCTACAATCATCACCTGTACTTAACATCCTACCATGTGCAGAACTATATTCTTCCTATTCCTCTAATGCTTCATGTTAAGTTCCCTTTTTTAGGATTTTTGAGAGTCTGAAATACGCAAGAATGGGCTCAAAACATTGGAGACAGAGGCAGCGGCAGCCAGGGGGGACACCAGGCTTTGGCACCACACTTGCTTCTGTTGTTTCACTGGTGCAAATTTCCTTGTTCCATATATCAGAGGGAAGTGATCATCTGTCCAACATGGCGATTACATGCATGATGGACTCTTTTAATAGCAGAAAAACACTTTGCCATTGATTTTAGACAAGTTTGTTAATCAGTGTCACAATCTCTCTCCACCGCCTCGAGACAGTGATATGCCAAGCGAGGCGTCCAACCACACCTCACTTTTAGACCAACACGCCCATGGGTGCGCAGATGGGTGAAAGGACATTGGCTAGTTGGGCTGTGTGGGGGCTGGGTGTGAAAATGACAACTGCATCAGACAGAAAATAGCAATGATGCACTCTGTTTTGCACTGGGCGTAAGTTGGGGCCCTCAGTGAGAATCCTAAGTTGAATCATTATTGCAGTTTATCACTTGGTGGCCAAAATAACATGCTGTGCAACCTATAAAGGAAGAAGAATAGGGAGAAACCCACTGCTAAGAGATAGAGAAAATGAGATGCATTTGTGTCCATTTGTGTGTGTGTGTGCGTGTGTGTTTACTGGGGTGGATGAAAATCTCTCTTGTGGTTTGAGCCACATTGTTTGATTCCACTGATTCCACAGTAAGAGTCGCCGGGGGCTTGTTGCCAAGGTTCAGCCAATTGAATTAGGGATTTGCTGTTCCCTCCTCAGTCCAACCCTCCTGACCATTTCCTGTTTCTAGGGATCCCCGAGGACCCTTCCTCTCCATTCAGCTGTGGACTGTAATTGTATTTAGGATGCCTGTGCAGAGCCCGATGGAATAGGCTACACCGCGAAGAGAGAGAGAGAGAGGGAGAGAAAAGAGATAGAAGGAGAGCTGAAAGGATGACTAAACGTGACAGGGGGGAAATAAAAAAGAAGAAAATGAATGAAGAATGGCGGAAATTTGTTAAGATAAATGTCTGGAGAGGGTAGGGGTGGTGGCAAGGGGTGGGGGTGGGGGCAGAGATATAGACAGAATATCCACTCATTCAAATAGAACACAAGGTCATTGTTCTCATTAGGTTTCCAAGCATGAATAACCTAGGCTGGTTGGAGACAGTTTGGTGTAAGTACTGCAGTACCCGTGCTATAAAGCAGGAATCTAATAGGCTATTATATCCAAAGACATTAGGGTGGGAGCAAAATGATTTTCCTTCACCCTCTACCCAATTTAGAAGCAGCTGCGGTATTATATCTCATAGTAACTATTATATTTCAAGTCTATGCCATTAAAAATAGCCCTGAGTATTCCATTAGGACGAATGCATCTTGAGATATGTATTATGTTACATTCAAAACAACCATTTTGATATCAATAGACTAATTTAGTTTGGTTCACAGGCTCCTTTCTGTCTGCAAAACAACTTTGCATATTATCCCAGTGTTAATAATATGCAAGTGTGAATTAATTGACAACATGGGAGCAATTATCAATATGAATTCAAATGACAATGCACTCCTAATATCAACATAACAGCAGGTGTGACACACTCCGGGCCCTATGAAAAAAGGGGTGAATGAAATCACTTCACCTGCCCAAAGACCTTTAGCTCCAGACCACCTGAAGGTTTTTCCTCCCATAACCACCCACCGGTGGCACGTCTATATACAGAAGCTACACAATATCCTGAACAACTGTGCACTTTACTGCAATGCATTTCAATAGAGCTTGAAGTGCCTTTGTCAAGTGCATGCCATTGTAAGGTTTTCATAGTAGCCTATTTTTTTGTTGCATTTTAATGCTTTTCAACACAAAACACTGCATCTATCTTACAGCAAAGGCATAATAAGCTGCATTATTTGCTTTCAAACGGGCGACAAACACAACTGGAATCACAAAGTGAGTTTAATATAGTCTGCTTAAATTCAAGTCCTGTTGAACAGAACTTTGTTTTCCACCATAACCAAAGCCCAAAAAAACAGTCACTGTATTAATCATGAATGGGGATTCAACTATTATATTTACATACACACTTCTGCCTATATTGTCACTATTGTTTTGAGCTAAAAGCTTACAAATTTGTTTTATTCATTAAGTTCCTACATTGCTTAATAGTTTTTTTGCTTAAGAAATATATAGTGTTCGTTGGCTTAATGACAGTTGATTGACAGCTGTCTTTTACAACATGAACCCATCCTTAACTCAGTCAGAAACAGTCAAGCAGAGTCAATTGATGGAAAAAACTGTAATTTTTCTATAAAATGTGTATTACACAAAGTATAGCAGTTCTTAGCCCTGTATGGTGACGAGCCATGCAACACCTGACTGATCCATTTCTGATCAAACTCCACTGATTTTCACTGATGTTGCTCAGATTTCAATAACATCTTGTTTTGATAAAAAAAAAAAAACATGGAGGGTAATGCAGTAAATAAGTTATTCTACCGACTTCTCACCCTAGAAAAATGCTTATGTTGAGAGAGGCAGTGCATTTACTTACGTTCATGGAGACTTTTCAAGCACTTATAGGGTTTTTTTTTTTTTTATAAGTGAAAAAGCCTGCCACTCAGTTGGAGCATCATTAAGCATGTTCACTATGTTGTTGAACATCAGATAATTCTGAAAGCTCAGAAACTGAATGCTGCTGCTGCTGTCTGAGTGATCTGCCAGACAATGAAGCTGACTGCATTTTGATTGGACCACATTGTTCGGCTCTGACTCAGACTGTCATCTTCCAGCTACAGCTGGAGAGCAGATCCAGCCTGACAGGCTAAGAGACAGAAGTTCACACTTGCAGCAATGATTTATTCAAAAGTTGGTGTGTGAGTAGCTTTCAAAACAATGATGTATTGTATCACTATCACACATTTTATCACACCATAGAATTTGTGGCTCTTTAGATTTGAAAATTGCAGCTGCGTTTCTGTCAATGGCCTCATTTCTTATTTCTTTCTTAAGTGTGGAAGTGTATCTGTGTGTGTCCAATAACCTCCTGGTCTAACCTCCTGGCCCACACCCAATGGGACCATAATGCTTATCTTTAGTGTTGCCCAACAGTTTTGTCTGACATGTGTTGGTCAGGGTCTGTCCTTCTGTTGCGCCGCTTGGATCAAAGGGGGAAGCAACTCCACCCATCTGTGTCACATTTAATTTATCGCAGGCACGACAGGCCTTGCTTGTCTTGATGGTGAGGGCGTGACACGGATACACATGTCCGCACACACACACACACACACACAGTTCAGAGAAAGGCTAAGACTTAATATGGCAAGAGATGATAGAAAGCTGATGCAGGTAAATTGATGATAAATTAGGGGAAGAATCAGACATCAACACAGAGCTGCAACAATCAAAGGTTTTAGCATATGGCGTCAGTGCCCTTCCACTTCTTCTTCTATTGCTCTAATTCTTTCTCTCTCCACTAAAGATGAGAGCCCTCCTTGGTCTTGCTTTGATGACCAGGTGCTGGACAGGTGGTGTCGAGTGACAGGAGGTAGCTCTGCATGTGTGTGTTTGTTTGTGTGACTGACTGTATGCGTGTGTGTGTGTGTGTGTGTGTGTGTGTGTGATAGAGGAAAATCCATCCCCACAGTAATGAGAGAGGTGCCGACTGCTCCTCCATCTGGCATTGAGAAAACTTTCTCTTTTTCCCTCTCCCCTCCTTCCTTTCTCACCCCCTACACTTCTCATCATCTGTTCATTTGCTTCTACTTCAGCATCATCCGTTTAGACATTTTCAGATGATGTAAACACTCAACAACCCACACACACTTCATCCAAGCCCAACACATTAGACCTGAGAAATTCACGCTACACCTCCCACTGAATTTGACATTGGTACACCGGCTACTCACAAATGCAGCCAATTGGCAAAAACATCTGGTTACGAAATATCTGTGGCTTGAATGTACTGTACTGCTGTTGCGCTTGGGAATTTGCTTTTTATGCCTTTGTGCTGAATATTCCTGACAAATCCAAGAAAAAACATGACTATCTGTTGAGGTTTTTTTTGTGAGCACACTTTCTTACCCACATAACCAAGCTAAGAAAAGACCTCCGCAGGCAACTGATAGTAAGTCCAAATCTTATGACAAAAAAAAATGTCCAGAAGTTACACTTTGGCTTTATATTTCCACTAGAAATTAACATGAAAATAGAAGATTAATATAATTACAAAAGGATTTCCAATATGTAACGATATTTTCTCTTTCAGTACATTGGCTCCTTTCGTCTGGCTCCAAGTATATTTGTTGAACTCCCATACAAATAAAACCAAACTGCTACAAAACAAACATGCAAACTTTGAGGAAAAACAGCCTTGTTGGTGGGAAATTTGGATTCTGCCTGTTTACACAATAAAAAACACAACCATAAGGAGTGTAGGAGTCACTGGACACATGCGGTTGACACAGTTTCATGAATGAACGCCTTGGAAAAACAACATGTCTGGCAAAATAGGTTGCAAGTTTAGATGCAGTTTAAAGACATGCAACTGATATACATTTGTCATATTGTTGAGATCAGAAACAGTCTGGGTTTGGAAAGTTAACTACATGTTACAGGAAACAGGGAGTTCATGCGGTCATACCTTAATCAGATTCAATGGCACAGCTGTTTGACAGGTAGGAGACGGGAAATTTGACTTGGCTCAAAGGTAAATTTATATTCCACTTTATTCTAACCTTTCACACATGTGGGCTACATATATGAATCATTAAAACTCAGTGAATCCGCTGTCATCCCTGTGAGCATAACCCGGCACTTTGCATAGGTTCTGAATCAATGACCACAGTTGAGCAAACGGAAGGCAATTCTTCACCTACACTACTGAATACATACCATTCATCCAGACACTATTTACTCTACACATATGCGCCCTTTTGCTGTCTCACACACATACACACTCACACACACACACACATGGAGGCGGGCAGACAGACAGGCTTGCATACAACACACATTAATTGACTATCCAGCTTCTTCTCAGGCATTTTGAGTGACAGGGGCCGCCAGGGGAGATGGGTAATGATGAGGCAGCTGGCAAATGGGCTGATGGGTAATGAGGGACCTGGTGCTGGAAGCCGATGGTTAGACGCTGAATTAAACAGTGGTTACTGTGTGCTAACCATGCTATATACATTCAATATGCTATCGTCTGACTGTGACAGTGCCAATATAGTGAGACCAGAAACACCAAACAGGCGTCATCCGTCACTTGTCATGTTGCTGTATTATATGAATGGCTGATTAGCATCACTCCGAACAGAAATGTGTTTGCAACTGCTTGTTTCTTTGTAGCATATTCTGCTGGTGTTATGCCAATCACTTCATATTCAAACCTAAATCTGCACATGAAGCTCCAATACTTATGGTTGTGTAAATGACTTAGGAAACTGACAGCTGTGGCAGTCCTGCAGCTCAGGAGATGCAAACTACGCTCAGAGCACATTGCAACAGATATCCGGTCTGCCTGATGTTCGCCCATGTTTTTTCCCCGTCTCCTTTTAAAACTAGTGTCCATTATTTGTGAGTTTCTCTTCGCTGTACATTATGCAGACTGTGACAACTCTTCTTCTCCACTCTGAATGCAACACTTCTCAAAATAGTCAATTCTGACAAATCTGACATCACCATTCATTTCACCATCCTTTATGCTTTTTCAATGTTATTTCACAAATAGCTAACACATTTAGCAGAAGCACCCACTGTCAATATCAACAGCAAACAATTATTTTCACATTTTTTTCACGCTCCTGTTTGCCATCAATCTAGGCTACCGACAGTGTCTCGCTGTCCAAAAGAAAAGGATTCTTTGTCTTTGTCTACAAAAAACAAAATACAAAAAGCACTTTCATTCAATAAAATGCTTTGAACAAGAAGACAGAGCTTGATTCTTTTAAAAGCTGTCAGGACTTCAAAACTTTTTATTTCTACATAAATATGTCACATTTTTTACATCTTTTTTACGTGAGCGTGCTTACAGGTGGGACAGGTGTTTGCAGGGTGAGCAGAACAACCCTGTACCAAACCTTTCAGGCTCAGACTTCTCTCTTTGATACAGGACAGTCTGACTGTGGTTTCCCAGCATCCTCTATGAGGCACCGAGGTACAGGGAAGTCAAGTATAAAGAACATTAGCATGTTGCAGGGTGTGCACTGGGATTTTTATTCTGCATGAGTGCAGTACATACCATAAATGAGGAGACAGTGGATATTGCTATGCTCTCCAGGATGATAAATGGTCCTCTGTGACTCATGCTAGGTGAGCAAGCCTGTTTGTGAGTGCGCACTCCATGTGTATGCATGCAGGTACTCTAAGTAAGCACTCGGATGAACCCCATGCTGCACAATCTCTTATGGGCTCAGGCTATTATACTCAGCTATAGTCTGTAAAAGTTAGAGTTCAAGAAACTCACAATTTTTGTGTTGTTTGTTTGATTTTGCGCTTTAACCGCTCTGATATGTAAGAGTGTTCATTTGTATATCACTTGTTGTTTACGCTGCTGAATCGATGTGTAAGTGACATAACATTAAGTTATCTAGACTTCCTTGTACATGTAATGATTTTAATCCTACTTCATTAGGTTAAGTGCAGGTGGGTAACGGCTCCAGAGCAGCAGAAAATTTACAGCTTAGCTCTTCACACACTGCTCCCATCCAACACTAAAGCAAGCCAGTTAAACTGGCAGCATAGGACTAATATTAGACCTTTTCAGTGGACTGAATTTTATTGTGTTGGATGGTAAGATCTTATGTGGTAACACAAGGTGTATTTCTGTGGGCCTTGGGTAGTTAAAGAGATAAAGTGGTGGTGGCTGTTCTTGCCGTAGGTGCTTAGAGACAGAGGCAGACATTGTCCATTTGGGATGCCATTAGAATGATGTAGTACTGAGCTTTCTGCTGACAATAGCAGGGACCTTATATGTTCTCTGTTTATTATTGGCCGTTACAGATATTTACTGCCACCACCATCAGTGGCTTGACCCCTGAAAGCTTCCCACTAACCTCTAACTCCAAACTAACTAAGGCCCTGTCTCTAAAGAACACCTCTTTTTTAGGATACCACAGTTAAAGAGGATGATCAGGGCCTCTGTTATTCCTTTGATACAAGTCACACAGGACTGATTAAATGACACTCTGTGCTGAAAGGTCTACAGTATTAATTGCTTGTGCTTGACACTCTGAGCACACTCACACACTTAGTGTTCAGTACCATCAAAAACATTCGAGTGATTTGTTTCCATGCTTATTTTCATGCCTGTGGCTTCAACACACTGACACTTGCACACAGTTTAAGTAGATTGAATGGACCAGATATAATGAGCAAAAGTCTTGGTGGACACACATTTTTGAGTAAAAGGTTGTAGTCCTAATTCTTTGTTACATGTTAGAAGGTATATTTCATTAAAATAGTATTTTATTTAAGTATTTTTTCCTTTGGAGATGAGCTCTTTAAAAAACAAGATGGTTTTAAGGGCTTAATTTGATAGACACAACATTTGAAACACCTTAAGTTCATGGATATCAGTGAAAAATCACCACAATCTCCTCTTCTCTGATTCACATATACTATGTCTGCATTTTCTGATTTTGTCTTTGCAATTTTATCACTGATAGCTTGGTTTGGCCAATGCTCTGTCCATAACAGGGTCAGCAGGCAATGCCAAAGATTGGCAGCTCATTATTCTGCTCCTGGAATAAGGTTTTGTATATGCTGAATTGTAGCTCTGCACCATTCAGCAGTGTGCTGCTTGGCTCTGGAGAACATGATGGCATGATGACTGAATGAGGTTCAAGCTGAGATATGTGCAGTTCTTAGCAACTTCAGGAGGTAATTGGGTACCTATGGCACCCCAGCTAAATGCTGTTGGTGCTCTGTGCTATTTTAAAAGAAGGCAGGCAAAGATTGATCGAACCTTTATCATAGAATCATGAGTTACTGAATAGAAACAGCAAGAGATGGCACAGACATTAAATATAAAGGCCACAATAGATGTGAAAAACTTCAGACTAAAACTGAAATATGACTTCATCACAAATTCCATTTCTTTGATATTCATGGAGAATAATTTAATTTTGGCCTCAATTTTCACTTCTGAGGATTGAATGTAATATTAGCAGCATCACTAATGCCTAGTAACCTGACAGGCTAAAAAGCTTTGATCAAGTGGGTGACAAACGGACATGTTCAGAGGGGGTGGGACCACTTCAGATCACACACTTTTTATCAGAGTACAGGAAATTGTGTGCTTACCTGTTAATGAAACAACAGAGGCCGGGGAACAGTCAGGCCAGCGGAGGATATGAAAGAAAGGAAGAGAAAGGAGAAGAAATTAGTATAGATTATTGTTCACAAACATGTCGAGAGTGCAAAATTGAGAGTCCTTGAAAACAGGGCAACTTTGGTTGTCATAACTCATTCATTTCTGTTATGATGCAACTGTTCAAAGAGGACAAACTCTGCTCTCACAAGGTGTTGCTGGGTTAAAGCTTGAACATTCTTTCCACGAGCCCAAATGTGAGACCGGAAAAAGTGTGCAGCTGTCCGTAGATGCACCCACGATTTCATTAAGTCAGTCTTGTGTTCATGCACAATCTCAAAAAAAAAAAAAATCATTCCAGTTGGTGGCGGTAGAGCAGCACAATGTTTGCTAACAGCTATAAGAATCTAGATGAAAAATGAAGTATTAATGTTTAATTGTGGGAAACAGCAGATCTCCTCCACAACCTCTCTTCAAAACAAGCATCCAATTTGCTTTCTTCTTCTTCTTCTTCTTCTTCTTCTTCTTGGCAAACCAGTAAGAGCTGCATGCACCACCAACTGGACAGAAGAGCTTGAGAGAGTGAAGCATGCACATTTAAATGCTACACAAACAGTCGGCAGGGTTATAAATTTGACCCTTATAAACACAGGCGGATGGCCACAAGTACGTCAGTGCTGAAAAGTGTACATGGAAACTAGGATTTGGCCTTTAAAGATGAGTGTGTGTTTGTGTGTTTCTGGGATCTGCAAAGAATTAGTCATCAAGGTAACAGCGGAAAAACCTGTGCCTGCACTCTGTGAGAGATCTGGCTCCATGGTGTAAATGTGTGTGTGTGCGTGAATTTGTGTGCTCAGAAGACATATAAACTAAAGAGATATGTACAGAATAGAAATCATTAGAGTGACATTAAGTGAAGCTCAGGACTGGAGCCTGCAGAGAAAAAAGCAAGAGGAAGAGAAAAAAACACACACACACACATCACACACCAGGGAACCAAGGGGGAAAGATTAAATGCTGGAAGACTAAACTGCACTGACACCTCAGTCTGATTGGCTGCTTCAACTGACTGGAGTGTGTCATAAGCTGGCAACAGCTGTTGTGTTTAAGTCCATTAGTTTTTGGGGAATATTACATTTTAAATGAATTATGTTGTGTAAATGACTCGCTGAGCTCCCCGGATTCAAGAGGAGAGGGAAGATAATCCACTCCGCCTCTCCCTTTCTTCGCTCCCTCTCCCTTTGTTTACACTAAGCTGTGCCTCCAGAGGAAGGATAAGATGGTTTAGTGAGGGGTTGCTGCGTGTGATGTCACAAACACACGCACTGGCACGGTGCATGCATGGATACACACATGCACACACACACACACACACACACACACACACACACACACACACACACACACACACACACACACA
>JAQMCX010000012.1:11858330-11894718 GCA_029814765.1 Acanthurus leucopareius
ACACACATTCACACACACACACACACACACACACACACACACACACACACACACACACACACACACACACACACACATTTGTTGAAGAGAATGAATGATTATGTTAGTGTAATTAACAAATAAAGGAAACAAATAGGTTTTCTGAAAAAATATGGTTTTGCAGGCAGTTTCACTGCAGGTCAAGCCAATTAACAAACAAATCTTTATGTACAGCGCTTGTTAACAACAGCAACATTGACAAAAATTCTACTACAAGGCAATTCTATCTGTGCTGATTACTATAAAATACCGGCATCAACGACCCTCTTGGCAGCACACCTCAACTCTATTTCCTCCTGTGAGAAATAGTCCCACTTAGCAGATAATGTCCTTTCCTTGTGTCTCACAGGAGGACGGAAAGGCTGAGCGGTCACAGTCAATTTCATGATGGGATCGCAATGTTCCTTGTGACAGTAAGATGCTTTGCTTTTAAACTAGCATAACTCAGTACCAGTGAGGTGTGAGGAGTGTGTTTGTGTGTGTTCGAGTGCGTGTGTCAGCAGCACCTGCACGTGGCAGGACCACTCAGTCAGCGCACCGGTTGTCACGATCAGCTGACAGGAAAGAGGACCGATTGACTATCGACAAGGTGAGACTGCTAAAAGGAAGCCGGACATTACTTCTAGCACAACAAAAGCAAACAAGACCACAAGACACCAAACTTTTAATTTGAGACTTTTTTCTTTCTGACGATGTCTATTTCTGCTGCTGTGTGTTTGTCTCTGTTTGTCTTGATTTCTTCACTCTGATTATTGATCCTCTGCAGGGTGGAATGGAGGGTAAGGCCCCTGCCTGTACCATGACTGTAAACCCAAGGCATGTTTAATAATCGTCAAGAATGTCTATTAAACAAGGTCTGACTTTACCCCAAACAATAGACTCCTGTTAAGCTCCAGAGGAGAATAATTTGGAACTTAATGTTTGCTAAATTTGCAATTTGCTGACAATGAGTGAGATCAATTTTTTCCAAATGCTAAGTGGGTGAAATGAAGTGCTATAATTTTAACAATTTAGTAAGAACCATTGCAAACTAAGGAAACGTGTTTATAAGCAGCTTGAGCTGTAACTGATATTATTATCACTATTTAATCATTTTTAAAGATAAATTATTTATTATTTGATTTGAAATTCTCACAAAAAGTAAAAACAATTGTCTGATAAAATGTTCTTAGGATTGCATTATCAAATTGCTTTTTTCAATAAACAGTTCAGATGATAAAAATATCCAATTCAGAAAGCTGCTAAACAACAGTCTCCACATTTATAATATCTAAAATCAGCAAGTGTTTTTCACTTAATAAATGACTTGATAAATTAATCAGCTATGAAAATTAAACATGTTTTTTTTGTTGATTTTCTGATTAACAGACGTTTTGGCAATACAAGCAACGACAACACTGTTTTAATCCCCTGGATTATAAAGAGGATTTTGTACAAAAAAGTATTTCATCCCACCATTTAAAAGTCAGGAAATTGTCTAGAATTCCAGTTTTTCTATTCAGATGCTAAAGAAAACCTTAACTGCTGGTTTAAACTTACATTACTGGAGTCAGATTGTGGTGGAGCTGCAGCTCATTAATATTGGAAAGTGCTGGTACTTATGTTTTGAAATAGGCTGCTAAGACTAAGTGAAAATATGGCATTCATTAGACAATGACTCCGGTATTGATGTTTTGAAACATCTGTTGTGTTTGCTCATCAGGCCTAAAGTGGAAGTTTGGTATTGAATGTAATCAATAGCTTTCTAATTAGAAATCAACCGGGGGACAGCTGTTAGTCACTTAAAAGGCAAATACGATATAACCACCAGATGCTTTACCGTGTGAGTGTGTTTATGTGAGCATCTGTGTGTGTGCATTGAAGGCAATGCAATTTTTCTGTTTTGTTTGTTGGCTTGTTTTGATTTTTCACTCCAGGTACAAACTCCAGGTACAACTTATTGCTGGTAATAAACAGGCTGCACATTCCAGAGGCAAACACTGTCGCGGGTTCATTGCTTTTGAAGTTTTGTTGTTGCAGGTGAGAAAATAAAAATGTTGCAACTAAGGTCAATATTGCCACAAATTGGTTTTCTGCTCACTTGCACGGCAGGCTCGGTGCACTCAGTTATATGGCGACCACATACACGCAGGAAAGAAAAATTCTTTACATAATTATATGTGCAGTTTTATTGATCTGAATCATTGAGTCACTTCCAAGCGATGAATCACAATCATGCACAGAAAACTCTAGTATATGTTGGCACCAAAAACTCGAGGAGTGCAATCGACTAAGGGGTGATGTCTGAGGTTTCAGAGAAAAAAAAAAAAGAAATGATTAATTCGTTGCTAAGTGTGGATATGAGTGCAGCAGAGACGCAAAAGTTAATTCTCATCAGTTTGTGTTTGTTTCACGAATTTCTTGCTGATTCAGAATCTAATTGCTGCTCAGCACGTAACTTGTTAACATTATATAGGCCAATAATTTAACATTTGGTTTGTTTATTTGTTGATTTTCTCGAAACATTACACTACTACAGCAAAAAAGAAATTGCCATATAGCCCCAAACCTTCTCTAGATGCTGTTTTTAAAAGGGTAACACAGAGGTAATGACAGCTAAGGCGATATAAACAAATTAAAAATTATTTCGTCCAGATGCTTCTGCCCAACTAAATTAGCCGTTTTATATAAATGTGTTTGCTTTTGCACAAACACAGATGCACATAAATATGCACAAACACACTAGAAAGCACATAGATACACCCAAATAAACACAAACACACACTCCAATGAAGAACATACCTTTACTACAAACACAAGCAGTGACAAATATTGTCATCTAATTATGGTGATGTGTTTTTTTTCCATAAAAAACCCCCAAAACAGACATATAGAGTTCAAGACATATTTAAATTGGCACAAAAGCTTCATGTGTGGTCCTTTATTTCTCACTACAAAAGGGTTTGACGATTTGAAGATCAAAAGCAGCCAGAAACAATTTTTTTTTTGATCAGACCAATTCTATAGCATCCTGACTTTCATGAAAACTGGTCAGGAATCAGCCAGCAATAATAAATAAGACTGCGGCAGGGCTGCATGTGTTTAAAACCACGGTGGCAGAAGCTGCACATTATCGATACAAATCAGCTAATCAATCTTCAGTATTTACATAACAAGAGCACAGAGAGTCATGAAGGCAATCTCTCAGCGCGATTAAGACGGGTTTCTTCTATCTGAATAAAATGCCGTGTCAATGTGTGGGATGCTGCACGGGCAGACAGAGTGTGTACCAACAAAGATTTCATGAGGACTTTTTCATTCTTGGACCTGAGTTCGGTGTACAGATGGCCTGCCTTGTTGGATTTCTCATTCATACTTGCAGTGACTTTGAAGGGAGCAATGTGCCAAAATCTGAGCCGAGCTACAGAGAATCAATTAAATTGAAGATTTGTTGTTCTACATTTAGAATGTGGTGAGTCAAATGGCACATTATATATTCCAATTTTCTCCAAAGGGAGTCTGTGTGGGGTATCCAGTTTTGTATCACTCAGACTGACAAATGAAAGGTGTAGAGATCTTAAAGATGACGAAATCAGTTTGAATTTTTGACAGCGCTCTCCTTTTGTTCAGCCTGCCGCCGCCGCCGCCGCACTGCATCCGTTCATTCACCTCTGTTAACTACCCCTAATGGTTAATGGCTTGAAAGAGTCCATTAATCCTCTGATTCATGTCCTTCTGTCGGGCAACATCAAATCTAGCATCATTACCTCCCATTACAGCCATTGCTGACATTAGTTGCTGGTATACAGCCGCTATCTCATCACATTAAGAGTTTATGTAATTACAATGCTAAAAGACTTGACCTAATGGACACACGGGGAAGCATGATTTGCAGTGATGAAGAATACTTTAACTTTCAAAGTCATCCATAGAATATGCAGTACGATTTTTATTGTTTGTCATAATCATATCTGCAAACATATGAAGGTTGCTGCTACAGACACGTGTGTCTTAGGACTCTCCATCTTGCCATTTTCTGCTTGTCTCTGTGCAAAAGGTGAATTGTAAATTATATCAATATTTGTTCCAGGCCACTGACTGAGTCAAATTTCACCACTCACTAATCTATTTAGCTAGCCGTTCTTATTTTACAAAAATCCTCATCATTGATTTTTTGATTTTCATTTGTTAAGATGTTTTACTAAAGCTCTTTGACTTGATTTGGATCATCTCTCTTTTTTTGTGATTTCTCGTCTACTTACCAGAGTTTGTCTCTCCTTTAACTTTTACTTGACACTACATATAATACTGATTCATTTAATCTAACTATCCTACAGTACTTCCATTTTCAAATAGTATCTTTGAGGTGTTGCACATTGCATGCACATTGGAGTGCATAAGAGCACCCACCTGCAGCCCGTAGGCTGACGTTGTCGTACATGGGGAGTCGATTTTGCTGGTGAATGACCTGTATTTATCTCAGCAGGTACACAGCATTCAAGTGCACTTTCTCCCGAATGCAGAACATACAGTACATATACATGCACATATGCAAGCCCATTTACTTTGTCTTATTTCCCTTCTGTCACGTCCCCTGTATCTGCACAGAATCCTGACTGACAACTCAAAACTACCTCAAACAGAGTGAGGCAATGTTTTTACCATACCCATTTGCTCCATACAAATGCCAATCAAAATAATGGAGGCATTTGATTTAAGGTTTGTTATAGGTGCTAGTTTCCTTTGTGATTTCAAGCTGAAAAGTAGTAATTAGTGTCTGTGCTGCGTTCGTGGTACACAGGGGGTGGAAAAATTACATATTTCCACGTAGCAGGGAATCCCACCTCGTTACATTTTCACTTTTTCTTGAAGTAATTAACATATTCCACTTTGTTTGTGTGAGGATGCCTTTTAGACTTTCAGTTGTTGATGCTCTGACAATACAATGGCACGATGCAACACTTGAGGGGTTATGTTACTCATGAAAGCTTTTGAAAAGCAGTGAAAAGTATTGACCAGATGCACAAGCATGAGTAATCATAGACTTTCTAGAAATAGAAACACTGGCCTTGCTCTCTTCTACACTTTATCTTTTCTCATATTTATTTTCTGTTTTCTAACAGGCCCTAAAGTTTTACACTCAAGAATTAATAACAAAATATGGGAGCTTTGGGTTTTTTTTATCACCAAATTAGCTCTGGTGCTTGAACTGGCCTTTGGAACTTTGGTGCAATCGTGTGAAACCAGCCTGCTTTTCCATCACTTTTAAGCAAAACAACCATAACGAAGGAAACATCATCAACAGAGGGTGCTGCAAAATGCTCAACTACCTGTAGATTTTGACACACCCCCGAAAAACTGCTATTTTTGGTTCCAGCTAAGAAACAGCATTGCAGGTCCTAAACATTTTTGACCTGTTTGGTCAAAAAAGATTTAAAATTAAGAGCACAAACCTTAATGGAACCAGTTTCATTTCGTTGGAAAAAGCCTATCTGAGGATTTGTAGTCATCTCTCTGGTTAATGGGAAGAAACCACACACCCGAAAAAAAAGCACATTTTATGAACACGAAAACATGAGCACACAAGCGAGCGCGCTCTGTTCACGGCAGTAACCCCCCCCCCTCCGTCTTCTTTTGCATATATGAAAGAGAGACAGAGCGTCGTGTTGTGCCTCCCTGCTACTGCAGCCTTCCAGGCATGTGGTGTTTATGTGACAATGGGTTTGCGATAGTGTGAGGCCGTGTGCAGCTTCCGGAGAGTGACTCAGCAAGAGCTTAATGAAGGAACAAAAGAAAATAGAAAAACACATCTGAAGCTGAAAAGAAGCATCCATATATGTTTTTCTTTTGTGCGCAGTTTGTGAGAGAATTGCTGCGTGAGTGACAAAAAAAAGAGAAAAAGAAGCAGGAGGATGGAGCAGACCTGCCTGCAGTCCATTATCAGTCTCCATTTCCTTCCCATCATTCTTGTCTTTTAGTACCACTTCTTCCAACTGGATTCTCTGTGGTTATGTGCTTTCACCCATATCTTCACTCTGTTTCACCCTAACCATAATGCTTTTTCCTCTCCATTTTCTGCATCCACAACCCCTCTGGCCCTCTACCCCCCCTACCTCTGACAAGACAAGCATCTCAGTGCCTTGTCTGTTCAATATTTCACCACTGGTGGGAGGATGTTTTATTTACTGTGCCTGGGACACATGCAGTGACTCACTCTCAGAGAGAAGCTGCACAATACAGTAGCTGGAGAGCGGAGGTCACGGGGTTACAGCTGGGGGATCCAAAGTAAGAAAACCGCTGGGATGCCAAGGGCGGCGTGTGTACAATGTGTGTGTGTGTGTGAGTGTGTGTGTGTGCATGAGCCACAGTGGTCGTGCCGTGAGGTCAAAGCAGAACAACATCACAATTAGCTGGACAAGGAAGGTTTATACAGTCACGTGGGAACGGGGGATATGAAATACGAGATTATTGATGTTTGTGAGCGAGCTAAGAAGCACACAACCCCGCCCCCATCCCAGGAACAGAAAAAAAATTGGATGCCTCCAATTCCCTCTGCGTTGTTCTACTGTTTCCTTCCTTCCTAGGAAACAGGTATCTAGCACGGTAGAATATCAGTTCGCTATCTGAAAACAAACGTGGATCTGCAATGTGTCTGCCTGTCGAGATTTATCAGCTGAAGCGTTTAGGGTCAATCAGTCACAGATGTGTCCAGTAATTGGTAGCATTTACAGTAAATAGCACCTTTCTGTCAAAGGAAGAGTGACTTTACTTCATTTTATGAAATCACCATGTTTGTTACTATAGTAACAGCAGCACAATGAGGACGAAGCGGAGGCTGTGGAATGTGGCTGATTTGCACGTCGCAGAGACTGACACAAACACAAAGTTTATCAAAACAATATAAGAGGCATCAAATCAAATGAAATGGATCACGCTTATTTTCCTTCTGCATATGAGGGTTGAAATAGCATTTGAAGGGCTGTGGGGCTTCCTGTCACTGATCAAGACATTACTTTGAAAACAAAGGCTAGAAAAACAGGTAGAGAGGGGAAAGGACACAGCAGAAGACAGTGGATGACCCTGAATATCTTTTCATTCAGATATCTCATGGAGTTTCTTGCTGTTTGTCTGTTAGTGTTAATCAAATAACAGAGCAAATTCACCGCCGATGTCACATGATAACAACTGACTTTCACTCAAGATGAATGACAGTTTTTTTTTTTGTATTTGGGACTAACACAAGAAAGCAGCCACATCTGAGCTGCTAATGCTCACGCTTATGACTTATTTACATTGACAGTGTTTGTACCCATGAAGTAAAACAAAGCTTCAACCATAAATTTCAAGCAATTAAGAAAAATAAGATGTGTTTTTTATTATGTTTATATCTGTTCAAGAAAAATATGATTTTATGGTTTGACAATAACAATTAAGATATGTTTGTCAGGTTATGTTTAACTGCAGCTGTAAACTGAAAAAGCTGAAAACTGTTTTTTTTTCTATTTATGTCAAAATCATAATATTTAAATAAGCTCAGATTGAAACAGCTTGTGGCCTTTTTAAATAAATAATCTAACAAGCTCACCAGTCAATATTTGAAAGAGAAAACTTGACCTTATTAAGGTTCACTTCAGTTTATGACATTGGGGCTGAGAGGTTACACATATTTTCACTCATGTTGCTCTTACCACTGAAAACAGCACAGAATCAGCTGATTGTATGGGGAACTGGAAACAGCAAAACCTTTTGGTCTCCTCAGTGTTCTGTGCAAAAACCAGCCTACATGAATCTCTCTGTGGAAGTTATACAGTTTTGCATAAAGAGCCTATACATTTTATTAGGTTTAATCTAAGCTCTTTTTTTCATTTCTTTTGCACTAATTTGCAATATTTACCCAAAAAACATTATTCCACTGCTGGGAAGAAAATGTTTAAGAAAAAAACATTGAGATTTGTCGCACAGCATGATAAGAATAATTAATGTTTCCCTGCAGATATAAGATTGGTGTTACAGATGGAATAATTAAGGTGAGATTCGCTGGCAAATTAAGAAAAATCAAAGCTTTATCATGGGGCGATCAGGGTAAGGCCCCTCGGATCCGAACGGCTTAGGTCACCTGGTCCGTGCGGGGAGAAAACGTCATTAAGTGTTCAGAGCACCACAAGAAAATACTTTTCATGGTCACGTCTGGGTATCAAGGCCTCTGTGCTCTTCCTCTGCCCAGACACACTCAAGCTAATTATGGAGCCTATTGAGCTGAACGAGAGGGAAGAACAAAACCTGTCTCATCTGGCTAAAGACATTCATAAGCCACCAACGCTCGAAACACAGACGATAATATGTGGGCTAATATAAAACAGCAAGCACGCATCTCAGCACTGATTAGAAAACTTTTCCAAAGTGCTGAGTACTTCACAGAGACCGGCAACATTTTTCACATTTGTTGGAGAGTCACTAAAGTGATCTATTAATCAAGAAATCAGCTAATGTTATTCAAATTAGTATGTTTGCATTTTCTTGAAATCGTGGCGACGATGGGGAATAAATTGAGGAAGTGAAACTCTGCAGGAGTTTGCTGCAGTGGTGTATAAGTAACAAAGTAATTTCATAGTTTTTTTTTCTTCGATTCACACATTATATTTGAGAATTTAGCGAGCAACAGTACTTTCTGCTCGAGACCTCTACTTTACAAGCGGAGATAAAAGTTCCCACTGTGCTATAAATACTTTGTGGTATCTGTGGAGGGACCCTATGACTGTGACGCAGAAAACACAGACGGAATCGTAGAATATGAAAATATGAACAGAATCAACTGTTAAACATAAAATATGGTGAAAATGGCACTTCTAAAATGTACTTCTTACACTGTTCCTGTCTTTAATGAATGAAGTCCATCCTCCCTGCCAAGATGGAAGGTAAAATACGTTACTGTTTTCTGTTATTTTTCTCTTGTTGATTGAAACAGCGTCACTAATTACTCATTATTTTAGCTTAAGTCTGGTCTGCTTGCTGTCACAGAGACGGATGATGATAAATGCTGCACAGAATCTGCTTTCTTGTTGTGGCTCTGTTGGGTTTTTCACTTATTTCCCAGCCCGCTCTTTGTCATCTGAATATTACAGTGTTACAAGTTATTATACAAACACAGAGACAAACACATACAGATATGGACACACACGCATACAGACCCACACACAGCACTTTCATATCGCAGATGACTGTTTTTACTAAATTGGTGCAATGTTGTCTTCCATCAAATTATCTGAATTTCGTTCAATTTTGAAATTTTTATTAAATTGCTGCAATTTTATCGGTCCACCATAATTTTAGGCACTCTTTCTCATGGCAAATTTGTTTAAACCATAAAATACAAAATTTAGAAACATTAGAATGGAAATGACAGAATTTGGTAAAAAATATAAATGTAACCTGGAAAAAATTGGGGTTCTGCTTGTGTGCAGCTACAGCCGTTACTGAATCTCATGATTTCTGCAGATTTTTCAGTCAAAGTCTTCCATGCAAGGGAAATGATAACTGCTTCTTTGCAACTTTTAATGTAAAAGAACAAGATAAAGTGTTGAGTTCGCATTAAAGTTAAAGGCAGCAACATATAGTAAGTTAATAATGGAAAACAGGTGCAAAGCATAGACCAGGTTTGTTACTATGATATGATAACAATGGTAACATGACAAATAAAGGCATTTTTTTCAAATAACCTCTCAATTGAAGGCTTGCTTTTCTCCATTTCCACTCTTCGAGAATCGACATTATTAGGATTCTTATCACCAGCATATGAAATCAGAGCCTCATCAGCGGCTCAGTATCCTTTCCTCTTAAATGACCTCTTTTATAGAGCTGATAAACAGTGAGTCCAGATCCAATGTGCAACTAGAAGCAAAGTGGAACAAAGGCTGCTAATGAGATCAAAGTGGAGAGCTGTTTCCTCCCAGCTTGATTCATTCATGACACCCAACAGCCTATGTGTGATATCATTTCAAAGAGCTACCCACATGTCACAAATTAGCTAGTGACATGCCTCAAATTAGCCTTTGTTCTGCACTGAACCACACTGACTCTGAGTAATTGGGAGACTATGATGCAGGACGAGGGAAGTGATGAGTGTGAGGCTAATACAGTGTGTGTGAGACAGAGGCAAAGAGAGAGAGAGAGAAAGAGGGAAATTCACATTCTTGGTTTTCATCACCGCGTAAAAAAAATCATTCAGAGCTACACAGAGGAAAGTACGGCTTTTAAAAGCACACATTCAAAACTCGAATTAATAATTTAATAAGGACAAACTGAAGAGTTTGTGTAATTCACTCTTGAAAAATGCAGTTAGTTCTTCCTTCAACCTAATGTCCAATAAAAGAGGAAAAAGACAAGTAAAAAAAGATGTAAGAAGCGATTAATACTGAGTGTTGTGCTTACAGATATGAACTGGAATGAGCTCCTGCACTAGAAAATGTGACTGAAAGCTATTTCAAAACGCAGTTATCAATGTGAACATACAGCATGCCACTGAAATTACAAATTAAATTAGATGATGTGAATCAAAAGGAAAAGAAGGGCAGCTTAACCTGGCCCAGACTCTGATCCAGCTATTTTATTATTATTATTATTTTGGTTTGGTCACATCAGTCATACCCAGTTCCTCATACCTTAGTCATTTTGACATGACCTTCCTACAGCAACGTTTTTCATTGTAACTGGTCAAAACACCGGCCATTTCCAGCAAAATGAGAGGCTAGCTGAACGTTTTGCACACTGCTAAAAAGAGAGAAGAGTTTCCACATTTGTGACCTTTGGAGATAATGTGTTTATTTGGCAAATGTGAGTGTCAGAAAAGAGTCAATCACCTGTGGCCCAAAAGCAGTCTTTTCAGATCCTGCATGAATAACAGTTTTTCAGCAGCGTGCTGAAACATCATATTACACAGTTGGGGAAAGTATAAAAGGACCTGAATTTGATCAGCTTTATTTTAGTCAACACAATTCACAACAACATGTCTGGATTGGCCACTGAACTGATGCTAGAAATGGCTTTGGACTGCAAAGACAGAGAGAGAGAGAAAAAAAATACATGCTTCCATATTTCTGCAAGCTTCACTGACACTCCTTTAAGTTATCGTATTTACTGTGCTCCAGAAATCAAAGCGGCATCAAAGCAGTGCAACAGGGGTTGTCTTTTGTTGCCATGTTCTCCTGCTTGCATTCTCATCAGTAAGACTGCGTCTCTTGTGTGTTTCCACTGCAAAGACAACATTGGAAAGCAAAGCACAAACATCGAGAATCTACTTTAAAGGGAGTTTGTGCACCATCACATAAAAAAACACAGCACAGGCCCACTCTGAACAAGCTCCTCTCAAAAAAAAACAAAAAAAAAAAAACCCAAAAAACCAGACAGCTGCCAAAAAATTGAAACATCACAAACTAACAACATGCATGTTCAGATGTGCGTGCAGGATGCCAGAGATGCAGCAGAAAATATGTATTTTTCTACAAGCACAAAAATAAAAGAGAGAGAGAGCTGACCACCATGGGAGCAGTGTGGTGGATTGAACTGGTCTTAAATATTCAAAAACAAGATTCTCTAGGCTCCTTTTTAGAGTAAAATATGTTGCACCACACATTTGACAGGCATGAGTCCAACCGAGCTGTGGTGAATTTTGCAGCCTCGACCTCTGTAGGTGAAGTTGTTGGCCGTGTCATGTCCTCCAGGTGGTGAATGGGACCAAGCTGTCTGAGAACTGCCAAGATAAAGATGTTTTGCCGACAAGGGATGTGGCAGATTCCTCCACTTCTGTTTAGTGAGGATTGCATCAGTTTTATGTGCCCGGTCTCCTCAATGTTTCTTTGAAACTATTATGTGCACGCTATGAATCTTAAAGCTTTGTTTATAGTCCCGAGGGTGTGTAAACCACTGAGTCTGGACCCCAGGGGTTTGTTCTTCTTTGCTGCATCATGCATTTAGCAGCTGTTTACACGCATTGATGTACAAGTTAATGCATACTGCTACACCTAACAAAGTAGACAGAATGACTCCATTTAATGTTTGCTATGAGGTGTTTGGCTAAACTTGGTGTCATCTCAGTGTGCCCTTATATCACATAAAAAAGAGGAGATTTGGAACAACAAGCTAACCTTTTTGACCTCTGCAGCTGCTTTAAAAAAAACAAGATAAACCTGACGTGAAGCCAGACAGGAAACCTACAAACACAGACGAGAGCAACCTTTTTTTTTTTTTTTTTCACTTGCACCAAGCGCTGCACAAACACAGAGTAATCCAGACCTTACACCACCGAGTGGACAACATGTCTACAAAAAGGGTCTAACGACAGGGAACACGGTCACATCAAACAGGCTTTGGGATCCTGCTGTTACCATGACCTGGCTTTTATCAAGACAACAACAATACCCAAAAGGAACAGCACACCAACAGGGAAAATGGATCACAACATGAGTCAAGGCAGGTTTTTTCACCCTGCATAACAGGCAAGTTACTTTTGCCATCCGCAGAAAACTTAAATGGATGAAAAGTGTGACACTGTTGCCTGCTTTCTGCAGTAAGAAGCAATTTATAATTTTTCATTTTAACATGCAAGATTCCTGGTCTAATGTAGCCCCTTGAAAAGGTTTTTTTTTTGTTTATGAGGAACACATAGCTTCTTAAATGCATGTACGGCATAGAAAAGTGAATGGCTAAGGCCAACCTTTAGTAACATCTGCTGGAATAAAAAACACTTATCGTAATGCACCTTGGGTAAAAGCAGTGAATGGTTTGAAATACAGCATGCTGAACTCAAACATCTCCCTCTTAAGAAGAGGAGGGGAGACATATATCCGCTGGTTACAACATATTTATAACCTCCGCAATCATGCTTTGTGATTGTGAACGCAGCATATAAAAAGGCTCATGTACTGACATGATCAAATAAGAACAGTTAACATCAGGTTTTAGTGGGAATGTGTTAAAATACGAATGCAAGTGTTTGTTCTGATTCAATACTTTTGCAGCAATAGTTTAATGCTGCCATTAGAAGTCTGGCTGCTTTTCTTCATTGAAAAGATGCTTCTGTTCTTCTATTGACTGGCTTCGGCAAGATTCCTACTTCATCTTATGAGTCGTAACTCTGACTGGTTGAGTAATAAATGAAAGGAAATGATAGATAGATGGTTCATCCGATTGTCCTTACGGTTCGGAAATCCAAAGAAACTTCCCTGATGGTTTTGTGGAACGAACCATGAGTCAGGTTAGTAGTTCCTGTAGAATAATCTTGACTCCTTGTCCATCCACTTACTGTATAACAAGCCTTTAAGAAGTCTCTTAAGCCCAGTCATTGTTGTAGTGAGTGCAAAGGAAAAAAAAAAACTCAGCATCTGAATAAGAAATGCAAGGTAAACTTGACAAAACAACGCAGGGTCGAATATTTAACCCGTTTGAAATCTTAAACTCAAACTGTCTGTTTGACCTTTAAAAAAAGACTCTGGCACTGGTAAGAGATGAGAGGAATTAAATATTCCTCTTACAAATGCGAAGATTATTCATCAGCAATAAAAAGAACCATTGATCAATTCAATACAGTCAGGGTATTTACTACTACAACCTCACTGGCTCTGACATGAAGCGTGTGTGGGCTGATTTTTCTGACTAGATACCGTTGCATTAAAGCACATTATCAAGTCTTTTTGTTAACCTTCTGACTTTTATTATTGTACCACATATGTAACTTGTGATCATAGTTGCTGCTGTTCCACTGCACTTACTAAAAACAGAGTAGCAAAGAACTGCACATTAGTATCCCCATTTCAGGGTTAAGGTGGCTGTCAAATGGGGTTATAAGTTAACAGTTTTGATTAAAAAAAACAACTGGATAATTACGCGATTCAATTAAATGAGGTTTCGTGATTGTTATCCTTCAGTGGAATTCCTAAAGTTTATACAAAAACACGATTGTCTGCCAGTTCCTGTGTTCACCGTGCTGCATTCGCTAACTTGAACTGAGCTATTGAAAGTTTAAATTTCCAACTAAATGCGTACTCATTCATTCGTGACTGCACTCCATCGCTGTGACAGAGGTGGAGTGAGCTGGGGTCGCTGGTTTCGAGAGAGATTTCAGCAGGGCTGCAGGCAGGAGAGGGAAGCTGTGAGTGGACTGATGGGGCACAGAGCCCCTAATGCACTTCCTTTTAAATATGAAGCTGCACATTAAGCTTTCATAGGCTTCCCACTGCTCCTCTTATCTGGCAAACTGGCGAGCCAAGCTGCACGCACGCGCTTGTGAGTAAAGACAAACACACTTACACATCCAAACACACACACACACACACGCGCGCTCACATACACAGTGGATATGGGCAGAGTACAAGTAAGCAGCGTATACAAAAGCAAGGTAAAGTTTTAACCCAGGTAAATGCAGTCAGATCCTGCATGCATAATACATTCTATTGAAGCTTTCTCTTTAAGGATTGTTTGTGTACTTCAAAATCAATGAGGACAACCTTAGAAATCTGTCGGAATACTGGTGTAATGAAATAAAACATCACTCAAATATCTCTGCTTTTAGAGTTTCATAATCTGGCCTCTGATTCCCATAAGCACCATAAGGCTAAGATGTTAAATCCATCTTCCAAACATTCTTAAGCTCTACAGGCATTTCCAAAAAAAAGTATTCTAACTCATGGTGCTCCAAGAAATGATTTTAAATTAACAAGTGCCTCCTATCTGTGCTACAATGCATTAGGGAAACACCTCTTAAGCTTAAGAAGGTTTGTTAGATGGATTTTACAGTCAGTCTTATGATGCTTTGAGGGAACAGGAACCTAATTTGTCTTTAATTATTCAAAATCTCTTGTCATCATGAAAAAGATTAATTCCAGCAGTCATTTGTGTAACATATTCATGTATGCAAAGTAGATTTCTAAAATAATTTAGCAAAGTTGCTTAGTACATCAACAAACATCCTGCAAATAGTTTCTTCAGCCAAGGATTTAAGCCACGTAATCCTTTGAAAAGCTTGACGGTTCATTTTTATGTTTTGCCAACAGTCACACTTTCAGAATAGGCATCACTTTTCTTTCCAAATAGTGGACATCTCATTTTTAGAATGAGACTCTTCGGAGGATTGAGGTCGTTCAGGAGAATCAAATATTAAAAAGGCTGTGAAAGGGGCTGTATTTTCTTCACGTTCCGCATTCCATTTGTTTACAAAGACTGAAATAACATGGTGGCAGCGTTCATTTCTATTCAGTGGGCGATTTTCAGGGTCAGAGGTTCAGTCAGCTGAGTCTTCAGAATTCATAACTGCTTCACTAGCAGGGCAAAGAAACCCTGGAGATTTTGAAGTATTGATTTGGAGACCAGCTAAGAGAGCAAGAATAGATAGAAACACACACACACACACTCAGAAAAACGCGTACACACACAGTTGAAGTCTACTACTGATGTCAATATTTTTAAGGGGGAGCAGTACAGAATTGAGTTTCTGATATATCTAGTAATAAAGAATCTATCGGTATCTAAAAATGGATATCTGTTATAAATATCTTTGTATTTACGTTCTTTTTATGCCAATTACTTAATTGTTAAGTGACAGTGAGATAAAAAAGCTAAACTGATGATGATATGACCACTTGATTTTAAATGATAGTATTAAAAAAGGACTTAAATGACCACATCTCACTTCTTTTTATCATGTAACTAAGGAATAATAGCAAATCACACAGCCCAGTGCATAAAATTTCTTCATAAACGAAGCGCTTGTGCAGTTTGGAAATGCATCATGTGGCAGTGACAGTGTGGTGTGCGGCGTGTGTGCCTGCACATGGCTGTCTATACTTGAGCTGCTGTGTGCATGTTTGTACAGACAGGTTAGCAAAAGGCTATGTATTCTCAGAGCAGTGAGCATCCAAGCTACTGTAATCCTGTAAGTCCACACACGGAGACTGTGGCATGAACACACCGCTACTGCTGCAGAGAGGATGTGCCAGCACACCCCACGTCTCTCACTGTTTCTCACTAAGTCTCTGCACTCCTGTTTTATTCATGCTCCTGCTGGAAAAAAGAAACACGAAATCAGGTGTCTGGTGTGTGCACGTGTGTGTGTGTGTACATTCGTGAGTCGATGTGCACGTTCACAATGTGTCTTTTTGGTAAAAGAAAAAAAAAGAAAAAGAAAAAAAATTACATGGGGAATACGATCTGTGTTTGAAAATATTCTGAATAATTAATGGCCAAAAGCTTTGAAAGAAATAAAAAAAAGGATTCTGCAAGAGGTTTACTTTTTCTAAATACCAAACACACTCACAAGTCCTCACACTTAACGACTGAATAGCTAAGTTTTGCATCTTACATTAGTCAAATGAAAAGGACTGGAGCCAATGACAGTGTATTAAACAGTGGATGAAGCCACTTTTTCATCACCCACTGTGTTATGGACGGCAGCTCTGAAGCCTCGAGTATGGCATTATAGCTCTGCCATCTTGGCTTTGTGGAAGCCAGAAGTGACCATTTTTGGAAGAAGAGTGTAAAGCTGGGGAGAACACACACACACACACACACACACACACACACACAGCTACCAAAAAACTATGTGATGCCTTCCAGACAGCAAGCAGCTGTGATTAGTCAACTTGATTTAGCATAACATGAAACCGTAATGTTATTTAAAGCACCGATCAGAGAGTGAGGAAGGGAGTGAATGAACATGACTACAGTAACATCTGTAATTGTTTTTGTTGTTTTGAGCCACCTCATTTAGACAGCTAGCAAAGCCATTGAAAGTCTAACAATGAAATAAACAAGTCTCATGATCCCGCGCTTCTTAACAACCTCAGCAAAATATGTCTTTTGTTTTCATCGCTTTGATTGAGAGGCCTCTAGCGGCAAAAATTACATATTGTGCTAACATAAACTAACAATTAACTTTCAGTTTCACACAGGACACGAACGGTGGTCTCCTGAAAGCACTTCGTTTCTTTGACTAAACAATCAACGAAGGCCTCCTCCTAACGCAGACACTGTTGCTCTTTATGCTACGTCCCTGACAGCCTCCTTTATATTTGTCATATGGCCACTAGAGGCTGCAGTATATCATATGTAAATACAGCTCGTAATATGCTGCTTGCAAAGATGCTGATAGTTCCTGAGGAGGACGGTCTGAAAACATCAGCCGTGTCACGCCTCTCCACCGCCGCTGCACCAAGTCTTTGACACAGCAAAATCCTAAGTCATCTGCAACAAACGACACTGTTTAAAGTTACACTTGTTTTTAAGCAACCCAGCAGATTCCTATTTTAAGTTCCCCAGCGCCACAGTTTCCCATGGTGCAGCCTGATTGCTCTGGTGTTAAACCTAAGTGCTACATTAGTTTTGAAGGAGAAAAAAAAAAAAACAACAAAAAAAACAGAGAAGCCGTAGAGCCATGGAGAAAAAGGCGCTAAGTCAGGGCTGGGAGGAAAGAAATGAAAAGACGTGGAGACGAAAAAACAGGTAGAGAAAGAATAGAGGAGTCAGAGGGAGGCAGAGAGAGAGGCAGAGAGAGAATGAGCAAGGAGGGAGAGAGGGGTCCCTACTGAGCAGTGGCTGTTGAGTGAATTTATTTGAGCTGTGGCCTCTCAAGTGAATCCCCTGAAAGGGAGTAAATAGACAGCAGGCACTACAAGGCGGCCTTGCCTCACATCAGTTGGTGAATGTTAGAGAGGAGGAGGATGGCAACAATACAAGGGAGCTAACAGGTTCACAAGCGGTGGAGACTTAACAACACAACGTGAAAACAATATGGCAGCACAAAAAGATTACAGGAGTAATTTTGTCATGACTCAAGCAAACAAAACAAACACCACAAGACGCATGCGAGCTGATAATTAAATTGTACACATTTTTTTTTTTTTACAGAGTGTAATTTTATAGAAAAGTCTGTTTTTCAGTCTCCTGTCTTGACAAATTTCATCTGACCAAAGACATACTAACCACAGGGGACGACGGTCTATAGAAATCCTATGGAGCCTGGTCTATATATCTCTAAAAAGCACCAGACTTGACTTGTTTTTGTTTTCTTTGCCCACAGAACATTTTTAATGTTTAAAAGATTTATATATGTTTACATTTTTATACACCAGTATCTCTGCTATAAGTCAATTTGTGCAAACCTGTCAACACAACCAGTTGTTCTATAGTATTAATTTCAAAATACACAATATATTATCTACTATTCCCAAGCTTATCCCTGTTCTTCTGCCATTATTCTTTAGCACTGAACTCCTCTCACAGTTTTGGTATCATTTACAATACACATGACAAGTCAGCACAATACATCAAGATAAGTGGCTCATTGAGGAAACCTGCACTGCTGATAGTGATTCGTCATACGGTGTTGTAAACCACTTTACCCTCAAACACATAATGAACAGAATAGGAGAAATACTGAGCTGCAGGTTCAATAAAAGCATGTATAGGCTGTATAGGGTGACTGTCCTAATGGTCTTGAGGTTGAAGTGAGGTATATGTGTTTTGATTTGATTTTGATTTGACTTGGCTGATTATTTCATGAGACTGGAGCACTAAAAGTAATGTTTACTATAAATCTGCTCTGGTAAAAAGTCAAGTGAGCAGCTTATTCCAAAGCAATAAAGACAGGCAATGGTTATTATGTCTCTCAATCAAAGGAGACCAACTGACCTTATCATATAAAATGCAATGGTGAGCACTGTTATTATCCACAGTAATGGAAGTAATGAATGAGAGATGAAATGTAAACACAATCTGAGGTCCTAAGAAGCAGCATGTTTATCAAAGGACTCATAACAATCTTCCTCATAAAGCTCAGAGGGAAGCTGGCTCTGTTGTCATTTAAAGCAGGGACTTCTATGTGATATACAAGTACAATATACTTACATTCTGTGACCATTTATTGTTGTTTGAGAGCTGATAATATGAGACCAGAGTGTTTTGTTTTACTGATATAACAAAAGCAGCATCTACACATTTTGATACAGTAGGTGGCGACAGGCACATTTATGTGGAACCAATAAACACAGAGAAGATAAACATGAAGAAGAAGAAGAAGAAGAAGAAGAAGAAGAAGAAGAAGAAGAAGAAGAAGAAGAAGAGCAAGCACAGCACGCTGTTGTCACACATAAATGGAGCCAACTGGATATTTGAGATTTTGATTCAAAAATAAAACTTTTTTACTTGTAAACAAAACTTTAGATTGGCCAGAAAAAACTTTTGAAGTTGAATTTTTTTTCAATGATAAATAATTTTTACTTGCAGTGGAACAGTTTTTGGTTGCAGTGTTGATAGTTTTGTTCTTAAGATTTTTCTGTTCAATTGCATGATAAAGACACAAAAAGTAACATCATACTTGACAGTCTTGACTTGGGACTTGAGTGCAAACATTTAAAACTTATTTGTCACTTGTAAAGTGATAGCTTGGCCCCACATCTGCTCCTTTTGGAACATTTGTTACAGAGACTTCTGTAATCATTTGTCCTTGTGATGCTTGATCAATAGTCTATCATGATATACTGAGCAATGATGTTAGATAATAAGCTGCTGAACAAAGGAACAACATAAGCAAACACCCAGGCTCTCTGGAAGCCTATTTGTTAATGAGTGTTTGTGTGTGTGTGTGATCTGTAATCTCTATGCTGGAGTGTTAGTCTGTATAAAATGTGTTGTGATGGTATTTCTGTTCCGGCTGCTGTGTGTTTTGCTCTCTAACCTTCTGTCTCTCTGCCCTTTCCACCCTCATCGTGCCTCTCTGTCCTTGTCTTCCCTCTGTATATAAACGCACTCTGTACAAGGTGGCTGTCCACGCCTCTGTGACTAAGTGAGTGGCAGTGACAAGCGACAGCTCCTCTCACTTTCTCTCTGTTTGTGTGTGTGTGTGTGTGTGTCTTAAGTCAGTGTTTCTGAGGAACACAAGGTGTGTGAGAGCTCCTGACCTCTCTGTCTCTGTTTCTGCCACCTTTTATATGTCTGCCTGTCCAGCAACAATTCAACATCCTTCATAAAAGAAATAAAATATATATCAAACTCAAAGCTGAAATCGTGAAGATAAACAAGATACACCCATAAGCTTTTATTCTTTCACTCTTCAAAATTGATTTTTTTTTTAAAAAGGTACATAAACAGAAATCTTTTGGTATTAGCTAGTATGCCAAATGATAAATCTGTGTGTGACTTGTTACCAACTGCCTGAGAGATGACCGCGGGATGACACCATAGTTGACAAAGAAAAGAGTAGAAATCCAATGAATATGTTATCTGTCCGAAAATACAGCATGAGCTGTAAGACTGGCCCACTGTGTACGTTTGTGTGTAAACACGGTGTTTATGTCAGCGAGTGTCTGGTCCTGTGTCAGCTGGCACGGACAAGCATGGCATTAGGATTTTCAGATTTAGCTAATCTCAGAGCAGCCATTCTTTCTAGTCATCAGTTCAGCAACACAGCGACACAGAGGGGCGTCAGAGGCTATCTTATGAGATGCAACGCATTTTTTTTTTTGGTGCATTTAAAATAGTGTTACACTATATAAGACAATGGAAAAGAGAGAGACATAATTAGCGAACGTATATGTGTGTATATGTGTGTGTGTGTATGTGTGTGTGTTTGCATGTGCTTGTATTGTCTTGTTTTAGGGTGGCATGTACGCTGGTGGGCAGCATCTTGTGTGGTTCATCCTTCTTCCTCACAGTCATCGTCTTAGACAGCTGTTTCACAGTCCAACACTCACAGAAGACTCACCCACCTGCTCTCCTGACACACTCTCACACACTGCAACACACTTGACACACACTCACACACACACACACAAACATACCTTGGTCACTCTTGGTGAAATTACACAGACTTAAATTCATTTCTAAGAGAGTTTTTCTGACTCTAATCATAATTACTACTTGACTAGTCCTAACCCTAACCCTGAACTAATAACCCAAAAATCAGCTATTTTTAAATTAGCGACACAGCATTTTTATTGTTCCAGCCGACCAAATTAACTGTTCTTCGGTCTAAAATGTGTACCTGAAAGAAGCCAAAGTCTTACCAACAAGCAAACACACACACATACATCCACATATGAGGGCATAGAGCAGCTATTTGTTCCACAGTGCCGATGCAACCGACCCTCTAGCCGGCAGTCCTCCTGACCTCGTCCTAGCTCTCACAGTGTGTGAGCACCAGTGTGTGTGCTGCAGTGTGCTCTTCCAAATGCCCTCTTGCTTGACGCTGCCATCACGTTAGAACAAAGTTTATGTTTATTTATAACTCTTTATGCTAACCTGCATTTTAAAAACTTATGCATGGATGATACAGAGAAAGTAAGCATTCTCTTCCTTTTTGTTCCATCAACATTATACTTTCAGGATTCCTCATTTTAAGTTGTTTTCTACTCCCACACAACTACTTCTGCTGTTCTCAACAAACACAGTAATAAAGCCTCTAGATACAACCTGGAGCCTTTGTTTCCTCCACCATTTTTTTGTAATATCTGCTACAGGATTTATTGGTATCTGTGTTGTGCTGATGAAACAAAAACTTGACAATTTTGACTTATAGGCCATGAAATTAGAGCAAATTACAGTAAAAAAAAAACAGTTTGAAGAGGACACAAAGTGCTATATGTTCGCATGTGTGCCGGTGTCATCAGAGAGACAGTCAGGGAGAGTCAGGGAGAAGACGAGGTGTGTAACATTTGTTGGACAAAGATTAGTGTGGGTCTCTAAGTGTTGAATAAAGAGATTGAATAAAGAATAAAGAGAGTCAGTGGATTAAGGCCCAGCAGCCAGACGGCCAAATTGAGATTAGCCCACACTTAAAGGTCGCACGGCTTTACAGGAAAAAAGAACAATTTCAAAAAGAAAAGAAAAACTCTACACTTGGAATATTTTTCTTTTGTTAGTAGTTCACTATGCGATTGCAATTAGAGAAGAAAAAATGTTAAAAAAACTACACATTCCAAATTTATCCCAGGTGAGGCTGATGTGTTATGAAATGATGTGATTTAGAAAAAGTTCGGGCTCATGGTTGCTGAGCTAAGAAGTGGTTGAATGACCGCTCTGATTTTCTGATTTCCTGTCCTCGTCCTGCACTCCGACTAGATTTTGGTCTCTTTCTCCGGTCCATGTCTCGTTCCTTCAGTCACATTATAAAATTTTGCAACTGCAGAAAACATAACTGAAAGCTGCCAGAATAACTTTCACTTGCTTTGAAGATCTTGCTTGGTCTTACAACTAATGACCACCTCACTAGATAGGCTGCTGGAGCTGGTAATACGAGCCGGTTAGTCTGGCTGTCTGTCATTTCGTAATGCTGGTCATTTATTTTTAAATGAATCTTTTCAGTGAGGGAATTCAGTTCACTAATTATCCAGGATTTTCATCAATGTGCTGTTTTTTAATAAATGCATCTTTAACCATCCCTGGCAGCTGCCAACAAATTTCTTCCCATGTCTGGCTGCAAAGATTTCCTTTTTCTTTTTCATTTCCTTTTTTTGGGGGGGCGGGGGGTAATTTTCCCAATCTTTTTTTCATTCATCACAATTATTTGCATATTTTAGTGGCACAAGCTCTTTTTGATAATCTAAGGAGATGTGTACACAATTTATATCTGAAATTGGTAAAAATTACAGATGTACGTGTGTGACAGGCCTGAGGACAGACAAGGAAAACAGCATCATTGTTGAACCAGCAACACCTCAATGCATCATAGTTTGTCTTCTAAAGCAACAATAAAACTGACATCAATCATCTTATACAGGCAGCAGTATTAAATTAAGACTGTTTTATTAACAGTTAGAAGTTCCTCATAGTGCCTTGTGGGTGACACTTTGCAGCACCCTGATACGAGGCGTCACTAGTGAGACATTCTAAAGCAAGATGGCAGGAGGTCACAAATCACATTGTGCATTTGACTCGTTCTGCCTTTTTCAAAAAGGACATTAAGCAAACATCCACATAATAATTAAAACAGGACAGGGGATGTCCACTCTGAGGCTGCAGGTCACGGTGTGCTGCCCTTTCAGTTGTTGTAAAGAAGTTAGTGTTGAGTTAGTGCATGAATGGAAATGATATGTTTAGTACAGAGAGGCACTTCCAGATGCATTGTGACTGGCTGAAGCAGCAAAGTGTGCGTTCTGTTTACTGCACTGCAGCACTGATTGCACAAGCCTGCAGAGGCTGTGAGAAGGCAAAACCTGTAAAGTGGAACTGTCCCTTGTAAAATACACACATTTTTACCTTGCTCACCCCCTCTGCCCCCCGTCTAGCCTTTGACTCATCATGTCTCTCATTTTCTTCTCTTCAATTTTCTCCTTAATTCTTCCATTTCCCTTATCCAAGAAAAAGGAAGTATTTTTACTCTAAACTCTATCTGTAGCTTCTGATTACGACTGGTGATGTAGAACACTGTTTTGATAATTTGTTGTACCAGCATGCTCATGGAAATACATATGCACGCCAAGGGTGGTGAGGGTGGAGTAATACTCACTGTGCCAAATGCTTCCAACTGTTAAAAACAATTTTATTACTAGACTAGCTACTTACTTTATCTTTTTTGAAGCACAGTTAACATAAAAATGGTTTATTTAGATTTACAAAATTATCTATGCAGGTAAATAAGATGTTCTTTAAGGTAAAAAGAAAAAACTTTAAGTAAGGCAAAAAAGAAAGAAACAAAAGAAAACAGTTTAATGTAAACCACTGTAGTAGTCAGAATATTCTGTATTTTTTTATTTTCAAAATGTTCCGTGTAGCTGGAAATTGCATTTGTTGCTTGTTGTTACTTTAGCAAAAAAAAAAAAAGGATTGTTTGTATGTTGTTTTTTTTTATTATACAGTGGAATGAACCTTTACATCAACTCTCTTCTCTTAGTCTTTGAAACTTAGTGAAGTTGATCTCTACCTGGTGCATCACTATGCATCTTTTAATGTCACAATGCTTCAACAATCATCTTCTCAAGTCTCATTAATGTCAGCCCAAACATCATGTTTGACAGACAGATGGATCAAGTTTCACATCCCCCTTAAAGCAAAGGGCTGACGTAAGCTTGAGCAACAGATATTCATTACAGCTTTTTTTTTTCTTTTTTTTTGGCATACTGTAAACTTCACTTGTAATCATGAGACAATACTGATCTCTCATATAGTTCATAACTGTCATTTTAAGTAATGTAAAACATTTGTGCAGAACTAGTTTGGGACATGCTGGTGTTTAAATCGTAATAATCAGTTTTAATACGATTTACTTAAGTATTTCCTGGCCTTTTCTACAATACTACAATACACACTAGAGTTCAAAAAAATTTTTTTCTCATTTAATCAAAATTTACTCACTGCATTGTACATTTAAACACTTATTTCCTACAACTCAGGTGTCATAGTGCAACAATTATATAGTGATTTAGAAGTGCTCCCCTATTATGTATCACTGTACAAGGTGTTTCATGGAAAAGGTGCAGGGTGTGGAGAGAATGGAAGAAAGAATTATGTCTGAGAGGAAGATATAATGTGCTGCAAGGCCAGATGTGCAAGAGGATGGAGGCGAATGAGACTGAGAATTCATTAAAGTGCAGCTCTTTGAGGCATAGATAATTATACATCATGTATTCTTACATAAAGGGTATTGAGTATGTGCTTAGATGACAATTGAAGAATGTGAGAAAGGACATTAAAAACTATTGGATAAATAGCGAGGGTCATTCATATAAAGCGCACATTTACCACAATGCTTTGCTTGAACTGGGCTTTTGAAATTGATTGCAATCGGTGAATGCTACATACTGCTTTGAGAGACAACTTCTCTGAAACAAAATTGTTCTTTTTGTCCACTGGGTGAGAACAGATTGTTACACACACACAAACCATGTACACACACGTGCACATAAAAGCATGTGAGCTAGCTGGTACACACTGACACACACAGTGGGAAGCCCCCTGGTGGATCTAATTGAAGAGATTAGATGTTATCCTGTTATATCCCAGCCAATTTCAGCCTATATCCAAAAGTAATGCCTGTGAATTCAGGGGTTACATCAACCCCCACACACGGCATAGCTGTTCCCTTGGAAACAACAACAAGACAGTCTATAACAGCCTGCCTAATAAACTCTCTTTCTCTCCTTTTCCCCTTTAACTATCCTTCTAATTTCTTTAAACTTTTTTCCTATCAGTTTCTTATGTCTGTCTAACTCTTTTTCATTTACCCATTTCATGCTGTTAAGCTGCCGTCAGAGAAAAAAAAAAAAAAAGTTTCTTGCTCAATACTCTCCTTCAACATAGAACTTTACCTTAGAAGGACGCATTGCTGAAGACAGAAGAGTAAACTCTGCTGGAGTTGGGATTTGATCTCAGGACTTACTTATACAAAACACAAATATTCAAACACTATGAAAATTGTGATAGAAATATAAGCTGAGCCCAACCGTGGTTATGTGTCTGAAGCATACCACACAGCAGGCAGAAATAAAAAAAAACAAGTTAATTGAAGAATAGAGCAATTACGTCACACGTCTCTTGCAGGGGGTATGTGACATGCTGTGTTTTCTCAGCAGGACCAGCCTTTAATTACAGTCTACAACTATGTCCACTAGTAACGATTACTTCATGGTTATCCTTAATGACTCCATTGAAGCAATCACAGTGTGTGTGTATGTGCGTGTATGCGTGTATGTGCAAGCCTGATTTTGTGTGCAGCGCATGACAAGCAGAGCATTGTAGTGTAATGTATGTATGTACGTACTTGTGACCTCAGCGCAAAGAGCGAGATAAACCAGTGTAGAGGGGAAGAGGGAGAAGAGGTGGGACTGAAAGCTCTAGTGGGTTCATCACAGAGGTGTGTGTGTGTGGGTTTCTACTGTATATTAATAAATTAATACCATATGTGTTTACAGAAGCATGAAGTCCACATGTGTAGGTGCAATGTATTCACACCCACTCAGCAAGAGATGGGCTGAGTTCCCATGTGCTTCAGAGCAGGTTAAATTTAATCTGTGCACATAATCTGGGGGGGAAAAAAAAGGAACCAAATGACCAATTAGGGTAATGTTTGCACCCAAATGTGTACTGCAGTAACAAAGGTTACAATACCCTTGATACCACACACACACACGCACGCAAAACACCTACACAACAGCACTCATTAAGACCCGCGGGGTTGCGTTTGTTTACCCAACAGTTTAGCTCAACCTTCAGATATCCTCTCCACTCTTCCGTGCCCTGGTAAAGGTCTCAGTGCACCCTCCCCTACTCTACTCCTTCTCCCGCTCTCTACTATGCCTCTTCCATGTCACTTCATGTTACCATTAACTTCAGTATTTAAAAAATAAATAAATAAATGAGGAATAGATGAAGACAGAAACATTTAAAAACAGGAAGACAGTATATTGGTATTTCTCTGATGTACTTAGTCAACTGAGTGTTGCCTCAGAGTTTTTTTATCAGCTTCATATAATTTTTAAGCAAATGGTAAAGTGTTTTTTTGTTTTTTTTTTACAAATTAAATTGGTAGCTTTATATTCACATCACCATAACAACTAGCATGCTGCAGAAGAAATTTGACCTTTCTTCCCCGACTTCTTAGCAGACTGGCTTGTAAGATTTCAGTGGCATTCATTGAAGCAAGGTGATCAAGTTAGAAAAAAAACCCCTTACTTTTCTGTGCTAGTTAGAAATAAAACTAACCGGTAGCTTGTATTTTTAGAGGCTACGACATGTCGGCAATCATCTAAATGGCCTTTTTTTGGTCTAATGGCAGGCAGGAACTCCTCAGCATTTCTTCCATTGGTATCTTCATTTCATAGCAACCTATACAAAATGACAACTCAAACTGCTTTTACAAAAAAAAGAGACTGCAGTTTTTCTTATAGCGAGCTCAAACTGCATGTAGTGTAAGCCCAACAGCAGCACTTGAAATTAGATCATTTTGCCAGTGGTAGCTTCAGAGCAAATCTGGATCGAAGAAAGGATCTGTTGACAGTGAAACAGCCCACTCAGTTCAAACGAATTTTACTCTTCATGTGTAGCTGAGGGAAAAGTAATACAAAAGTAAGAACACATAACACAATACAAAGGCCCAGACAGAAATACACTGTACAGAGCAGGACCGTCACAAAATCAGATCTTTATTGCACTATCTTTGTAGCTTAAAGAATTTACACTAACCTTATTATCCCAATATTGATGGCAAATAGATAAGAAAAATGCTATTGTCTGAGAGAACTTTGACCTTGTTTATAATATGTATTTGTCTCTTTTCTTGCAAATGAATTACACTCAAATTATGAGTTTTAAGTGGTAGAAAGAGAGTATGTAGGCATAAATAAAAGAGTACAAAAAGAACAATTACGATTTATTTTCTGTATGATAATGTCATATTTGTATTAGTGAATATCAATACTACATTTTTTCAGTATTAAAGTTATGGTCAATACTGGTAATCACTGACAACTGTAATCAATATTTAAAATACCAACAAAAAAACAAAAAGTATAACACATTACAGACATAAAGCCAAGTTACTGCAATAATAACTAATACCCATGCAGGCTTTCCAGTCATTTTCAGTCAAGTCATTTTTAACTTCCAATTTTGTCTTATTGAGTTATCCAATCAGCTACCACATGGATAAGGAAATAACAAGTGCCAGTACAAAAAAAACAAATATAAATACAATCTATAAAATGGGCAAACATAATACTAATGTTTAAGCAAACTGTGAAGAAGATGTTGCAATTTTAAAGTTTAGCTAGGTAAATATAGGTTCAGCTAAGCTATCAGACTGGTCTGTAATGAGGGCAAAAAGGCATAAAAATCCATCATCGTCATGGCAAATTCTATGATTACTATTGATGCTGCTCATCAGGGATCTCATTGCCTTGCCGAGAATGATTGGTTCTGTCTGGCGGGGAGTTCCATGTATGTGGCTGAAGCCTCCCGCTAAACTCTACGTGTATGTGTGTGTGTGTTTGTGTCTGTAAAGGGGATGGGTTCGGTGGTGGTGGTGGTGGGTAATGGGAGTGGGGAGTGTTGGTGAGGTTGTCTTGTGATTAATACCCCTATTTGCTGCTGCCGCTTCCTCCTCAGCCCTTCCTCAGCCCAAGGTTAGTTGGAAATATCTTGCGGAGTTCCATACAACTATTGGAACCATAATGCACCATGGGACAATATTTAAAATCCCCTGGATTATTTACCTGTAAGTGCACACATACCAGATTTGAAAGTGTTTTGCGAGGTTAAGTGATGGCAGTCAATTTCGGAGGAGCCTCAAAACTGACTGTCTTCAGGCACAACTTTGAGTATCTAAATCTGCACATTGCAAGAACATTAATAATCAGTGTTGTGATAAATGATTCATGATTCATTAACAGTATTGTCTGTTCTGATTTTCAGATAGCTTCAGTTAAGAGATTAAAAGAGATAAATCTCAAATTTTAATTAATTAAATCAAGTTTTTTCTTTTTTTACAAATGTTCTTTGTTAGAGAGAGCCCCTAAAAAGTTATATTTTTTATTGAAAGAGACACATCTTTTCTCTGCACATGGCAGAAATGATCAGAAACACCCAAAAGGCCTCAAACACCTCAAGTTAATAAGCCATGAAGCAAATGTAGAAATCACCCGTGACTATCATCTGTTAGCATTTTAGCATTCAGTTAGACCCAGTCTGCACCTACTGGTCTCCAGTTCTTTGGTGTTAAGCTTGTGTCACGCTGGGTGGTGAAGTGGATCAGTGTTTAATTAAGGGATATGCAACTTTTTTACATTAGCAATACAATTGGATTTGGGCACATCCCTAAAATTAACTTCAGTACTGAGATATGCTTCAACTAAAGAAATAAATCTCATCTTTGTGTGGTGCAGTTGCATTTGAGATGGGTCTGTAAAAGCATCACTCAGTTTTTCAGTCATGTTCTCACAAAGTTTACTGTCATTAAAAGTTTTTATTGAACACGTGCTTTTGGCTCAAAGATGCAGAAGCGTGCATCCCTGACTGACATTCTTTATAATCCAAATCCATCTATCAGAAGAAAACATGCCATTTTCAACACACAAATGTCCAGTCCTTGATAAAGTTTTTCTGTTACCATGAATGAGACACAATTTTCAAGTCAATACAGTATTTTTCATGGAACACTTTATAATATGATTCAATTATCTCTTTAAAACATTCATGCTCTTAGTGCTGGTACATCCTGTTTTATTGCACCAGACTCGGACTGCAGACATGTTCACAAGGATCTGTAGATTTCGCTCTTGTACAAAATCCAACTTTAGCATTCAGAAGTATAATCTGAAGATGAATCTTGTTAAAAAAAAGAGGAAGTCTTACAGTCTGACTGCAATATCCCACAAAAATACTGCTGCTTGCATTAATTACCCGGCAATTAAGTTGCCTATCATCATCCGTCATCTGTCACACGGGGTAGCGTTTTTTTCCACCACATTATCATGTAAATTAACGACTCTTCAATCAATTAACACACTGATCCTTCTCAGTTAGTGCTTCAGATAATCAGAGATAATAAGAATAATTAAAAAGAACAATACACAACTGTTGTCTTGACAGCAGGAACATTTAAATGTTCTCTCCCAGCTGGATTTTAAGCTTTTCTCAATATTATCAAATATAAATTTCTTCTCAAACTATCCATCAGACTGCAATCATTATATACATACATCCTTAAACTTATTGTTGTTAAGACTCAGGGTTTCCCTTTACACACACAAACACACACACACACACACTTACAGACTCCATGCAGAGCTGCACTCAGTTACTGTGCAGAGCAAAGTAAAGACAAGTGCATTTTCCCTGAGGTTCCAACTATGTTTATCTCTCCTTTTCACTCCCTCTTTCTCCCCCTCTACCACGCAACCTCCATATCACTATATTTCTTCCTGATGACAACTTGATTATGCAGAAACTGCAGGAAAGATGAGAGGTTGGGAATAAATTGATATTAATAACTGTGATTTGGCTGGCAGCGTCTTGCCCAGCTATCTTCACATTTTGTTTATATTTATGACATTATTCGCAACACTTGCTGACTTACAGAGAAAAGGGGGATGGCGAGGATAAAATTGCAGCTGTGCTTGATAATCAGAGCTAATTTCTGCAGGGATTCACCTCTCCACAATGGTTTGGATAAATGCGTACCAATGGGGGATTACCTTAACATGGATTCAATGACATGCACCACATCAGAGGTAGCCAATAAAAGGGAGGCCTCTTGTTACTTACTGAAAAACAGCAGGGCGGTGTCCCTAACTGGGCTGCTGTTTACTGGAATCTGAACCTGATGAGTGATCTGGCTGCTGGGTCACAGTGTGGGAATTGTAAGTCACGACATAAATATTATACAAAGTGAGGTAGAGATAATAGAGACCCTCCAGACCTGATGCATTACATTCTGCTCTTTTTGTTTCTCTTTGTCTAAACAGTGTCTGAAAGTTTCCTGCCGCACTGTCAATATCTGGACTGAGTTAACACAATGCATCATTACATGAAGCTGTGCCAATAAATCACCCTGTAAACTATCCGCAATGGGGGCACACAGATACACACAAAGACAGCATCAAACCCTCCCATATTGTCACACAACGGGCGACTAATGGCATCGCCGAAGAGACAGATTTCACACATAGACACACATGGCAAGCTGTGTAAAATAAAAAAAAGATATAATCATAAAACATGAAAATTAAACTGACAAGAGCAGAAACAAGGCAAGGCCTCAAAATTAAAGCAAACAGGAGCTTTGCACACGGCAGGTAATTAAGAAAACAAATGGATTTAATAGCATGCTCCGTTTTCTAGGTTTTCCACTTCATTTTGGAAAGTACACAAACAGTCTTAATTGGAAATCACAAATACACCAAAAAAAATAACACAGTATCACCTTGGCTGCTGCACACTCACATTCATTCAAAAACACCTGCACACACACCTACAGTGTTTGTACGGCTGAATGAAAATGAGCAGATAAGATGATAAATACTGGGCGAATGAAGGCGTCATTAATCTTTGAGGAGATGAGGTGTAGTAATTAAGGTTCTGACACATGGCAGACTCCCATAGGGAGGCTGCGACAGAGTTAGACAGGGGAACAGCAAGCCTCTTTACCCGTGCCCAACACCCTCATGGTGGGGTGCTGATGTGAACTTTCACTGTCTGGCAGCACGGCTGATGCATCTCCTCTGCTCCGTTCTCCTCACACTCTAATCCAGATAATAGCGATTTGAATATCTGCAACCTTTTTTCCATAACCTGTTTTGCCATTTTTGAACTTTCCAGTTCTTCAGAAACAACAGCTTAACACAGAGATGGGAAATATGCAAATGTGCAGCACAGAACTGTTTCTATGAGGCACTAATGGAGCACAAAGGGCAATAAAACAACCAGTGACACTTGACAGATGAATTAATAAAGATAAATAACTGCTTCAACTGACAAACCAAGAAGCAATAAAGGAATATACTGTATAGGTTTAACTTCCTCTAACAGTGGACTATAGAAAACCTGGAACTCGTTTTGATGCATGTAATTCACAGTAATTTATGTTAAAATAGAATGTTATCTCAGTTTGAATGATGATTGAGCTTTGCTGACAAAACTTTCATTCAGTGGCCTTATCCTATTTCAGCTCTCCCCTTTATTCTTCCATGGCTATTCATATAGAATACGTATTCAGTTGCTGATTGAGAGAACAAACAGATGTGGAAAAGACTGAAATGTAGGAACTCTTATTGTAGACATCTCATATAATATTCTTGAGCATGAGTATAAAGAAAAAAATTCTGTTCTTATGTTAAAAGAAAACTATAGCCTGGCAGCCTCAGCTGCTTACTAATGAACTGACTTTTGTTGAGATATTTAATTTTGAAGCTCTCCAAAGTCCAAATTTATACTTAGATGCTCAGTTATGATTAAAAAAACCCACAAAACTAAAACAACAACAACAAAAAAAACGATCCATTACATTTTGTCACTTTATAACAGGTGAAATTTTGCGTTGGTGTTTCTTTGGATTTGAGTTAAATTTAGCATTCGCTTGACTTGTAGAAACACCATTTATCTCCAGTCTCGGTCATTATGTGATAAGATTCATGTGTATTCAAAGAACAGAACCACAAAGCAAACTGCAGAATTTTATTAAACTAATGAATACATATTGTAGACCTCTATATTTATATAAACACTCTCTTTATTTAGCATAATCCCATTATCCCAAGGCTATATGGAAGCAACAGCTCATTGTCCTTATAAATGGTTAATATATCCTGGCTAACAACCAATCAGACGGTTTGATTTGAGCTATAATTAGATAGGAACGTGCAACTCCTACAACAGCATGAAACAATTAATGACCAGAAGGTCTCAAGTGATTTTGGGCTGCACTCACTATAATATTTCACACACTGCAGTGCAAATTAACGTAGCTAGTAAAACAGATTTGAGTACTAAACATTGCTTTCATTGGGCGCCTGTGACTGACATATGAAATTTGATTTGCACTTCTTATAAACTAAACAAGTGTGACTTGCTTGTTATTCACTGGATAAATGCACACAGTGCCAACACAGCATCAAAAGTGCCTGCTGGAGTCCACTCAAACAGAGGAAATAATCTGCATGTTTTTACTGGCGCTACTGTGTGTTGATTGGCAAATGCTTTGCTTGAGTTATTCAGTGATGCCTGTTTGTCAGCATTGGAAATGTTTCTTTTTCTTTTCTTTTTTTTTAATGTTGTATCATCAAATTCAGCACAACAAAAACAGCCTGGCTTTGTGGAGGTGCACTGCTGCAGAAAATTTCAAATTCCCCCACAGCTTGACTGAGCTTCCACTTCATATTGCGCTCGTATTTGAGGTGTGTGATTTCATCCATTCACATTCGCATTCATTAATGTCCTAAATATGATCAAGTATTCACTCTGGTTACATTCAACCTGGGACTTATTCTCTTGGTTTTTGCCATAACAATGATGGATTGTATTCATTATTTCCCCACCATCTGAAGAAAGTTATTAACACTAATATCTCCTCACTTACACGACTACAGCTCCTTATGTATGTTGATATTAGTCTCCTTGCATCCCATTTGCAGCGTGCACAAAATACTGCTCCTGGACTTTGTAATCTCTTTATTTTATTTTTTTTGTTTTTTAAAAGCAGTCAATGATAAAGCCCTGTGATAAATTCCATAACTCTCATCCCTGAATCTCTTTCTGTTGGATCGTGCCTTTGCTGTTGTGTCACACACACACTCTAAACAACAGGATTGGCCCCACAGTCCAAACTTTGAAGACCAGCTCAAAGCTCTTTGGCACTTCTGGAGCCACACAGTCACCTTCTCTAGCTTCAGTTTCCTGACAGCGTTGCTTTCCAAAACACAGAAAACCAAAGAAGGTTTTCAAAACACATTCAGTCAGTACACCAACACCTGCACCACAGACGAATGTACTCACACCTGGGTTTCTGTTATCTACAGCTTGTGCATCACAGCTTCAGTGATGTGACATATCCTGAGTCCCCTGATATCTATGAGCTGTTGATGTCATGTATATTCACACTAAGTAATGGTGTTTAGTAATAAAATTGGTCTGGATAGTTTGCAGCATTTTTTTCATTTAAAGCACATTTTCTCTGACGCTTGCTTTTGTTTTCAGAGGCCACCGTGAGTTAACCACCGATAAAAACCACATGTACAAGCTACAAATCCAGTTTTTGTAAAATGTTCTACTGACATGACATACAATTTGTCAAGTAACTATAAAAAAAGAGATGGCAGAATATTATTGGGTACATCATATTGCTCTTATTGGATACTTCTGATGCAATGTCGCAAGCTGTCCCAAAATTCTTATTTCAGCTCTGAGGAGAGCCCCTGCTTTAACCTTCCATGTTTTTTATCCGGTCCCCACATATTTCTGGTCCTAAGAACTGGTAATTTAATGTAACACAGTGGACTTTAACATGGAGTGTCAGAGAAAAAGACAGAATATAGCCCAGTGCTGAACTTAACGAGACGGATAGGCTATTACAGGGATGTAGCTATTTTAAGTTCACTAAGTAATTTTTTTTAAGTGAGTGAAGTTTTCTCCAGTGCTTTTCTCCACCTGATAGCACAGAGATTGGTCCAAAATGAAAACTGCAGAGGGCACAAAAGCCTCCATTTGCAAAGCTTTAGTCAGCAATTGCACACACAGCTTCAACATCCCAAACCAATTTTTCATGTAGTTTAATTCTTTTACTTTTTCTACAGTAACACATTTAAAACACCATCAACTGAAACGTCGGTAAAATAAAACCATTGCTGGGACTCAGTCTGAATATTTCAGTGAGGTCGTTCATTGCATGTGTCTGGGATTTCATAGAAACATCAATGCTGGGTTTTTTTTTCTTTTTTCTTTTTCACAGCTGGTTGTATGTCATGTTCTTTCCTTTGAGTTTATTAAACAGCTGCAGCATAAAAAAAAACAAAACAGTTGCAGTGATTAGTCCATCTTTAAACTAAGACAGGGATGTGCACGTTTACACACATGGCACAGCAGCGCTTTGGCCAGGATCTGATGTTAATTAGTGTTTCTGTGTACTGTTCAGCTGTCACATACAAGTTCAGGTTCATACAGTGGAGTTGTTTATAATAAAGCAGCAGTTGTTGATAAATGACAGACATGATGTCAGACTTAAGTACCACCACCTGCCGACTTTGTTTCCCCCCCAAATGTCTGACTGGCAACAAACAGATTACAGATTAAACTCAAGCTTATCAATCACAAGTTTTCTATTTTTTTTTTTTTTTTGTCTGATTTACCATCTAGTTTAAAATCTGTGTTTATTTCAGGTCTGAACAACCTGAGGGCCACAAACAACTTTTTAGGCTTATTTATTAGAGAGATCTTTCTTTTCATGAGTCGTTTTCCACCATTAACTTTAACTGCTGACTGTTAAAGTCAAAGAGTTGGAGAGTCCGTCTGTCAGCGAGAAACACTTTTTCCATCATTTACTATCATTCCACTCAGTCACATGTGAGGCTGATCATTCCCGAGAGGTCTGGTTTGATTTCAGCTAAAAACTTTTAACTTTCCCTGAAACATTTAGCCTGATAAATAATTTCTAGTGTTCAAAAGACAACGTGATCATGTGTTTGATTAAACTGCAGTAATCCAAACAGATACTCCAGAGATGCAACATTTCTTCCAATTCTAAGTTGTCTGACATGAACATCTACTTTAGAAGTCTATAAACTTTTATGGATAGCTGTATGTACTTTATTCAGGTCTTTCATTTGTGCCCATCAATCCCTAAGCCCATTAAAGGAAGGAGACACACCTTTGCTAGAAAGTGCAGCGTATATTTATCTCAATAAAGGATGCAATTCCATGCAGAACTAAGCCATAAGAATGCATACCTGGGAAATGAAGTATATTAATGTTCCACTAGTAATAAAAGTGACTGACAGAAGTGCTACACATACACACATATGCGCTGTGCCTCAATGTATTCTCTTGTGAATCTACTGCACCGGATTCACACAAAGTCACACACACACACACACACACACACACATACACACACAGCCTTGGATGTGTGAGAGGTGGTAGACAGAGGAATGGCAACGTCTTGAGAAGAGTGAGTGAATGCAGATTGTCTTATTACTTTAATTACAACCCTGTTTTGATACCTATGCTGAAAAAAGGTCTTTTTCCTCCCAAAAGGTATAAAATTAATATAAAATCATTGACAGTATATGAAAAAAAACACTAGATGCAAGCAGATTTTTCCCTGAATTTAATAAGTTACCACATCCTTTAAAGGTCATTCTTTTGCTACTTCATTTAAATGACTGGAGCTTCAGATGAACATGCAGAGCTGCAGACGCTCTTGGAAACCAGAACTGCACTGAAACACTGTCAGTGTAATGAGAACAGTCCTGGCGTCCTGCTAAACATGTCACAATCCCCCTGCCCCACGTCACTAGTTTCATGCTCAGAGAAATCCAATCTATCATAATTACATGGATGTCTGCCTATATTGATCACATGTTAGTCAGGCAAGACTGACAGTGAGCAGTGAAATTAAAATAGATGTGTGAGTACCAGGCAGGAGCTCAGGGACTTCTACTCTACTTTGGCTGAGCAGCACACTACTCTACGAGCCTTTAAGTGTCATTTTGATAAATCTCTTTCCCTCTCTCTGTCGCTCTCTCCTGCACACACATACTGACTCGTTGCTTGGATTCATGTGTAACCTGACATGTTGTACAAATGTAGTGCATAAAAGCTGTTTTTTTTGGGGGGGGGGGGGGGGGTGTTTTGTATTTTTGTGTGAATGCAACACCAGTGAATATCTGCAGAAGTTATAATGAGAAAA
>JAQMCX010000012.1:11894818-11906279 GCA_029814765.1 Acanthurus leucopareius
CCCCCCCCCCCCCCCCCCCCCCCCCCCCCCCCCCCCCGCCCCCCCCCCCCCCCCCCCCCCCCCCCCCCCCCCCCCCGTGGGGTATTTTTGTGTGCATGCAACTCCAGTGCAGTTCTGCAGCAGTTCTACTGAGCATCAAACCAGAGTTGCAAGAGTTAAATAAACTATCGAGCAGTCAAGTGTGTAAAAAGTCATGAATTATATGTTGCAACATGCCAACTAGGATGCATATGTTTTAGTTAGTGAGCTCTATAAACACACACACACACACACAGTGTAATGCTGTCCTAGATTACTGTGCATCTCACACATATGTTGCCTGGTTCTTTATTAAGATTAACAATACCACTAACATGTGAATCATCGTCCCCATCATAAGTCCTTACATCAGAACATTATTTACATCCTTTCCTTAATTACCTTGTTCATCATCATCATGATGATCAGCTTCATTATCATCATCCTCAGGCTGAAATCCAGTCTGTTCTTCTGCCACGTTCTAATGAATCACATGTGTCTTTCCAGTTAGTCTTGACATTAGCCAGACAAGAATTTGATATATTTTAATATTTTAATTCACTGACTCTTCTCATTTTCTCCTCATATTTGCTCCCTTCCATCATACCTCCCACCTAATTTTTCCACTGAAGGTGTCAGAGTGACTCTATCATTCCCTGTGCAACTGCTGAAACCTTAATGGTCCTTAATGATAGGCTCAAAAAGAGCTAGGGGATGGCTGTACAGTGATGGCAGAGGGATGACTGAAAAGGGGAGGAAAACTGATAGATGGGGCTGTGAAGAAGAGGTGAGAAGACGCATTGGAGGAAAAGAACAGCTGCGAAGAATGTGTTGATAGGATTAAAGTGAATGTGAAGGAGGGGATGAGATAGAGGTAAGGGGAAGGGAATTGGTATAAGCCTGGGTGAGAGGTACTGTAATTGGTGCGGCAAAGACAAATAGAAACAGACAGGATGATTGAGAGAGGCTGATAAAGAGATACTGTAGATACCAAGGAACAAGACACCTACCATGTGTGTAAATGACCCATAAAATGATCCAGAGTCTGTAAAAATTGAGCTCTTTACAGGTCAGATACGGCCATGTTCGGCTACACTGCCCCTGGACAATAGCAGGCAGGAGAGAGGACCCTTGGATGCTTTTCCCCAAGTGTTAATGTGTTACCATCCAAACAAGCAGATAGGCAACAGCCAGCTGGCCAGCAAAGGCAGGATCATCACACCCAGCTTTCACCTCAGCAGCATATTGATGGCTGAGAGAGACAAACAAAGTGTAAATGCACCAGGTGTATGCGTGATCACACACTGCACGCTGGCCAAAGCTCGGTCTCGCGCACAGGTGCGCCCCCGCTTCGAGTGCACATGCACACACACACAGATGAGGAGGAACACAGTCAAAATAAGTAAATTTGTGTTTTCAACATCTGTCAGAGTACAGCTCAGCGGGGAAGACAGCAGGAGAGAGAGTGGAAAACAGAAAGAGAGACAAGAGCACGGGAGGGAGGGAGGGAGGGAGCGAGTGGGGTACGACTTGTTTCTGTCCATCTTTCATCTCCCAGCCAGCAGTGGACAGAGGCTCATTAAGTATGGCAGTCACACACAGACATTGTCAGGGAAGAAAGAATATAAGGGCCTATGTTTTTTTGTTTTTTTTTTGAAATTGCTACTTGGTAGGGGTAAGTGTTCTGCAGCAGTGTAGTAAAAACCACATAAGATTTTTGGAACTCGATATTATGAAAAAAACAGAAGGGGTTTGAAAATGAGAAAAATAAAGAGAGCTGGAGCAGAGACTTGACAAAGTTAAAGAATGAGGAGGGGATCAAAACAAGGCGTGCATTCAGATCTCAGTCTCTCTCTCTCTTTCTCTAGATAAAGCTGACATGATCTGGGTCGATGCAAGGTCATTTGAATACAGAGCGATTTATTGAAAAATCTCACACACAGAAACCCACACACTCCAACAGGAGAGGAATAAAAAAAAAAAAAAAAGGTTTTGATGATGTAAAAACTAGCCAGCTTAGTTACACACCCTTGGATACACACATCGAAAAAAGAAAAAAAAAAGTGAGGGAGTGAATAAAAAGGTGCAGGCAGAGAAAAAGGTCTCTGACAAATTCAATTTACAAGGGCTAAAGTCACGGCATGCAGACAGGCCTATATGAGTATTACTCAAATGATAGAGCAGCCCATCCATCACACACACACGCACACACACACACACACACACAGACACACATCAGAAAATGTGGAGGAGAGAGGAGATGAGACGAAGGCGGGGACAGCAGACAAGAATAAAGGTGAGGACACTGCATCTAAAAGCATCTGCTGACGACAGAATGGTAACTTTTGTCTGATACTTCCCCTCTGCTGCTGGTTTCCTTTAATCCCTGTATTCATTGTACCATCTCTTTGTGTGTGCAAATATGAGTGCAAAGGCGTTAAACGTCTGTGTGATGTAATGTGTTCATTACCACTGACCTCGGGCAGAAAGCAAGATTATTAGAGCTATTGTTTTGTCAAGGACGAAGCCGAAGGTTGCAATCCAGTCTGTCTCCACCTTCCTATCCCTTCTGGGGAGGACAGTGACGTAACAAGCAGGGATGGATGCAGTCTGAAATACATTTTGCTGTATATTGCCATTTAGGTCACTATTCCCTTGACAAGCTTTCCTTTCTATTTCTCCTTCTCTCCTTCACACAGTACGTCTCGCTCATAAGTGGGGTTTCAAAAGAGAAAATGTGTGAAAAAATGTGCCTAGCTTTAACACCTGAAACTGTGGACCCAGAAACTGAATGTGGGGGACGATTGTGAAAGCCAGTGCACGATGCAGCCGACATGTGCAGAATTATTTGAACTCTGACTGGTTTTGGTCCTGTCAGGCTAAACAAGTGTGTGTTACTTTGCAAACATGGTGAAATTCGTCATCAGGTGCTTGTGTTTTGTCTTTTTTTCCTCCTCCATGTTTGTTCCTTCACTTCCTCTCCCATGATGATGAACGTATCGCCGTGGCTATCTACGCTCTACTTCACAGTGAGCAAGAAACTTGTCATGTGAGCGCCCCCAGGGGTGTGCGTGCGTGCTCTTGCGTGTGTGTGTGTGGATGCATTCATGTGCGTCTCGGTGCTTGTATGAGTGATTATGTTTTTAACCCCTGTCCTACTTTTGATATGGTTCCTGTAGACTTAAACCTTTCCTCACGTCTGTTTTTCTCCCCAGTCTGGCTATTTTTATAATGTTAGCCATATCATATCCTCATATTTTCCAAAATCTGTCCAACCATGTGAACCTGCTTTTGCGCATAATAAATAATATAATAAATGTTGCAACTGGGTAGAAAAAAAGCACAAAAAGCTCAGCTCTGTATGCTGTTACTTACTGTATTGTCTTGTGAATCTACTGCAATCGCCGCACACATACACACACACACACACACACACATATGCGGACACGTACACATCCCAATGGAAAAGATTGCTTGGACACCCAAATGTCAAGGTCATCCTCAAAGTTCAAAAACCATCACTTTGTTTCTAAACCAGTCTCCAAATGAATCCTGATAGAAGTCGCTAATGCAATCAACCTTTTAGCCTCAATCCCAAACCCCCATTCTCCACGCAGGGCAACGTGGACCCTGATGGGGCAAAGGACAGTAACGCACCCCCTTGACGATTCATGAGACTGCACAAAGATAAAAATCAATAGAAATACTGTGTACGAGCCCGCACACCCGGATGCGGTTATAGTTGAGGACAACTGTTTGACTTTCAATAATTTTTCAACAGTTTCTTTCACCCCAACCATTATTTTACATCAAAGCCGGGTAAGTGGTGCTCAAAAGTATCAATTTTTGAGTTCTCTGATCTCAAAGTGACACATGACGCCTTGGAACCAGCGAGATGGAACACATGCAGTGCAGAAGCCGAGCACACAGGCGAATATCCACCTGCTCGGTGTTGCCTCTCTGTTTGACTGGACCGTTTATTGGCTCTCCCTTGGTCGGCGGTAAATCCTCCCAAGAGAGTTCCTGCAACCCTTAAGGTCAAGCTCATATCAGTGCCGCGTTTGGTCGGTAGATCTGTGCAGAAACCGGGAAGCAGCACTGCCTGAGGAGTCGAACAGGTCTCAGGTGTGGTTTTTGTTTTGCCTAAAAAAAAAAAGAAAATTCTCCAGAGTTTTTGACATTAATTTTTTGGAGAAGGAGTTAATTAAAATCAAATGAGGGTGACTCAGTCTGAGCTTTGTGGAACATGAGAACACCAGGGGCCTGCAGGCTAGACAGACAAAATACGATACCACGCTGAAACAATACTGTGAAACAAACACCACATGAAAACATCGAGGTAAGCCAGATGATAGGACTCCTGTGAAGTAACAAAGCTTAGCCTAACCTCATGCTTGATGTACTGTAAAATCTACTCTAGTCTTTCAAAAGTTTCCAAGTGTCTACTTTATGTATGTGCATGTAAGAAAGAAGGAAAGAAAGCAAAACAATCCACTTTATTGTGTGTGCGAGTGTGTGTGTGTGTGTGTGTGTGTGTGTGTGTGTGTGTGTGTGCGTCTCATGGATTTTTGTGCCAGTGGGCCCCATAATGATCTAATATAGAGGCTGGGCTCTCAATCTGCGGTGTTTCTCAAGCCTATATTTAACAGCAACAGAGCCAAGACCCCAGACCACAGTTCCCTCCCTCTCAATCTAACTCTTTTTTTTTTTTTCATCCACCAAAAGGTTCTACTTTGATCTCCAGCAATTCATCTGGGACACATATGAGGACCGTCGAGGAGAATAAACAAGTATAGAAACAGGCTCTGTACCCTTCCATCTCTCCGCTGATACACGATGATTTCATATCCACAGATATAAAATCACAACGATTTTATATCCAGAGAAATAAAGCAGCCAAAAAGCTCTTTTTCATAACAACCTGCTGAATAAAAATAGCAGTCAACCAAACCATCCAAACTGAGTAGGATTTGTTGGTTTGGGTTTGTGAGCACAACATTCAAATTTTGGTCTCTTCTCTCAGGCTCAAAGACACCAGAAGCCTTGGTTTTGGATGCATGCTTGTGATCTGGCATTCTGGGTGTGTGAGCTGTCACTGGCTGGGGGCTATAGACCCTCTGCCCAAAGACTGAAACCCATAAAAGTAAAAAAAAAAAACAAAAAACAGCCAAACTAAGAAAATACTGACAGAAAGCAAGGTCTCTGTCCAAAGAGACATTATCAAACATTTCTAATACGGCATCAGAGAGGACTTAGATTGATTATTTTTGTACGGGTCTAAGCATTGGTTTTTGTAAAAATTCTAACCACACTAATCCATACTTCAGTTAAAGACGAGCCAAATTTACTGTTATAAAACAGAAATAATCTACAAAATATGATTCATTCAAGCCTAAAAAAGAGCTGTTTGTATTTGATTTGACTCTTATCAAAATTATATACTTTAGCGTTTTGCTTCAAATCTTTCACTGAGGATAAATAAGCTACAAATTCACTGTTTCCATATTGGGACTGTTTGTTTTCATGTGTCTGAACATTTATATGTGTTAAATTAAGGTCTTTTGAAAATTCATGCATTCGTCCCTGATGCTCTAAAATTGTTTACTGCATGACAAAAAAAAAAGGATGTATCAGCGCACAATTACAAAAAAAAAGAGACTGCTGAAGATACAGCGTGTTTGTGTTAGTGACAGGTTTGCAGTATCATTTCATCACTTTGCACTACATCACACCTCAAATGAATGCAGTTTTTTTTGTTTGTTATATTTTTACATCCTCATAATGAACGTGTTAAGCAAACGCTTTGCATAAACGCTGCGCTACTGGAACGTTTTGGTGCCGATCACTTATACCCGTTAACTTGAGGTGAACTGAATATGAAACAGTTGGCAGGTGCAGGGTCTGACTGCTGAGGACTGACTGCTGTTGGGGGGGGGGTTCAAATCTGTGACCTTTCAAAAAAAAACAGGACAGTCGCTCTAACCGCTATGACAACCTGCCAGCACGTGTCATGACTCAAACGTGTGCCCTCCAGTGCTCCCAGACATTGGTAATGCCCAGGTTTGTGTTGGCCATTAGAGCAGCAAACACTCCACTGTGGGTTCCTGAGCTCTGTTATTGCTGGCTGCCTCCTGTAGCTTGAGGTTAACCTCAGGGATACAATAACAGAAACGTGGACGCGGTGATATACACTGTAGACACACTTTCCTTCTCCTCTCCGTCTGCCTTTCATTTTCTCTTCTCTTAAACCACATGCACACTGAAACACACACACACATGCAGATTCGTCACACACTTGACGCCGTGGCCTGCAGAGAACTTTAGCTACATACATATCTGGGGCTATGGAATTCAATCACAGTGTGTACATGCACATAAAAGCGTGAGCAATGAGGGATGAGACTGCACAGTGTGTGTTCATAAAATGAGTGGAAGTACCCGTCTTCATTTACATATCGATTTCAGCGTGGCCACTACACCTAATGAGCTGATTTTAATTTGCACATATGAGCTTACTCAACTATTAAGTAAAATTTACATTTCATTAAAACGCAGTGAAATGGAGTATGTTACTCACTTTTTGAGTTCCTACCACGTATGACTCGAATTTATTGCTTCATATAACAGCCCTGAAACAGTAAAGGCCAAATTATGAGGGTTATTTAAAACTTCTTTTTTTTCTTTTTGTGCAACTGGCGCCTGCTGTTTGCTCATCCAGTCACAGATTTGGGTTTATTTGATTTGGGTTTTTTTTTTTTTTTGGTGCTTTGGTGAAGCCTAGACAAGCCAACTGCTCCATGAGCTTTGGTCTTTCCAATAACCTGGGGGTTGTGTGGGTTTGTGAAGTGTTTGCCTGCCCGCGAGTGCGTGTGTGTGTGTGTGTGTGTGTGTGTGTTATTGTTCCCCTGATCTAATGTGCCATCTAAAGGGATGTGACAGCTCTTGGTGTCTGCAAAGGGAGGCTAAACTAGTCCTGAGTCAGTGTGGAGGTTGTTTACACCCCAAAATGTGAAAACATCACACAAGAAAGGAATTGGAAGGAAGAGGATCTGGCACAGAGGGTGATGAGATTTGACAGCTTTCAAGTGTGTTCTTTGTTTGTGTGATTATATCTTGTGTTCATAAAAAAAACAAAGAAATGTGCAACTCTGTTATGGAGTCTTTCATTGACTTTTGAGCACAGTATTTGTTCTCTGGCCCTGTGTAAATCAAGACAACCCAGGTATCCATAGATGCAAAGAGCAGAGCGAAGGCAGTGTAACTTGCTCTGTCACCGGATGACTGAGGAAGAAACCCCGCAGCCCCGAGGGACTTTCTCCACATACACACATGAATGCTGCACAATGTCTATTCATTTCATTTGAATGCGTTTTGTTGCATAGTAAATATAATCCTTTCTTTCCCCTCTCTTTCACTCTTTTCATCTTTTTTTTTCTTTCATGATGAGCCAAACCAGTAGTTCATGACTCCAGTAACCGCGTAAAGAAAGAGAAAACAGAAGGGTGGTCTTGCATCGCAGGGGCAGACATGTATCCCAGATGAGTAATGCCGTGCTAATGCAGACCAGATGCATGCGTTGTGCTACAGCATAGGTTCACTGCAGCACAGCCCTTTTTTTTTGGATGGTGGCTTTGCCTGCTGTATGATCCAATGAAAGCACACCCCCGAGATGGGACAACAGTTTCGCTTTTGCTGAGGGTTCATTTGTTGCTATTTCTGTAGTCAGCCTTACCCTGTGTGATCAAAAGTCTGGGTGCTTAATGTTTTACCAGAAACAGCTGGGAGAGTGTCTGTGCATGTGTCTGCTCAACTGTGTGTGTGGGTGTGTGTGTGTATGCGTGATTGCAAGCAAATTTTCCCCTGTTTGGGTGAATGCTTAGGTGTCAACGTGTCTGTATAAAAGAAAGACAGAGGACAATAGGACAGGCTGCTCTGTGGATGTCCTGGCGGAGGAGTGAAGGGTAGAGTGAGGTTATGGAAGGTGGGTTGAGTTCAGCCAAGAAGCTTCATTAAACTGTGCTCGGGAAAGTCAGGGGAGGATGATGAGAAGACGGGTAGATACAGAGTGCAAATAAAAGTGTAAAAGAAAAAAAAATCAAAAGGATATCAGCTGCATTTATGTGTGAGTGTGTGTGTGTGTGCTTGTGTGTGTGTAGCAAAGTCTGTTATGGTAAAGTGCCAATAAGTGAAAGGTCTGATTAAGTTTATCTTCATCTGATCCCCATAACCTCAATTTCACAGAGGAGACACTGGAGTGAAAACACTCAACTGCCTTTTGCTCGAGGTGCCTCTCTGCTCTGTATCTCCTCTCTAAAGTGTTTGTTGTGCTTGTTCTTTCTTTTCATTATACGCTAATGCTTCTCCTTTTTTAATTAAAGAATTCTTTATGTTAGAAGTTTTGGTCAATTTGATTAATTTAGGAACATATGTATTGTTGTTCAGTTGAGCTTCCAGATGTGGTGCAGCATTACAAAGAATACTAACCAACATTGAGTTTAAGCTTTGATGAATGTTTGTTATCATGAAGATAATATCTGTTGTGCACAAATTGAGATCTTGCATGTGGCAGGTGCAAGCTGTGTCTTTCATAAGTTAGTATTTAGTTCATCGTTTGATCATTATCAGCACCTGAGTTACACACGTTTTTGTCACCACTGATGCATATCTGTGAGTTCCTGACACCCAAGCAGGATAGATACTGTGTAGAAGTCTGTAAAGATTTCCTTCTACATGACCCAAACTTTATGTTGAGGATCATTTTTGATGATGAGGTTTGTGGGATTTTGTGCCTTGAATTTGTCTCCAATGGTTCCATTGTTAACGTTGAAGCATTACTGTGATGTCCTGAGGCGTTTGAGGGAGAACATTCTGGATGTTCTGAACTGTGGTGAAACGGAGGGTGAGCTCTGAAACTTGACAGTGGCTTTGCTCATGGCGCCTGACAAAAACAAGTTTCCAACCCACAACAAATAGTCGCTTCCCAAAATAAAGTGGAGGCATAAGAGTCACCTATTCACATAGTTGAGGGATGCGGCGTTAATCCCAGATGATGCAAAACAGAAGGGATCTTCCAGGGAGCAGAGTGCTGGAAGTGTCATACAGTTGAACGAGGGGACCATTTAAACGGCAGCCAGATTTAAATCAGATCCAGTTTTTGCTTTTTAATGGGCAGAGTCCCTCAACTTTTTGATCACTCCTTGTATGACTACAAAAAAAAGCATAATAAAAAAAATTACTACCAAGAAGATATATTCCAGAGTCTAAGATGTCAGGAATCTGAAGGTGATTCATAAAATAATGCTACAAACATCCACAGAAAGTGAACAAACATGAGGGACCATGAGCTCAGAGGGAGTTTGAGTCATTGCTGGTGGGTGAGCAGGACAGTCAAGCATGTAGATTTACTCACTTCTCACCTCAATAATGTCAAACAACAGGCAGCTCATACCACTTCATTATTATTCACATAGGTACATCTAGAAGTTGTGGAGGTGATACTGGCGCAACTTTTTGAAATTAATGAAACCAGAGGAAAAGAAAAGAACATTGTTGTTGCTCTATATTTCAAAAGATGGACTAACGAAGACTGAAGAGATCTGTAGGAATGTTGTCAGTTCCTTTCCAGAAAGTTTAGCCTCACTTCTACTTAAAAAGCCATATAGAAAATACAACAAAAAGCTGGAAGTCCAATATAAAAGGAGGAAATAAGTTTATTTGGAACAATGCCGCTTACACTCCCAAATAATGAAAAATGGCTCCATGTGGAGTTTTAAGATTCAAAGCCTTATTTACTAAGAGAAACAATAATTACTTCTGTTTGCAAAGACTTAATAGCTGGAAATTTATGTAGTTTAGCAACTAATTTAGTAGGAATATTCATGCAAATCAAGTCAGATGCAATTTAAATACCTGAGGCACAACCACAGTCAACAGTCTCAAGGCAACACACGGCAAAAGGGAGAGGGAAGACTGTGATTCCCAACCGAACCAGCAGCCACCACCCAACCAGTTACCAGAGGCCACCAAGAACAACTAACAATAAACATTTATTATTAAAATGAACAAAAATTAAAACTGTTGTCATATAAAAAAAGTTATATCAGGAATCTTTTCTTCTGTTTTTTACTTTCTCTGCTTAATATATTTGGACAAATAGGCTAAAAGTCAAACCTGCGGTCAGGTTTTCAGGCCACACTCTTAACAAATGTAACTGCTTTACTGCTGCCATTAGTTTGTGTCTCTGATTATATCATTGTCCTGATTCAAAGTTTAATGAGTTTTTACACAATGCCTCCAGCTGAAACTAAAGAAAAAACGCTAAACTGAAAGTACTAAAACAGTTAGAAGAAAAAAGATAAGCTGATACGAGAAAATAGATGGTAGAATCTTGTAATTGAGTAGAGTGCGTACTTAGACATAAACCTCGGTCTGTTAAAAACCTCCATGCGTGATAGTCAAATGCAATGAATAGTAGCAAATCATATGGCTGATTCACCTGTGTTCAACCAAAAGAACCCATGAACACAGAAAATACGATGCTGAGCCAGACATTAATAGAGCTGGCAATGAAATATCTTTAGAAACAAAGTGTTAACAAATGTCTTTTGGCAGAAGTTGTCAGTTTTTTTTTCATTTGTTCCAAGAGCTGATTAGGATGCTTGTCTGAACTAGAAAAAAAAAAATCGAAAAAAACTACCACTGCTCACTAGCTACCACCTGGTGTTCAGCACTGTACCTTCTAACCGTGGATTATTATATTAAAATCAGAGCGTAGCTTCAGGTTGGAGTAATTAAAAACCCCAGGACATCTTTCACATGTTCAACTTGAACTGAATGATTTTGATTTACACCATAGCACCCGTCGCAAGAGCCTGCAGAGTGCAAGTTTAGCTCCGGGAGCAGACAAATGGATTTTTGGAAACACAAGAAAAAAGAAAAGGGAATGGTATTTTTGGGCAGATAGCATTGGCAGTAAGCGGGATGCAGGAATGGCCTCTTAGGGTTTACAAGGGTTTATTTGCTGCAGAGATGTCAAACTGTGTTCTGTAAAATATTGCTTGGTGGTCTCCCCTGGTTAACCAATGTTCAAAGACCTGAAATGGGCTCTCCCATTTCTAGTGAAAATGTATCTGTGATGGCTCTCGGCTATAAAATCTGCCAGAACTGCGAGACCTTTAAACTTTCTGGCAACGAATCGGCAGGCCTGGTTTGAATTTTTTTTTTCATCTGAGCAGAGAAAAAAAAAAAGATAAAATACTGCCTGCCTTTACATTTCTGCTTGAATGAACTGATTTGAGGTTCTAGAAAAAAGCTGAGCTTTAAATGTATTCATAAAAAAAAAAAAAAGCAAAAAAAAAAAAAAAAGCTGAATTGGAAAAGGGGTTATTTGGACAGTTAATTAATGAGCAAAAAAAAAGAGTGAGTTACCAAACAAAAAAAAAAC
>JAQMCX010000012.1:11912300-11940148 GCA_029814765.1 Acanthurus leucopareius
CCCGGTCCCCACCCCCCCCCCTCCCGACCCCCACCACCCCATGCCCCTAACCCCCCCCCCCCCCCCCCCCCCCCTCCCCTGTGTGATCTGCTTCTGCCCACTACTATCTGGATATCCTTAGGCTGCTATCAACACATTGTGAGAGTGAATTCACCGTACTGTGAGATCAGTGAGATGAGTTGAGGGACTTTTACTGTTCCTGCTGAAGTGTATAAGACCAAGATAGCCATTCATGTTCAAGTGTTTTATAATTCATGATAAAGGCAGTTCAGAAACCATAAAAACACACACACACACACACACACACACAAAACACAAGTCAAGATAACTTTGCCTGTCGACCCAATATTTTCAGTTATTATTACACATAAGAAATATGGTTGACACTTGTAGAATACCTCACCCCATACACCCACATTACTGCCTGAGAGGCCTTTCATAGCAAAATAAATCTGAGGTGTGAAAACCAGTGCATTCAGTGTCTGTATTAAATCACTGCTGTGCTGAATTAACTCAGCTCCAATTAAACCACTACACACACAAACACACACACAGCTTTAGACTTTTAAACAGGGAGTGTTTGGTTACTGATAACAGCTATAATATATTTCTAATGAGGCACCTGCCAGGCTGTAGAGCTGCTAATTCACTAGTAGATTCAGCTGAACAGCCCGACTCTCCTCAGCTCAGCAGGAGGCACGGACACATACAGAGAGAGAGAGGGGGGAGAGAGTCAAATTTTAGATTTTTTTTTCCTGTCAGATAGAAGAACAGATAATAAAACCATAATTAGGTCACATACTTGTACTCAGGTGTACTCCTGCAACGTGAACAGAAGTACTTGCATCCTGTAGCGCTACAGGATGCAAACACAATGGTCATTTAACAAGCGTGTGCAGCTAAAAACATTTTTTCATCTGACATTAAAATATGATTTGAATGCAGATCTTCTACCCAGATAATAATAAAAAAATTCCATCAACCCCTTTGTACTTGCACACAGCCTTTATATGGTGCTATTTCATTTTTCATTTGACTTGTGCAAAACAGTGGAGCAGGTGGAGAGGTAGCACAGTCAATAAAAACATATAGCAGGTGCAGCCTGTATTTACTTTGCAGCTGAAATGAGAAAAAACACACTATCTTTATTGGCTGTTTCTGAGGATGCATCAGATAGAACGGGTTGATTCTGCTGCAGGTGAAGCAACCTTTTCAGCTGTGCTCCTCACAATGAATGAGAGGGAAGAGAAATGCTAACAGGTGGATGGAGACACTGTGTTTGTACCTGGATGAGTCTCACTGGCATACAATTGCAATTTAAACCAGACTGCATCCGGATGTAATCCGGCAAGCATGATCACATACCCATTAAAGTGCATGCTGTGAGCGTTTACGGTACACCTTGCACTGATGTGCATTTCTTTTCTTGTCAAGGTGAGATATCCAAATACAGATCGTATAACCAGGATTAAACTTTCACTTCTGCACGCTCAGTCTTTCTGATCTGCTAAAGCAACCCTTTAAACCATGAGGTATAATGCTGGTGTTGCTTTAAAGATGAAACCCCAGCAGTTTCACTTGTTTAAACTGTAAATATTTTTTTTTCTTCAACATATTCTAACACAAAACTGCATTTGCAAATTTGCATAATCTTTCTTTGGTGTAATTTCAGGTGTCAGTAAATGCAGGTACATTTAAAGGTCCAGTGTTTGGAGTTTAGTGGGATCTAGCGACTAAGTTGTAGTTCCCACCTAAATAAATATCCCTCCTCTCCTTCCTCTTTCATGCATGAAGGAGCACCTACTGTTGCTGCAAAACCTTTAAAAAACAAGGCATTCTATAGAGCCAGTGTTTGGTTTTCCAATTCTAGGCTACTATAGAAACATAGTGGTGCAACATGGCCGACACCTTGGAAGACAACCCCCTGCCCCTGTAGATATAAAAGACAAACTTTAAGGTAAAAAAAAACAGCAATCCTTTTAATTCCAGGGATAACACACTAATCAAAACATACTTATGACTATTATATGCTATTTCTGCAGTCCTCTACAAATAGAATCACCTAAACTCTACGAGCTGGAAGTTCAACTGCATTTTAATTGCTTTTTTGTTGGGTACAGCGTGCTATGAATGACTCATCGTGTCCTTCTTTGATAAAACATCTGAAACTGAAGGAGGGAAATATAAGGTCATGTTCCATCACAGGCAGAGCAGACGGTCACACGGAGCCAGACAGAAGCTACGTTAAATAAGAGCCTCAGAGCTCAAACAACACGCCCACATTCCTGCTTAAGTCTCCTTCTCATTTAACATACAAACATGAACTCACATCTTGCACCTTAGCTTGTTGAATGAGTAACCAAACAAACACTCACCACGAAAAGGTGCGCCGCTAATGTCAGTTCGCAGGCTAGATAGCTAATTAGCTGCTCAGCTACTGCGCATTAAACAGCGTGTAAACTACCTCCAAATGTCACCTGGGTCTGTTTACATGGGGGTTCAGGTTCTGTAACATCACTGTAACAACCGACTGTCTGCCCATGACATGTAGTTTAGAGAGCAAGTTTCGTTTCTTTGTCTCTCATTTCCCCTGCTGGGGGCTGAGCCCGCCAGCTGCTGTCAAGCAAACATTGACACCGACACGCTCCTCTGGAATTGGATTTCAATTTTGCATTTACTTGACTTTGCTATACACAATTACACTAAGTCACTGTTTTTCGCTCATCTCCAGTGTGTCGCACAGTGTCACAAGATTTTGTGTTCCTCAGTCTACTTCTGGTCCCTGGTTGTCCCCTTGAAACTTGGATGATTATGCACCGCCACTCCAATAACATCAGCAGGGGAAAAGGTGTGAATGAAGCATTTTACATCTTGAAGTCACCCCACTGTGGGTGTGTGTTTTTAAGTGTGTGTGTGTGTGTGTGTGTGAGAGAGAGCGAGACAGAGTGAGCAGGTGCTAAAAGAGCAAAGGTAGAAGTCACTGTACATCGCTGTACCTAGAAGAGAGAGGTGACAGCAGGTTGCTGAAGAATTGATGAGCAGAGAGGGGACATGTTTCACCTAAGATGTTTCCTGCTGTGATACATGTCCTCCATGATGACTTCCTGTCATCAATATCATTACATCCTGCTGAGGTGAGCTGACAAAGGTATCTGCCAAGGCTCAGTGTGCGTGGATCTATAACAGGGGGAAATTTGTGTTGCGTTGAAGGGCATGAGAGGATTTTATGAGAATTGTGCAGTGAATTATTCATTTCAAAAATGTGCTTCACCTTGCGTATAATCCAATTGTAAATGCCTTGCATGTATCTCCGCTTGAATCTCTTATTGTTTATGCCATTAACTGAGAGTCCATGAGTCCAGTTCTTGTTTTTTAAAATGTGCCCTGAGAACACGATTAACATCATCTACCCCAACTATCCACTTCATCTGTTCATTAATAAAAGATAATAAAGAAAGATTTGGAATAAACATGCATAAAATAAAAATGAGTCATAATATCACCTTGAATTTTAAACTTGTATGTTTGGTTATTTTCCTGTCATTGCCCTCGACACGAGCAACACCTCAGGACCGGAGCTGGTTGCACATCAGCTCCCCGCTGCTCTTAATGCTAAGAACGGGTAGATTCAGGGAACAGGTTTCATCATCAAAGGTTGATGTGTGTATGATTATTTATGTGTGACCATAACTTGATGTGATATGTTTTGTAAATCCAGAGAAAAAACTGAAAGAGTGAAAGCCTCCGAAATAAAAAAAAGAGCTTTTTACATTTTGTCTTTTATGACAAAAAGACACAGCTCAGGCTATTTATATTGACAGTATTTTATTTCTACTGTTAACACTGTAAAAATAGAAAAAGTAAAAATAACGCAAAGGCAAAAACACATCAGCAAGTAGCAAGCTCCTTGGTCACCTCAGAGGAATAAAACAACTGTTTAACCCCCCCTACAATCTGTCAAAACATCAAATCAGCAGGTGCTCTGTGATGTAGCAAATCATATTTCAGTGGTTGAGTGAAGGAGAGCTATTCCAATATCACACTGCTGTCCTGTCAAATCACAGGATACTTGCCAATAACAAGAACCTTCTGGCTGAGAACCAATGAATCAAAGTCAAATCTAATAGTTCAGACACAAACTTAATCACAGCTAAAGAAAAGCGCCTGTGATTGAAGAATGGGTCCTTCTTGCCAGAGGATCAGACACCAAGACTCACATTTGATAACCAGAGCAGCTGTGAGAGAGGTGACATATGAAATAACAAGCAGACGCTGAAAAGGTGAGCGAAGAAGATTTGACAATGAACCAATATCAACATTTTCTTGAATGTTCCATCATGTGTGTCAGGTGTCAGATATCCACTGTGTCAGTGGCTCTGCATCCCCAACCACTGTTTCTGCACTACGTCACTTCGGTGAGTGAGCAGAATTTAGGTGCATTAATGCTTTATGGCACTTTGTAAAGCACAACACCAACTATCACTAACTTTGGTAAAACCGCTTGATTTTTTTTTTTTTTTTTTTTTTTAGCTGTTTTAGTTGTCGACTCATAATTTTTATCACGAGCAAAGTCAGCTCATTTCCACAGAGATTTAGCCGGAAGCATTTTACAGCCAGGTGTTGGCACCATATTGTCTCTGGTTCAGGTTATGTTTGCAAGCTGCTGTTCGTGAGTTGTGTGCAATGCTAATCCAAACACAGACTGCCATAAAAATATCTAAGTATGCATGTTTACTTCGCAAGTTCTCCTAATGTATTATTATTATTATTATTATTATGACACTGTTGAGTTTTGTGAGATTTGTATTTATGACGGTGGTTTTGAGCTCAGAAACTGTGGGGGCAAAAAATCGCACAAAGACTTTATATTAAAACATATGGACTGAATCAGAGGGGAGTCATTTTTAGTGGAAAGAAAAGATTAAGCTTGCTTTGATAATATTTTTTATATCCTACTAGGAAATTGTAAACTGGTTTGTAGGTCTTTTATTAAGCTATAATTTAATTATAACGGTGACACACAGGTATAATTTTAGTATTGAGAAGTGGAAAAGTTTTGTTGTGTTTATTTTTTTTGTCGTTGTTTTTTTCTTTTTTATAAAACTTAAATTAGATCAAATTTGAATTCTCCCTGAAACTGTGCAGTAACTGGGTCAGGTACGCACTTCTTTCACAGCAGCAAACCTTCAACAACAACAACAACAACAACAACAGCAAAAATGATATTATTCATAATAATAATAATAATAATAATAATAATAATAATAATAATAATAATAATAATAATCATCATCATCATATCCAAGTCTGTACCTTTCGATCCAGCTACAATACTAGCCAGAACACTCATGCAAAACTTGTCTATTGTTTGAAGAAGCCGTTGTGCTGCCAGCCAGTGAATGTCCTGTAAACACAAAGTGGCTGCACAAATCCGAGATATTGCTGCAGTGCTTGTACAAGAAACCTTTTTTTTCATAATAGCACACAAAACAATCTGGCTGAACAAAATTTAATTAATTAATTAATTTAAAAAAAAATAACAGGACAAAGATCTGTGCAAATGAGGGTTACAAGCTGGTTGTGTTCTGGTGACAATGAAAAGACATAAGAAACAACACCCAACAAGCACCCTAACCAGGAATAAGTTTAAGGAGTTTAAGGCCTGGTATTCCTATGCGGTGTGTCAAAATAGTAGAGCGACTCAACATGTACATTTAACTTCTACCTGCCTCTTACAGTCTTCAGTAACCATAGAAACAGAAAAGAAAGGTGGGTGAGGGAGAAAAGCTGAATTATGTACAATGCCATGGATGGACGGAGGGATAGGCAGTCAAATTATTGTCATGCAAAATTTACACAGTATGGATTTTATTACACTGGAACCCCCCCAAGCATCACATGGAAGCCTTGAAGCCGTCACTTGGGAAATGTTCAAGAGTGAAACTTTTGATAAGCTAAAGGATGTTGCAGCTACAGTAGGAACTCTAAAATGTCAGCCACCAATAGTGCTGCACTTCTGTGTTAATTCAGGGCAGATAAACAGCTTAAAAGATAAAATAATAATACATGGATTTAACAAGAGCAAGCTTATGCTTGGCCTTTAAAATGCCATCTCTCAAGGCATTACCTGTATTTTTCATTTAGAGGAAAGTTACCACTTATTTGTATGTCAAATTGAGTGATGCAGCAACTGTGGGGGCACCAAATTGCAAAAAATACCAATTTACATCATGTTGCACAAAGCCAGACTTTGTGGACAGATGGGCAGAGATGCTGTATAATAATCTTTGCCTGTATCATTATCTAAATATATCTTTGATGTGCCTTTGTTTTCCCTATTTGTATTTTTGGCATCATTGCTCTGGTAGATCAGGAAAGCTCATCACAAACTCGTACTCCTACTAATAATCCAAAATAACTCACACAGTCAACTTTCCTTAAAAAATGTTGTTTTGCAAGAAAGCCAAACAGCTACTTTGTTTGTGCCTCATCCAATGCAATTAAAATGAGTGCAGTGGTATTTACTGTTTCACAGGATGTAATGTAACACTCATTTCTATCAAAACCTGTAGTGATCTTCTAATCAGGATCTCATTTGGATGCTACAAACAATGATGCAACATCTTACAAATGATTTCCAATGAGAACATGAAGCCACACATCGACAGGTGTGACAGCAGCCGTCCACCTGAATTGAATGCTTAAAGTGTCAGTGTGTGAGAAATAAATTAGAATAAGAAATTATTGAGTTTGTTAAGTCTTTCATGAGTCTGTGGTCTTTCAGATGCAGGAAATTATTTCAATCCACCGTTCTGCTGTCAAAAATCATCGCTTTGCTTACAAGAATCAAATTATCTAAAGCAGCTGTTTTCGATTTTTTTCGAGCTGTGAACGACTCGAACTAAAGGTGAAGAATTCGACTAAAAAAGAAAAAAAAACCCTTGCAAAACAAACGAGACCAATTTGAAAGCATCATGAAAACGTCAGCTGTCTCAAAAATGATCCCTCAACCAGCCATATCTATCTTGTTACGCTTGAACCATCTGTCATTAACCCCATCATTTACAGTGAAATTGCTTAAGCTGGTATCGATACAGGTATTGATTACAAAGACATGACCTCCTCTGCAGTCTACAGGCAACATCAATTATCTCCCCTCAGTTAGTCATGGAGGTTTTGTATCGATCCCATGCAAACTTCCTGTAAATAAGCTAACAATCAGGCCTTTAACACAGGACACGACCAAATCTGTGAACGTCCACAGCTCAAGGTTAGCCTGCCAGTGTTTGTCATCCGATACTGTTTGGACCGTTGGAAGTGGAGCAGTCAATTCAAAATTGCTGTTTACTTTCCCACGTGACCATACAGCCGATAGATGTATATTGCTTAAATGGCTCATGCTCTCACACTTTAAATGCATGTAATGACAAAAGAGGCTTGTTGGATTTGTGACTAATTATCAGTGTGACTGAAAAATCGTAGGCTGGTATTTTCAGTTATTGATGTAAAGATGACAGGCATGATTTCAAAACCTGAGCTCCTCTCAGACACGCAGAAAATATATGTGTTGGTTTATAAAATGACACCTGACCTGACCCTCCACTCGCATTTCTCCACAGCGGCGACAGCAGCCGTCTCACATCCATCATGTGGCTATTTTCTAACATGCTTTCAACACCTGCAACTGTGGCCCTTCTATGTTCCCACTATCAATGCTCCAAGGCTGTTTTTTTTTGGGTGAAAGCAATGTTAAGAGCGCACAGCAGCATCAGAAAAGGTCGGTGGTTGTGACAATAATGTGACGACTTGAAATCCTCAAGGGGACTTGAGTGTTTTATCAAAATGATAATCGTAATGCTAAGAGTTTCAACAGCATCTTCCACTCTACAATAACAGTAAGTGGGCTTTTACTTTCAACTGGGCTTTTTTTCTTTGACTACAACATGTTACAGTACAATAGGCTATCATTAATACAATCACTCTAATGAATAATTTGCCAACTAAAATGGCAAATGAGGGAACGTGAAGGAGTACACTGGATTTAGTGACTCACTTGGGTAGCTTATATAGCACATAACTGCTCTTAAATCAGAAAGTGACAGACAATTAACCTGGAAAACAGAGATGAGTATATCAGCTCTCAACTTCTACCCTGCAACCTACTTCTCTATAACAGGAATGTAATGTAAGAGAAGTGTGTATGTGTGTGTACATGAAGAGGCCAAATTCCATTTCAGAGTTGTGCCTTCCAGCCGGTTTGCTGATTAAGGCATTTAAAGAAAATTAGCCCCACAGCCACCATAAATCTCTCTGCTTCTCTTTAATGAATGCTGCAAATCTCACATCTAATTTCTGATTTGCATATGAAAAGCATCACCTTCACCTTCTGTATCTCCGCGTCGCACCAACTGAATTGCAATTTGTTGAACGGGGAAGAGAAAACATTTAAGTAGTGATGTGCAGCGCAGTTTATGTCAACATCTGCATATCAATTTGTGCCTAAAACTCGACTCGGAGTCTGAAGTGGACCGGCTCATTCAAACCTTGGTGAACCTTCCTTCTGATTGCAAGGTTACTATGCATCAGGAGACAAAAGATAGTTATGACGCTCTATCATCTTGGATGATCTCTATGAACTTAGCACCATCATTCATCACTTCAGTTGCTAACAAAATATGAGGCTAAATGAGGATAGGGAAGCATTATCAACTGAAGACAACATAGCCGGTGTTGCAGTGCTGATGAATATTTGGCTTTTTGGGAGTAAACAATCATGCCTCAGATGGCTGCTGAGGCAGAGGGGAGGAATAGAGCAACTTCTGTATGGCAGTCACAAAGGCCCCAACTTAATGGAAGTTTGAATTACCATTTAAATAGGATTTCTTTTGGGGGGGAAGGGGAGGACTCATAGAGAAAGATAAATTACATTGTAAACAATGTCAAAACAGTTTAATGACACATATGAAATGAAAGCACACACCCCGTGCTTTCTTAGCTACTGAGTGATATAAAGAGTGGATTGAATAAATAACGAGGCAGCCTGAGGAAAAAGGTGACTATGCAGACTTGTTTTGTCTCCAGCAAGGCCTGCACTTTTAATTGACTTGAATAAAAAACTCAATTACAGCATTCTGGCCACCGGAGGGAGAGAGAGCAAGCGACACAGAGAGAGAGGGAGAGAGAGAGAGAGAGAGAGAGAGAGAGAAAGAGAGAAAGAGAGACAGAGAGAGAGAGGATAAGAGGGAAGGAAGCAGAAAGAAGAGTGAATGAAGCATCAGAGAGGAATGAAGGAGTTATTGGGTCAGAATGGCACCTCAGGGGGGAATCAGGACAGCAGACGAGCTTTTATACAGGCCAGACTGTCTATGGGAATTACACCTCACTGAGAGGTGGAAGAAAGGAGACAAAAAAAAGAAAAGGGAAGAAGGTACATTGCTTTGTCTGTATCTTCTAAGGTTTTTTTATGCATTTATTGTCATCTATCCTGTTATTCCGCTGAGGCCGACTGAGATACTGATTGAAGGTGAGGGGCATTGAATCAAGTGAAATCAGTAGGCAGTCCCACTCAGCTGAGGCGCTGATTTAGCTTCCACAGAAGTCGACAGGCCTCGTACTAGGAGAGTATTAAAGAAAAGAACATGAATAGATAAGAAGGCAACAGAACAAATGGCGAGCGTGATGCAAGGAGAAAGAAACTGAAGATTCTTTGTAAAAAGAAACATCCTTAGCACCACACAGTGATACTGTCAGGCTGATAAAGCATGACTGATTTGGGGTCTTCTGGCAGATTGTTTTGTGTGTATGGGTGTGTGAGAGAGAGAGTATGAGAGTTTTTGTATTTTTTTTTGTTAAGGCGTGGTGTAACCTGGGGTGTGGGAGTGGTGGTAGTGGTGTTGGGTGTCATGGAAGTGTGAGTCTTCCAGATATCCTGAAGTTAAAAAAACAACAGATTCTTTGTCAGCCTACAGCAGTCAATGCAATGTTTGCGGACAGTGAGCCAATATATCCGCCTTGAGTGTGTGTATGGGTGTGCATGTGTGTGTGTGTTAGTGCGTGTTAGTGTGTGCATGGACATCAAGCTGTTGTTCCCATGGTTGTGTGTTATTGATTAGTCATCTCTGTGGGCAATAGAAGCTGTTATCAGGCCTGACATGGAGACAGACGGGGGTGGATGATGCATGGGACGGGAAAACTGTTCAGACGCAAAGATAATGGAGCTGCGCACACACGCCAACACACGCGCGCACACACATGCTACAAAGATGGACGGGTACACACTGGCACATGCTCCCACAGATTCTTGCACAAACAATAGACCTGTTACACAACTGAGCGCAAACGTATTGGCAGCGATAGATTTGTTTTCAGCACCATGGACAGCACTCTAAATCTTGAGCAATGCCAGTGCACAGTGCATATGGCTCGTGGTTATCTATTGTAGCGCCCACAACTATAATCAGCCATTACTCATGAAAGTTAAGTGTAGATGCCCTTAAGAATCAGAGTAAATCTACCAAGTGAGTCCAAGAAGTGAAGGCGCAGCTGAATGTGAAATGAGCTCATACTGTGACGAGAAACCCAGTGCTACTCACGACCATGTCACATGCACCCAGGCTCCAGGAACTCACCTATGGGAGAGAGAGAGAGAGAGACAAAAGGAGAGAGGTCAGACTTATAAAATATACATGCAGAATATGTAAAATAGCTGTAATTTTGAGCACTTAACGGTGAGAACTGCTTAAATGCAGCTCAGCTCCGTGTGAACACACTGCATTTAAACAATAAATGTAAACAGACAGCACTAAACAAGCACTTATCAACACGTTTATATTTCCAGATTGCTAGTTATGAAGCACTTAACACATGTACACACACAAATCAAGACATGATCTAAAAATAGAAAGTCTACTGCTCACAGCTGAACTGAATTAAACTGAAAAAAAAAAGAGAACAGAAACTGTAATGAATGTTGTGACAGTGCTTCGGTTAGGGTCTGTTTAGGTTCAGACGCAAGAACTAACTCAGTTAGGGTTGGGAAAAACAGATCATGGGCTGACTCAAAATATCAGGGTTTTTTTTTTTTTATTGTCGCCACAAGCACAGCTGGGAAATGTCTCCATGTCTTGTTAAAAATAATCAGTTTTGCCAGTTGAGGCACAAAGTGGTGGTGGTCTTGAAGTAGTGTCGAACAGTGATCTGCTGTTTGGCAGTCGTCTCGCCTGGCTGTCACGCCACCACCATCCACTCCTCCTCCTCCTCCCTCTCGTAATGAGAAAGTCAGCTCATATACTTGTAATCCGAAATGAGTCACTGAATTACTTTGATGCATTTTGTGGAAATGCTGATGTGAGTGACATGTACAAATTTGATGTATCAGTACAATGAATATATTTAATTCTGGCAACTTGGCTTCAAATCTGCTAATCTGCATCTTTAAATGAACTACAGATGTGTTGAGAGTGAATATTTGAGCAACATGTCCAACATGAAGTTCAGAGTCTCCGCTCTGTGCCTCTATTGTGGTCATGCGGCAACCTTTAAAAGTGCTGCGATTGGGCGAAAGACTGACCGACTTTTGCTTCAACTTCAGATGTCAGTTAACAAGCAACTCTTACTTTTTTCCCTCAAATACCTGCTCAGCCTTGCCAGTCTTTCCACTCTCTCTCTCTCTCTCTCTCTCTAAGAGCTGAGTGAGTTGTGTGTAAATGTCAGCTGTTGAACCGGCTGTCCACGAGAGGCCAACCATGAGCACACAGGGAACAGATTGTCATGGCCTGCACTCTACAATCCTCTCCTTCTCCACAGGGACAGGTAGACTCAGGTTTTTTCCAGTCAACCATGAAAATACACAGAGGTCAAGCTTCCCACCATGTCTTCTAACTCTCTCTCTCTGATGAGATGGACAGGGTTAGGTAAGGCCACGGACCAGATACGGAGAAAGTGATCCATGAAAAAGAGTGAAAATCTCCATAGTAACTTTTTTTTTTTTTTACAAAGTGGTGAAAACATGGCAAGGACTGGGCACTGACATTTTGTAAAAGATGGAGTCATGCAGTGTTGAGAAAAATCCGGTTTTAAGTATTCAAAGTACCTATGTACACTATGTCTTCAAGAAAAAAACAAGAAGCACTCAAAAAGAATAACAGAAGCTCCCGATAATGTCACATTCTACTCAAAATTCCTAATTTTAAAATAACAACACAATACAGTAAAATTTAAAACTGCGCAAGATTATAGATTATACTAATTATGTATAAAAAAAATTTCCATCATCGTTTGGCCTTGGCTCTTGTTACACACAGTATTATGTACAGCAACAGGTCAGTGCTCAAAGTCAACTAGAAAATATGCTCAAATGACCAATCACACTGAGAAGACGTGGCAACTTATTATCCAAACAAAACCTGTCAATTGTCTGGTTTAAAGGGACGAGTGTGACCGACTTGTGAACTCAACCGTGTTAAAATATAGTAAAGAAGTGAGAGCACTCCTCTGGCCTGCACAACTTTTCACCTCCCTTTATTGTGGGAGCATCTGCAGTGATCGATGTGTTGTCATGGAAAAAGGCTACTAATAACACAAGGTTAAGCTTAGACAATGCTAAACCAATTAAAAAGACACAACTAAAAGAAAGACCCATCCATCCCTGCTGTAAAGTCACATTCCAACTTTTTTTCATTTTTGAAATTGCAGTCTTGTAGAAAAGCGTTAATTTTACATCATTTAAAATGATTAAATAAATTTGAGCTGGCAGCTGTTAAAAATTTAGCACCACACAACTGAAACTTTTTTGTTTTGTAATGGTTTCAAGTGTAGAATTTCAGAACTGCTTGCATCTCCTTGAATTATTACACGACAAATAAGGCATTTTAGTAGTAAATCACTATTCCCATAGAGTAGTTGACTAGACAATAAATCACAGGAGATAAAGAATATTGTTTACCACCAATTACGCTGTTCAATCCCCAACAGAGAAGTCCTTGAAACAAACCAATTGAGGGTTAACTAATGCCGGTGGGACCAAACTGAAAGGAGGTCAAATAGCAAAATCCTCGACTGGCTCTGAGGGACTTTTCACAAAATGAGCCGACAAGCTGATTGGACTAAACCTCCGACAAGCTTGTCTTGGCTGAAGATGCTTTTTGACTAAAATAACAACATCACTGTTTTCTTCTACTGATAATAAACAGCCATTTTTCTTTTTTTTTTACCTCTTTCTCCTGCTGCAGATCTGCTGCATTGGTGCCCCCCTCTGCACAAAAGTAAAGCCACACATGTCATCTATGACTTCTCAACAGCTGCCCACAGCTGCATAACTGGTGTAGATGCATTGCTTCTGTTTTGTAGCTAAAAACACAGACGAACAATTAGTCTACTATTGATTCGACTAGTGGTTTCAATAGTCAGCTCCTCCACTGTTCTGTTAAACCCCTATTAGGAAGGAACAAAATAACTGTGGGAAGCTGTGTCCGACAAGTCAAGCTGTCAGCCTGTTAGCTGGTGCCTGTGACATCTCAGTAAAACCCCCAGAGCTCCTCATTTTTCTCTAACTGGCCTAATGACCACATATGGCTGCCTTCATGAACAGACATTATGGTAAGGCTTGTCCTACAGCAAAATGAAGATAGACATCAACTGTCTTTATTGGACTGTAGGTGTGGCATCTGCACAGGAAAACAGGAGAAAAAGCAGCACCACTGCTTATAATCTTACATATTTTTTACCTTAATTCTCAATATTATTGAGATCGTGTATGATGGTTTCTGTATCTAAATCTGATAGCTCAATAGACTGTCTCTCCCCTCTTTTCCCCGTCGCTGAGATTCAGCCTGAAGTCAAAACATTCCCTCTTCGATATCAAAAATGAAAAAAAAAATTGTCTTTGCTCTGTTGTCTCTCCTTATTTAAACAGGGATTCATGACTCTGATTTGAGGCAGACTGAATGCAGGCTGGATCATCAGCACACAGAGAGCTTATTTCACTCCTCAGCTTCGACAGGGTTTGAGTCAATTTGCATAACATTGTCTTTCAGACAATACAGTAGAAATGAGACTATTAAAACAACATTAAACAGGAAGATCATTAAAGATTTAAGGAAATAAAAAAAAAACACGCAAGGAAAAAGACTCAAAGGCAAGACTGATGTTGTGGCTCAGGTATAATAACAGTCACAAAGCTCATTTTACCAACAAGCCGGAGGAGGGCCAAATACCTGCTCGTCAGCTTGTTAGCAGATACATGTTTTACATCACAGAATATCATTTTTGCTCGTCTAATATCCAATCAATAGAACAACAGAGGACCTGATGTGATCTGCTGTCTATTGAACTCCGCATTTTGCTTATCTATTTATCTGTGTCTCTCTGCAAATGCCAATTAGGGGAGAGGGCTGGAAAGTGCCAGCGCTCTAACCTTTCCCTTTTTAGCAGGCTAGACGGTCCTGCGAGGGGACACATGCACACACACAATGAGAGAGACAGACAGACAGATAGCAGAAAGGACAGGCAAACAAAGAGGTAGAGACTAGCTGGCTGTTTCTGTTTGTGCATAAACATATATTTATATGGTGACAGCTGAAAAATGCATTATAGGCTGACACTGAACTGACCCCGCTGTGTCTGCTAATTATAAAATAGGACAAATAAATGAACCAGACAGAGACATTCAAAAAAAAAAAAAAAAAAAAAGCAAACAACAACAACAAAAAAATGTTGTGAGAAAACAATGAGAAGGATTATTATGTAAGAAACTTATTCTATACTAATTCTATTTTTTTTTTCTTAATGGAAACATGAAGAAGATAAACATCTCAATCTATTTCTCCAGTCATAAATATATCTGACCCTGTGTGAATTCATTCGATTACATAAGCACTTTCATCACAACATACCAAATTTTGTTGATGTCTAAATTAAGAGAATAATTAGTTATAACGGCGAGGAAGATGGAGCAAGATATTGCATAACCTTGTTTTGAATCGAGCCGACAAATCAATGGGGAGTCTGTTCTTGCTGCAGTTTGTGCCATCTTCCCCAGAAATGTTGACTCACTCCTGTTTTTGACCAGGAAAAGGTACTGCTCTCTGGGAGCTGTTCACTGCAGGGCTGTGTATGTATAACACTGTGTGTGTGTGTGTGTTTGGGTGTGTGTTCATGTGAGCTAGTGTGTGTGTGTGTGTCTATGATGAAATGAGGAGAGCTGCTGAAATGAACCGACCTGGCCCAACCGTTGTACTCCTCTGTGAGATGTCTCTTTCTTTGCCATCTTTCATCCTATGTTGATTCTCACTACGTGTCCCTAACAAGGCATGAAGCACACCAATGAGAGGTGATGAAAGGATTTGAGAGACAGCTGAGGTCAGGTGCACAAAATGACGGAGTCATTCCACGGGGGAAGGACCCAGATGCAGCAGGGCAGGAGGTCGTGAGCCAAGTCACCCCCACGGACAGTAAACACGATGCCTATGCTGCCAGCGTAACAATAACCCTGAACCCTGACCAGTACACCATACGGCGGGTAACCTTATGGCCTCCAACAGCATGGATGCTAATGGGACAGACTGTGTTAGTCAAAACATATTAGCAGGGGCAGCAAGGTCAAAAAGTCACTTGGTGAAAAAAAAAAAAAAAGTTGTTTTGTGTCTCTTCCATAGACTGTAAATAAATAGTGGACAGAGCAACGGTGATGTCACCCATTGTTCTGTGCACAACCGTATCGAAGCCTCAAGTCTGGCTGTCACCATCTTGTTTTTATGGAGCAAAAAGTGACCAAATAATGAAATGAGAGGATGGAGCTACAGTACAACACAATGCTACACAAACTGTGTGGCTGTCAGCTGGTGTCTGCTGTCAATCAAAGCAGCCACACCCTGATTATGCCTTGCTTTGCATACAAATTCACACTCTGTAGCTACAAATGGGGATATTAGCTTTAGAGAACAGCCTCTAGTGGCCATTTTAGTAACTGCGGTTTTGGCCCTTCCACGTTAGCTTAATTTTAAGAACCAGACGGTGCCACTAAGGTCTTTTCTTTCTTGTCACAGGCAGTGACACCCAAGTCTTTAAGGAGACCTCAGAGTGAAGTGTTGCTCTTATGGTATAAAGTCAAATGGATGCCTTGTAAATAGGGCACATCTTAGTGTGTGTGTGTGAGTGCGTGTGTGTGTGTGTGCCTGCATGCGTGCATGTCAGTGTATTGATTTTCCTTTCCACCTCTTTTCTCATCTTCACTTCGCTAGCATACCTGTATTTTTCTATTTGTTTGTGGACATTTTCTCAGAGTTTACTCTGATGGAAAATGCGATCTTGTCCCATCCCTTTACTCCCTTGCTTTTTCCATTCTTTTGCCCCCTCCTGACTAATAGAAATTCTGTTGGTATGTTTGAATGGGATGAGAGATGAAAATGATTTTGTGGATAGGAAGAAAGATGGCAATGGAAGGGAGGGAGTGGGCGATAAAAAAAATGGCAGAGGATAGAAAATCGATAAGAGATGAAATATATCAGAACTCCTGGAGCAAGGTCAAGAGGATATGATCTCTCACGACACACAGTTGTGCCTCACTGAGCCGGAGGGAGCAGGAGAGATGGAGAGAGAGGAGGGAGACAAAGAGGGAGAGGATGAGGGAAAGAGGGAGTCTCTAAGAAAGACAAAAGAGGGCACAGGGCCAAGACAGACATAAAACTTTTCTTGAGAGAAGCCACTGTCCATTCATCAAGTACAGCATCCCACTCAAAGCCTGTGTTTGTCCATAATGGCAAGAGTACTGTTACCACAAGCAGTGGACACGCAGTTTGCTGATGTTGGCACAATAGTGCCTGGTATAAAAGTTGGAAATTAATCTTCTTTCAGTCAGCTTTCTACCCACGCTAACTAATTCAGTAGCTAAGGGGCCAGATCAGCAGCCTGTGTCTCCACCTCGGGTCCAAGTCCTGGTTCCATATGCACAGACCATTAGAGCCCCACTCTCACCTCCTACAGAGAGCAGGGCCAGATAACATCTGTCTACAGCAACCTCCCTGCAAACACTCAACCAATTAAAGAGCCATTAGCACTCAGGCTTGGTGGGTGGTGTGAGGGTCAGTGTGCCTGTTTATATTTGTGCTTATTCTCTATAGGTTAACACAATCATCTTTTGTTTTTTTGTTTTTTTTTGATGGTACATGAACTGTAATGTGTAATTTCTACATTTATCCACATACTGTCAGTATACTTACAGGAACATACATTTAATTCCCATGTAATTCCATGTAACCTTTGTTTTTCCTCTCCACCCACTTGGCCCAGCCCCCACCATGTATCATTCATTAGTCGCCCCAGTCGTCATCATACAATTTTAATTCATAATAGGGACAGAAGTAGGTCATTTGACAAACATGTCACATCTGCTCCAGTCAAGGCTGCACCTCCTTTTAGCATCAATGTTTCATCCCTGCTTAACACGAGAACACAGGCTTGGGGTAGTAATGGGTTGGAACCACACCTGATATAAAGAGAGCTGTTGTTTGTGATGATGAGCCATCGGCATTTGACAGGTTCAACCCTGCTGAGGATGCTTTATTTACAGAACAGAGATGTCTTGTGCTCTGAGCCTTTCTATGAAGTTAGACGTGTGAGCAGCTGCGGCTAATGCAACCTCATAAATGTGCACCACAGAAAATATAATCATTACAAATTATCAAGGACAGGTGCATATCAGTGAAATCATGAAAAACAAGAGTCCTAAATTTTACCAGTTATAAAGTAGGGGGTTAGATTGTGACTGTCCTGTTCCCTGACATTGGTTATTTTGAGTGTGCACATGTAGAGAGCAGATGTACCCGGGATGCAAACATAGCGCTTGTTTTAGTCACTATGATTAATTGATATTTCACGTTGCACAGTAACACTTTCTTTCCCAAATTTTGTTGATGTATTTTTGAATATTTCCTTGGACAGTCCTTCCCCATTTCTTGGCATTTGAAAATATTTGCAGTTGTAACCAAATCTGGATCCGAACAATTTTGCATAAATATACACAAACATGAAAGCTGTAAATGTTAAATAAAGACCATCAGCTACACATTGAAAACTTCTGCAGAAATAGCTTTTACAAATTCTCCTAAAAAAGGACACCAGGAGCTGGAAAGTGAAACAAAGAGGCCAGATGAGGTCCAGACTCTCTCAGAGTGACCCAGGTGTCAGCTGGCCCCCTGCGGTGTATTCTGTCTCTCATCATTGACCCGGGAGGGGCAAAATGTCTGCTGTCCCCTGAGTGCCTTGCACGCCAGTCAGCTGCACTGCTGGGCTGCCTGTCTGTCTGTCTGTCCACCAACTGGCAGACCAATTGACACACACACACACTCTCACACACACACACACACACACACACACTTAGGGCCTCTCAAATGCCACATTATGCAAGACTTCACGATTATACAGCGGTTTACTGTAGTTCATCACCGGTGATTAATATATTTACACAGATCTTGTGATGTGCAAAAATGAGTCTTAAGAACACCTGATGTCCAATAGAAATGCAGTAAATTTAAAAATGAAATTTGCGTGATCAATATAGAATGTAAACTAAAAGAAACAAAACAACTAATGGGTTGCGGGTCTAGATATTGTCTGAATATGTGACAATATGAAAAAAAGTATGATGAACTATAGTAGAGTAAATTCTGTGTATTATACTGTGTAATTGACCTGTGTTCAAAGGTATTTAATTGTGTGGCTCTGTGTGTTTTTCTTCCTAAAGATCCCTGTGGAGAGAAAAAGCCTGTAACAACGTGGCTTTGAAGGCATCAACTGCTGAAGACAACATGCTGACTCTCAAATCCTCTTGTCCAACAAGAATCACTTGCTCTGCTCTCACACTGCTCGCAGCCATTAATTTGTAGTTATAGCTTAACACACTGCAGTGACTTCAACAGGGCTATATGCACTGAGTTTTAAATTGTCAAATGAGTTATCAGTGCCCCTTGTGTTTGCTCCAAAACATGGGACTTGTAAAATCGGAAATGAAACTGTCACCAATGCTGTTCTGGCTGGGAAAGCTGACAACCAGCAGAACAGCAATTTCTGCTACTGAATATTCAGTTCTGAGTGTGTGAGGGAGAATGGGACCGGTTCAGTGTCAGAGCTTATTGATAACAGGCTAATTCATAGACACTTGGCTTAATAAGAACTATATCAGCTAACATAGATGCATTTAAGTATGAGACACAATAAAGGAAACATCTATATGAAATATCTGTCTGTATGTCTGTCTGTTTGTCTGTCACAGAGTCATGTAAAGAGGGTTAACCCTGCAGTCAGGGTTTGCAGAAGCACGACACATAATTCAGAACGGCAGCGTGCAAAGCTAATGTAACTTGAACCACAGCAAACATCCAGCTAAGGCAAGTCCATAACCTCCAGCTGAACCTCTGTGGAAATGTCTGTTGGCTGACTCGGCTTATGAACAAAAACAAGCAAGTGGACAACTTGGAAAGTGTCTCTGCCAACCTAAATGTCATTTTAAAGAAAAAACATGAAGTAATAATACAATGATAACTTTTATACATAAAGTTGGGCTTATGTTTCCAGAATATCTAAATAAATGTATAAAAGTTTTAGCATATTGTAATGTTACTGTGCTGCTGATGCACTTTTAAAACAAAAAAACAGTGGTTATTAATGCATATGTCTAAAACAATGAGTCCGGATGCTTCGACTAGAACAGTGGGGGTCTCCATCTCTGCAGATCAATGAGATTGAGAAGCTGTAATATAAAAGACTATGGTACTTGGTCAATCTGAACATGCACAATTTGAGCAGACACTACAATAAACAGTATAGATAGTTAGTATAAATAGTAAAGGGAAGCAGGGTTCAACTGCTTCAAATGTTCACTTGAAACTAGAAATAAGGCAGAAGTATCGAAATATCCAGTCCAATTATCGCATTTCTGTTATGCTTCCTCACTTTGTGCTGCTAGTTTGTGAACTGACAGTTATTGCCTAAACAAAAGAAAATAGCTCATTCCCTGCAGACTCTAAACATCACTTCCTCAAACCACAGTGGATCTTGATCCAGACTGAGAAGAGGAGAGAAAAAGAGAGGAGAGGAAAGGGGAGGTACGCTCAGACAACCTCTGTCTCTTCCACTTAATGTTACAAGTAGGATATTTATCCATGCCTCAGTGCCCAACAAGAAAACAATGGAAGTCATTCTCTCTCCCTCTTTCTCTCTCCCTCTCTCACTCTGTCTTGCTCTCTCTAACGTGCATGCTTGCAGGGAGGTTATGTTAAAAAAAAAAGAGGACCATACACTTAAACAAAGTAAACAAGATACCGCCACAGCATTATATTGCTCTCTAAGGGCGCGTGCACACCCGTGTTAATTGAGAAGTAAGGGCTTTTTGAAAGAGGCACAATTAAGTTTCCTGTCTCATAAAGTCTTTCTTATCAACAGCCAACAATGCAAAAAAGAAGAAAGAAAAAAAAAACAATTACTGCTTCACTTGATGACAGCAACCAGGATTATGAGGGCTAATGAGCACAATCAACGACAATTGAAGCGGCTGCATGTTTTTGCGCACGTGACCGCCTCCACATGTGTGTGTTTGCATATCTGTTTTGTTTGTGCTCCAATAGATTGCAGTGTGTTGTAAGACAATATGTGCTGCAGGAATGCAGCTCCAAGCTGTTTCCACTGAAGATGAATCTTTTCATCGATCCCACTGAACTATATAAATGTCAAAAAACAGATAATTTATCAGAATCCAGATCAAGGATTTTTTTCAGCAGTCCTTATTTAATCTCAAAATAGCTTAAACTAGCACTTTTTTGTTAAAAGTTAACTTAAACCGTAAATTGATTATTAAAATTTGGATAAATTTCCTGCCAATCAACTACTTGATTCATTTGAAAAACTATTTTAGAAACATATTGAACTATTTGGACAATGCAGCATTTGGAAATGTACTTTGATCATATTTGCTGCAGTCATTTTCCATTTAGTGTTCCTGTCACTTGCCATTTACTGAGTGTTATTATGGGATGTACAGCAGTTTATCGCATGTTATGGTCCTGTCAGCTGCACACTCACTGTGTTGTCAAACACCATTGCAGACGTCAGATTCATTTGAGGGAGACAAAGTGTTGATGCAGTTGCGCCTGTGCCTGCATTAGCAAGGCATGCCTGTCTTCTCTAAGGATCATGGGACATGCCATCGGTCAGACAGCATATTCCTCCCACATTAGCAACTTAGAATATTCAGGAGTTGATTATCCGGAGGCAAAGACACACATGGAACGAGTGTATGTTTTGATGAGCCAGCAAACTTCTTGCACATCTTAAGCATAAACACATCCTCGGGGTGCTACAGAACAACCTGTTAAAAATGCTAGCAACATACTAACAACATTTCCCCTCCAAACAAGAACAATCAAATCCCCTAGCTGCTCTCGCCTTTGTTCCCCTTTTAGTAGTGACAAGCCCAGACGGTGGAGGGAGGTGGATAGAGGAAGGGGAGCTGCCTGCCTGTGTCCTATTTGTAGCAGTTGCCAGACTCCATAAAATCCCCCTCTAGTTGTGGAGAATATGTCGCCCACCCACTGACAGCCTCCTCAGCTTGACATACTCTGCATTGCCAGCGGGAGATAGTGGGAAGAGATATGCAACCCAGCTGGGTTAATCCTGTTACACAGTTACGCACAGACCACAATCTCACCTAGAGAACACATACATGCGTAAATCAAACAGCACCAACTTAAATACTGGAGCTGGTTCCTATTTTTAAACCCAGGCTGAGTTATTTTACCTGTAAAACTGTACAACCTGTAAAGCATTTTTTTTTTCTGTTACATTAATGCTTCTGGGGTTATGAGCTTTCTGTACAATAAGATAACACGTCATGTTATGTAGTCGGTTAAAACATGAACAAAGGATGTTGTGTTTGAAATCATATTACTAAATTCGTATTTATCACGGAGAAAAGCTGATTCTGATGCAAATGTCTCTTTGAAATGATGTCAGCCTCATCATTAAAAATGATAAATTGTGGGAAAAGTCCTCCTCTAACCTGTGATGTATTCAGCCTCTTGACACCGGCTGCAAGCTTAACATTAATATTCCTCAAGCATATGTTTTTCCATTGGAAAAAAAAAAAAAAAGAATTAAGTCTATTTAGAAGAGCAAGTGAGTTGGAAACAAAACTTAATGGGAAGAAAGTGACCATACACATACAATGAATTTAAATTACCATCCTTTGCTGCGTAAGCTCAGACTTTAGCTTCAATCACACAATAATGAACTCACACTGTCTGAGTGTGGACGCCAGAAAAAAAGCACAATTCTGCTGAGAAATGATATTTACATAGGAAGCTCAATAATAAGCAAGTACATGCGTGATTAAAGATCAAATAAGCTTCAAATGCCTTCACTATAAACCCGCAACTCTTATAATCACATGCAAGTTTACACTCATAATTTGTCATTAAGCACAATCAGAAGGACTACAAGCACATTGGAAATTTAGCTTAAAACACTATTTGTGTGTGAGAGTTGTGATGTCCAGTGGTTTGTTTTTTTGAAAAAATTAAATACACCAATTATGTTTCTGTCATTATGGCTATTTTCATGATGTCTGACAGCATCAGCGTCTTAAAAATGCTTGATGTTTTCCACTTCCTTTTAATGTTTTAAAATGCACAGACCAACAGCCTCTTTACACGATGCACTTTTTTTTTTTTCTTGTTCCGTTATTCAGTTTCTGTGTGTGACCCGACACAAAGAACTTCTCCTTGCTGTTTACAGCAAGCAGCACACTGCCGCCGCACATTTCCAACAGCACTGAGCCTCACATGTGACTGTGGCTCACGGTGCCTGAAGTAGGGGGAAAAAAAAAAAAAAACTTTAAGTCAAATTTTTTAGCTGGCGAAAAAGAAGAAGTGCACTTTAAACATGTTTCCATTTGTCACATAGCAACAGCAGCCGCCATCGCCAATGCTTCTGAAAAGAGTTTGTTGAAAAACAGGGTGCTGTGGTGATAAAAAAAAAAGAAAAAAAAATCTCTCTGCCTTTGACTGGCACAGTTTCTGTGTTTGCTGTTACTTGAAATTTTTAAACCGTTCTGCAACATTCCCCTCTAAGATTTTTTTTTTTACATTTTAGGAATTCAGTGGATGCTTTCATCTTGCCCAGCTTATGTCCATTTGCTCAATAATCACAAAAGTGAATTCAGCTCAGACATGCAACGCCACATGTGAAAAGCAACTTAAAAAAACAGCGCTTCCTTGATATCTTATCTTAGCCCTTTAACAGCAGTGGAGGTGCGTGGTGTCAGCCTCTTGTCACTCTGTTAGCTACCCTAGTGTCCCACTCCATGTTAACATGCAAGTCCCTATCCACAAGGCATTAACATGCAGGGCCAGCAGCCGCTAGGTGGGCCTGAGCAGAGCCCAAGGCAGGTGGCAGATAGTCAATGTGCATGCTCCTAAATCATTCATGTAGCTGGGTGGAGGGGATTGTGTGTGTTTGTGCGCGTCAGAAGAGAAAGATTCGGCTTTTATTGATGCTACAATGAAAGAATAGAAGAAGTGATTCAGAGCTTTGGATGAAATAGCATTCCATAGCCTTTGTGGGATTCCACAAGTGGATATTATTCATTTGTATACTCCTTATTACCATATGAGTCCGCTGGATGAAGAAAAAAAAAAAAGAAAAGATAAAGAAATGTGGGAAAAGAAAAGGAGGAGAGGAAGCCAGGTGTGGTGAGCGGGAAAGGAGTGGGGGCTGATGGGATTGGAAAGATGAGAGGGAAGCAGGAAGGTGAAACTGACATTCTTGAGAAGGGGCAGGCCATGCGGGCGAGGTTTTGTTAATGAATTAGTATGCATGACTGGTAGCACACAATGACCTCGAGCAAGGAGCTGACACGCCACAGACACTAGACTGAAACTAACTCTAACACCACAAATTATTACCTTTTCATTATGGAAATTAGCCCTTCCTTCTCATTCCTCCCACTCTGTCTCTGTCTTGCTCGTCTCACCTGCTCTTTTTCTATTCCTCACATCTCCCCACTTGCTCTGGTATATTGGAGGAAGAATGGTGTTGACTCTGAAAAGCAATTACCTGTCATTTACCTGTCTCTCTTTCCCTCTGATAATGAATTTCAAGCGAAAGGTGAAATAATTATCTTTTCTCGAACAAAATCAAAGCTGTGGGCGGGGAAAGCCACTGTCACAATATGTGGCATGCCATATGGGATTAAAGGATTCTCTGTAACACATCACACCCACGTACAGTACACAGAGCAACACACACACACATACAGTGGAAAGTTGTTCTTTGAACTACATTAGCATAAGGAACACCTCAGCCTTAGCGGAGACCGTGACAGCAAGTCATCCATGTGCTACCTGATGGCCTGTGTGATCTGAAAGTTTAGCTTTAGATCTGACAGCAAAACTCACCTGGAAGTAGACATATTGTAGCTCTGATAAACTGATTGCATGTGCTTTTGTACTTGCTGTCAAGATACCAGATCATCAGATCAGTTAATACATTGCAAAATTACTGAGTTTTGGAGCTTAAAGAAGTTGCCGCATTTACTTGAAAGCATTTGGAAGATTTAAGAGCTGATAATAAAGGTAAAAGCTATACTGCAGCATGTAAAACTGAATGAAGTGAGTGCATTAGAAAGGCATACTATAAGTGGCATATTATAATGCTTTTCCTTTAGGCATACAAGCTTTACAACCTTTGCTAGGCACAATTCCTGATCTAAATATAGTATCCCTGCATGCACAAAACACAGCACATAAAGGGGAAAGTTCTCATAAAACACGAGGCCATTACTGAAACATGGAGTAATTTGAAGAAAGAGACCCAAAACAGGAAAAAGAAAGAAGAGATGAAATATGTGACAGCAGATAGTTAAACAAATAGCATCCAATTTTGTGCTTGCAGATGCACACAGAGGTTTTAAGAGGAATCGATGGGAATGCTTTAAGTTTCCATCAGGGAAATCAGAGCAAGTCAAAACAAACTAAAATCACTATGACAGCACCAGGAATAATATGAAACCACTGCATTCTGTGGGTCTTAGCTTGGATATATTAATGAAAGGACATACATGGAAAGATTGGCAGATATCAAAACATTTGTAGCAAAAATACTTTTTTTAATTTAATGCATCTTTCCATCGTTGATATAATTGCCTGATTCTGTTTTATTGACTGACCTTGCTGATTAAAATGCCAGGAAACTCTCACTGACGCCTCATAAAAACTTCAGTTTGCACCCCAAACAAAACACTCCACAGTCATTTTTCTCCAGAGTTAACAAGCTAGTATCCAGAAAAAATTACATACAATGCCTCAAATTGTTTGCATGTGATTGATTCTTTCCAGGAATTAAGGCTGGTTATGGCTTCGTTTTATTAAAGACAGCCTTAATTTAGAAAATAGACATTGAATGGAGGATTTCAAAATAGACAGAATCATACTGAAGAGAGGCAGAAATGATCTGACTTCCTTAAAAACCTAATTGTTTGTTTTTCTGGTGTCGCATTATGCCACTGAAGAATGAAAAATATGCAAACATTAGACAACCACGAGAATCACAGACAACAACTGCTCAGTAAACTCTGTTTTACTGTTTCTTTTTCGGTTCAAGACACGATTATGGTTTTGCGTGAGTCAAAGTAAGAGATGTCTCATCATACTGCAGTTCTGAGTCATGGATCAGATCATGTTTAAGGCAGCCAAAAAAAAAAAAAAGTTTAGGGTTAAATTAACTTAAAACTGCCTCTGTAGTCACCGCCCTGTAGTTTCATTCAATATCCCGCCTACAGCAATATCTAATTGGTTACACGTCACAAGCTGCTGTGACAGAAGAGACTAAGGCTGCTTCAGTAAGCCGTAAGTCAAAGGGAAGACAGTGGATGTAGATGAAGTTGCAACAGACATCACAGTTTTATGATTTCCTTTTGACAAGCAATCTCTCATTCACAGCATTAAAAATGCTCTTAGTCAGAGCCCGTGGGATTTCACTCAATGGAGACAAATGCAACTTAACCCAGACTCAAACACAGTCACTGCGCTTCAGCACACATCAGTCGTGTCCATCTTATTTCAGCGATTCAGCCTCAACATTCAAGGAGTTATTACTTTAAAAAGTAAGAGCAGTAGAGAAACTGTATACTTAACACTTATTGTAGTTATAGTTTGAATTCTGCAATAAGAACTTCACATGGAGGGCTCGATTATTATGATATAGATTTTAAATCAAGTATGTTATGTTATACCCCTGTACCTAACTGTGTGCAGCATGCACCTGGGTGTGTGTGTGCTCGTGGAGCAGGGGATGTTGCATAAGCTTTCACAGCAAGCAGTTGCTCAACATGAAAATAAAAAAGAGAGTCGGAGAAGAGAAGAGAAAAAAGGGATGGGAAAGGCACGGATGAGGGGAAACAGCAGGAAGACAATGAAATGGGAGGCGAGAAGAGGCTGATTGCAGGGAAAAGATGGTCGTTGCTTGTTGCAGGTTCCTTCATGTGGCACCTTCAGGGGAACAGCTTTCAGCAGCAGGAAACAAAAAGGGCTTTATAATTGACTGTTGCATATGGACAATCACCGGCTCCCTCAGTTTTACAAAAAGGGTGGGTGAGTGAGGAAAGAAGGATGGAAGGTGACAGTATAGGATGGGAATGGGGGAAATAAAGACAAAGTAAGACAGCAAAGTATAAACAGATGAAAGATCATTGGAATTTCTTTCACACCTTGCACATTTGGAAAATGTATTTTGCAAAGCCTTCTTCTGCACAGCTTTGAATACCCGATGAGCTTTAAATATTCTTATACATGATCTGTTTTTCTGTGTGTGTGTGTGCGTGTGCATTTGTGTGCATACGTGCATTTGTGAATTGGAAAGTGTGTACGGTCTACTTATGGCCCAGAGCATGATGCCTCTGTCGATATCCAATCACAGTGAAAAACTACACTCTGTGAACTAAAAGCTAACCCCAGGGAGCATCAGACATTTATCTGTGCCTAACAGGCCTCCATAGGCTTGGCTGGTACACACACACACACACACACAGACATACACACAAACAGGCACAAACACACGGTTCACATTTCAGAAAATGAACGGATCCACACACATAATTTACAATGAAGTGAAAATATGTAAACTGTAATGACAAAAAAAAATGAGGCCTAGCTCAATTTCCACACGTATAAAATATTTCTTTCTTTTTCTCATCCTTTTATTTTTCTACCAGTTAACGTAGTACAGTGTCTTGTATATGGCTCTATAAACTAACACTCATTGGATGTCTTTCATAGCAAATCTGGGTTTTGCAAAGTACCTGGCACCATGCCATAATACATTAATTTCTACCAAAAAAAAAAATATTTTGGATTAAGTTCTTTCTTTAACGAAGCTTTTATTCTTCTCTTAACTACATCTCTCAGATGAGGAACTAATGAGCAAAAGCAGAAAATGCGATTTGTGTATCTGATATTATTTCTCGCTTTCATCCGACTGTCCATTTTGCACCAAACACTGTCACAGAGATAAAACCAGGCTGCAGAGGTGCAACATAAACAGAGAAAAATTGATAGAGCAACAGAGACGGAGAGTGCAATCCACAGATAGAGAGAGGTGCATGCTGGAATCTCAACACCTGATCCACGAGCAAGCTAGTTAGAGGCAGGCTCTTTGATCTCAGGAGAATGGTTTGGTTTGTGGAAAGCTGATTGAAGACAAATCTGTGTTACAAACAACACACCCTATCACACACACACACACACACACACACACACACACAAATACAGACAAATACAGTGCTGTTTCCATCACTGTAGAGGAAT
>JAQMCX010000012.1:11945201-11997792 GCA_029814765.1 Acanthurus leucopareius
CACACACACACACACACACACACACACACAGACACACACACAGACACACACACACACACACACACACACACACACACACTTTCTTTTCTTTGGTTTGTGAGTGGCCTGACTGGCGTTTATCCCTTGGCTGTCTTTTGCAGTCTCACTTGTGAAACCTGATCAAATATTTTCTAGTTGACTGAACTAAACCCATGTTTTTCATTGTGTATATTAAAGTATGCGTACATTAAAAAATTTAAAAAACGCATTTATGATTAATAGTTGACTTATTTTATTTTATTTTCAATGAGGAAAAAAAAACTAAATTAAAATTGATGTGAAGGTCCTAAAATTAAGAGGTGCAGTGACCAAGTGCCGCCCATGGGCCTTACTTGCCCTTCATCATTGTGGATGCCCGTAAGTCCTCCTCCTACGCCCCCATGTAAATGAATTTCGCAGATTCATTAGACCTTGCGACCAAGGTTAATCAGCTCATCATTCGGTAAAGAAAAATCTTTGAGAGAATCCTGATGATGAGGGACTTCAGCTCCACTTCATCCTCAGATGCTTGAGAAAGCAGACAAGTGATTGCATAGATTCAGACAGACATTAAAAACCATTTAAAAACAGTTTCCCAAGGCCCTGAATCTAGACTGCGAGATGTTGATGGCAGCTTTAATTTAGTTATCTGATTAGGCTCTGGGGAATGTACTAAGTTACAATTATAACGGGCATGGCTTGAGGCAGTGAATATGACTTTGTTTTGCCACACACTCTGAGTGTCTGTGCTGTACGGAGCATCCATTTATTTGTCGCATGTCGAATTCAAGACTGCAGCATATGCACTTTTCCATTCTTTTACCCCTATTTCTTGTTTATTAGCTTTCTTTCATTAGAGTGGCTTTTTAATTACTGTTCCCTCTCTCTTTATGGCCTTGTTTTTTTTTTTTTCTTCTCTTTTTATCAAAGTACTTCTTTGATAGTTTTATAAGTTGCACCAGTGGCTGTGTGGTAAGCAGATTAATAGGAGAGTAATGTCATTAAAATGGTAATGTGTAGACTTGGGCAAGATGCTGAAAACAATAATACTCTACTTGATTAATGGCACTCTAAAGCATGAGCATGCACAACGAATGTATATGCACACACACACTGCCCCACATACACACACAAACTAATGTGGTTTTACTTTCATAAAACAGCTTTTAAAAAAAAAATCTTATCTGATCTTTAAGAGGAAACATGCAATATGATGCAACATTTACTCGTGTGATATTTCTTGCTAGATTTTATTCCCTTTTTCTTGATAAATAAAATCTCTAATAGCAGCTAGCTAAAAGGCGGCCTCACTCACCTGTTGTTCTGTGATAACAAGCCTGCCATTTTTGCACAGTTTCAACCTGCATTCTCATCCCGCTCCTCTACCTTCAAGTTACTATTACTATAAGTTTCACTATGCATCTTCTACTTAGCAACACCAAAGACAACTGTGGCTGGTTTTAAGAAATAAAAAACAAGAAAGGGCATTTTTTTTTCCTTACAGCAGAATGATAATGGGTTCCCATCCATTTCATGTATGGATAGACGTATTTGAATACATTGACTTACATAGATAGACGTATTATAGTTGGTAGAAAAGATAAAGATCTAGATGATGATGTACTCGCTTATCCCTACTTTAGATGAACCACGTTTTTCAGAAAGTTAGCAAATTCATAATTATAAGAGTGTTCAATCAATGCATAGAGTGTCAGAAAGCCTGTCTGCCACCTCAACCAGCTAAACTGCGGGAGGTTCTATCTCTCTGTTTCAGAGACAGAATGACAGAGATACAATACATGTGTACGCACACACACACATACACACACGCACATACTCGTACTGTTACAAACCAACACAATGGGCCTGGAGATGGCATTATGCAGTGTTGTTGTGGATGGTTTTTTAATGAAATCTGGAGCTGTCTGTCTGCCATATGCAACTCAGGGTTTCCAACCACAAAGACACCGAGTGGGTGAAAACAAAACACAACAAAGACAGAAAAGGAGAAGAGAAAAAAAGGGGGTTTTGGGAGAGGTCTGATGAATATGAAGCAAAATAACTGACTTCTAGCCTCTTTTGGTTTCCAACACCATGACGGCATCATAGAAACTAGAGTTTGAAATAACAAATCTGGCAGGGTAGCCATAATTGAAGGAAAAATTTCACATTAGTTCCCTAGTAGCAAAGCTGAAATCTTTACAAAACTGTGATAAATAAGCAAGAGGATGAATCGGATGTGTTGTTCACAAAACTTCTTGCAGGGGTCCTGCAAACCATGAAAAAACACCCTTTGTGATGTTTACAGGTGTGACGGTGTGCTTGCTTCATCCACTTCACTCCTGGTTACACATCAAGGTTCGTGGAAATCAGGTTCAGTATCTGTTTGTGAGAGTGGTCAAACAGGGTCGCGTCGCAGGGTCGGTTGTATTCAGGACCATGCTGTCAGCTACAGACACACAGAGCGTCTTTGAAAAGCCGTGGACGTGGCAGAGCAGGGCTTGTTTAAAGTTTTGTCAATAACAGCAGCTGTGGTGAATTTTAAAGGAGATTTATGAAAGCAACAGTCGACATACAGTAGAATGCTGCTTCCTGCCACATAACAAGGACTCACCAGCATCAGCAGCAGCAGCAGCAGCAGCAGCAGCAACCTATGTGTGTGAGTGTTTGTCTTTATGATTCACGCTGCCTGTGTATTTCTGCCTTCATAGTTGCGGATAGTAAACAGTTGGCAAATGGTCAAATAATGACCAGCGGTGACAGAAACAAAGTATTTGAGGGTCTGAATTCATTTTGTCTCTCAGCCTCCCAGCATGCAAACAAGTTTACACAACCATGCCTGCTTGAAATGGCTCTGCTGAAATAAATCTAGCTCCTGGGCTACTGCAGCACACACAGTCGGATGTGTCTGCTCAGACCACGTCTGTCTGACACATATTTGGGATAGGCATGCAAAGGGGTTGTAAGTTGGGAGCATTTTCCTTTGGAAAATGGGTAAAATTAAAAAATGTATTTCCCATAAAAATGTTTTGACAAAAACAATACCAAATGCATTTTTTTCCTCTTAGTCTTTATTTTTTTTTAACATCAAGATATTGTATGATATCTTACAGCACTGCATAGCCTATAAAACATATAAAGATTTAGATGCCTAAACTTATAATCACATTGAATTCATATTAATATCAAATTACAGTTTCATTTTATATCTTTTATCAGATTCTTAGTTGATCATTCAACTGTCAAGCTACTGTTATCAGCCTCAGTATGCACTGATGATGGTGCTTTGTGTCATTTAATTAACTGAATTTTCAAAGTGAATTTTGGTCTTTGTCCAATACAATCACTTCAAAAAAGCCACAGAAAATGGAGTCAAACATGCTCAAACATACATTTTTCATGCATGCATGCACACTGACAAACACACACCTCTAGGCCAGCCTCCAGGAGGGAGCTGAGGCCTCTCAGCCAGAGCGGCGTCAGGGGAACGTAGTCTCTGATCAATTAATAGGCCTGGCCCCTGACAGACGTGGCTCGCTTGGTCAGCCTGTCAAGGGGCCAAAGCTGACCCTGCAGAGCCATTTTGGCTCTGGCTGGATTCGTGCTGTGAAAAACAGTAAATCCAGAGCTTCAAAGCTTCTGTCTATGTCACTACCAGTCATTATTTAATCATTCACTTGCAGTTTTCACATCATCAAGACACACAAGCAAAAACTAATGCACATAATTACAGCCACAAAATTACACTCGGAAACAGACACAGGAACAAAGATAAACCCATTAGATTTCTCTTAGTGCTGAATAATTTATTTTCACATTTTGTGCGTCAGTTTTCATTGATTGCAGACACAGACACACAAACAAAACATAAACCAAGACACAACACAAATCCTGTGTGTTGGCATTCTCTTACTTTGCACTATTCCATGCCGTGGGCTAGAAGTCATGCTGCATTTGAGGCACAACAAAAATAGAATGTGACAACAACAACAACAAAAAAAAAAAGAGCCAAACAATGCCAGCCTCCAAACCACAACTCCGCCTGTAGCGAGGGAAAATGACAGCGTGTCTGCACGCTCAACCACATGCATGCGTGCATAGCCACCACACGGGAAACAAACTGTGAGTACAAGGGAGAAGGCAGAAAGAGTGCAGCACAACATCAGCAAATACACCTCAGCATGCCGAACGAGTTACACATGACCTTGGTGCCTGTGTGTGTTTGAGAGAGCCACACTGATTACATCTGACCTGCATGTGACTGAGATCAGAGAGACACCAGTAGCTGACAGCGCATGTGGAACAGTGAGTGCATGTGTGTGTGTGTGTGTGTGTGTCTGTGTTCGTTTGTGTGAAAGTGTGTTTGTACATATGTAAGGTAGGCTGTTTGTTGGTTGTATACTGCGTATTATTCAGTAAAGGTTAAAGCTAAATTATGTAGCTATTGATTTTTTTTGTGCGATTTGGCGCCCCTGCAGGTTCTAAGTACAACAACACTGTCATAAATACAAATTGCCAAACTACCTAACATGTGAACTGGTCATCGGGAAACATAGAAATGCCATTCACCCTGAATTGCTGTTGTTTTAAGGTTTAATATTTACATAAATTTGCGTTAAGATCCGCTGTTTAGACCCAAGTCATTCTAAACATCTATTATGTGACAGACTGTCAGCATAAGTCAGCAACATGTACAAGGCTGCCAAGAATCCTTTAATTCTTGCCGAAGCAATGACTTATGATTTCAGTGTATGTTGTCATTCTTGAGAGAAGGATGGAGAGAGGGAGAGAAAAAAGTCACTTAGTAGAGTCAGAAGAAGAATATCAGTTTTCTGTTGTTCTAATTGAATCAAATGCTGAGAGTGCAAAGGAGGATTATTCCTAATGCAACTTTAGACTACAGCAGACACCATTCAAAGGCCCATCCTGCAGCTATGGATTGACACATGACTCAAACTGGTGATCTGATACAAAGTCTGACCACTTGTAACTATAACAGACAAGCCTGTTTTCTGAAATATCCCTGCTGTAACAGTGATATGAATGTATTTTTAATTTCAGAAGGCTACTGAGCCTTCAAAACGTGTTACTATTTCTAGCTCCTACAATGCGTATGAATAGGCTATTAAATAAACATGGACACATTCATTTAAGGTTATAAAATATATCTATATGGCTGAATCAGGTATTGGCAGTGCATGCCGCTGCTGATGACAGTGGTCTGCACTGGCACGGGCAATGTATTGAAAACCAAACACAGTGCAGCTTTCGAAAGCTTTGCCAAGGCACATAGGACCAAAGCAGACGTGATAAAAACCCAAACCGATCCAAATGACAATCTGACATACGGGCCGCTCATCTCCTGCTTTGCTAGATCAACACAGATTGGACTAATGTATCACCATAATCCTCACAACACTGAATCCGAACTGCTGCCTCGTCCAACAGAAAAATGATCTCTTGCTGCCGTGAGGGAAATTGTCACACTTTGATTTGCACCAACAGAGTCAGGTTTGTCTTGGCTTGTCCAGAGTGAAAGGAGAAGCTCATGACAAGTTGTTCCCATATGAACTCGTACTCTGTGAGTTTTCCTGTTAATGCCTCGCTGCTGCGGGTGGTTTATGTGTGGAAATGTGGAGCGGGGGGGATGGGTGAGGGGGGATGGTGCTGGAGGATGGTGTGGGTGTATTTGTTACATTGAAGTGCAGAAAAAAAGTTCCTGATGAATGCTGAGGTAGTTTTTTTTTTTGCATGTGTGGGTGTGAGTGTGCATGTGCAATAACCGAAGTGGACCATTTAGGGCCTATGCATAATAACCAGGTTTCTATGGGACAGAAACGTAGAGATACCCACACACAAACGCAGATTTAGAGGGGCCCCTCGTTACTCATGCATGACCAGTCCATAATGCACTTCTGCGCTTTCACTGTTGGCAGGACAACAGAATTACTGAGAAAAGGATTCGGGGAGGCAGGAGTTTCCCAAGACTGTGAGAACAGCCAGATTCCTCCTTACAGGACAAAAGATGGATGAAGAGCAGTTCAGCTCTTCAGTTCTAAAATACATTCACCTTAAGAAAGGAAAGAAACATCTTGGATTGTATCACCTGCTTCCTTTAAGCCTAATGCAGAGATAAAAAAATATTTTTTTCCACTTAGTCTGCACACATAACATTTATAAATGCAAAATGCTTGAAAAACACAAGGGGTCAATTTGGGCTCTATGAGTGTGTGTGTGTGTGTTTGTGTAAGGGTGTGTGTGCGTAGGTGTGTGTGTACGCACCCTAATATCTAACTCTGGCTGAGCATTGATCGGTCTGGCTCCCTACAAAGAAGATGTGAGCAGACAACTAATAGAAGAGCTAGCCTCAATTAGCCCACTGACTGATGGGAAATGTGATTTCATTTAGTCGTCGGTGCAGACACTGTAAACAAGTCATGTTTCCCCTCCAGGAGACAGAGCAAAAACAAAACAGACACATGCACACACAGAAGGAGAGAGAGAGAGGCAGCGTTGCAGGGATTTAAGATTCCTCGCAGCTGTTCAGTAGTTGACAATATGTACGTCCCTGTCTGTCGTGAAAGTTTTATGCAGTCTCATTATGTTAAATGTGACTGTGTAACCTGTGGCATGGAGTCCAATGAGGCACACAATGGCACACAAAGTGGCACTGTGTTAAATTAATGGCATCATTTTCACCCCAATACAATTAAAAGTGAATGAAATAGTGAGACCTTTTTTTTTTCCCACCCAAAACTTTTTGTTCTCAGTGACACACTCTGCAGGTTTAATTAACACCAGGAGAAAAGAAAATTCCACAGAAACCTGTGGCCAAGCTCTGTTGGAATCTAAATTAACGTGGCTATGAGGAGTTGGACCATTTTGTGTCCTGTCAAGTGCTCATCTCTGCATCTCTGCTTTTTACTATTCAGTGGCCTTTACAGCAAACAGTCAATGCAAAAAAAACAACTGCGTTTTTTTAACACTACTACACTAAATTAATGACAGATAACACATTTACAATTAATTGATTAGGAAAGTTTCTAATAAAATATGTGTAAAGTGTTTAAATGGATACTAGGTGGCAGTGGTGAAATTTACTAAGTATATTTACTCATATTTATTCTACTTGAAGATTTCCATTCCCGGCTCCTTTGTACTTCTGCTCCACTACATTTACATATTCGTTTGAGTTGCTACCTACTTTGCTGATTCAGAATAATACAAAATACATACTGTATAAAAATATACTTTTATGTGTTTTTTTTAATTGTTAAATATTTAATGATCCCTTGGGGAAAATTCACAATCTACTCAGCAGATAGTGTTGAAAAAGCTATTTAAATAGGTTCACCTATACCAGCTTGAGTCTTTAAGTGATGCTTGATCACTGCATCAATAATTATAATCCAATAACAGAATATATATCATTCTTTAATGGGTTATTTTGCATAAAAAATACTTTTTTGATTTTGGTGCTTTAAGCATATCTTGTTGCCAAGTTTTGTGTTCTCCTACTCTTAATAACTTTAATTTTTCATTGTCAACATTATTAGCAGGATTACATTACAGTAACAAGCAATGCAGCTTTTCTGTAAATCTAATTTAATTTGAATAAAACAGTAAACAGGCATTTTATTTTGATTTGATCGCAGTGGTTAAGTTATTATTTATGGGTAGAGTTCTGCAAAACTTAAATAACAAAGTCTGTATTTTCCACATTGTACATGCTTTTTGGTGTCCACTCCACACTTGTTCTTGACCAGTCATCTTGCTGCAGATGTCAGTGTCATTGCTGTTACCTGCCCACTCCTGTATTCATGAGCAGTCATCCCTCAGATTAGGATACAAATCTAGGATGTGTTAACAAGCTCAAGAAATCATATTTAAAATCAAATCAATCAAACCTTCAAATTAAGATCACAACGAGAAAATGGTTGCATCCAAAAGTCGCCAGTTACACATCTTTCTCATCACAATCAGTGTCTCGATTCTGATGGGGGATTTTACATGCAATAAACTGACATTACAGAGGACGCTGCATATTAACTGTCATTTGAATGCACATAACCTTTTTGCAGCTGAATTGCCTTACGGCGCTGATAAAAAGCTGAAGTCTCACTTCATCCAGAGGAAAGACAGCCAGAGAAAAAAGGAGTGTAAAGGACACAGAATGAAGCAAAAAGAACAAAGCCTGCTAGTGTAACAGTTTCATCAGTACAGCCCGGGTGCATTCTGATGGAAACAGAGCAGTGTATGTATCGTTCTGAAGAGAGGAAATTATATGTCATGGTCTATAAAGCTGGCACTTTATATATTTTCAGAGACAGTATCCTTGTGGCTTAGATCATTGTACAATGGGTGTAGAACACTCAGTTAAGATGACATCACCTCCTTCAAAGCCATTTAGTTACTCCATTGAAGACGACTGCAGAAGATCAAGCCTCTTTTAGGATAGTTTCTTAAATTCCATTCACACGTTTTGACCAAAACAGATCTGGAGCAGCATAATGAAATGTCAAATCTTTTCAATTGTCAAGTGTCAGTTCAGTGTCACTCATGCCTAATTGGTATTTGAAGGATTTGCTGTGAACATGATTGGTGGAATAGGGTGCAATAATGGCTAGTCATCAGTGATCAATTAATGGTGATATCAAGGCTTACTAGGATTAGCAAGCTTAGCACCATCGCAGCGCCCTATCCATTAACTCTGTCTGTGACCAGAAAACTCTACGAACATGTTCTAGAGTAATGACAAGTATGGGATGGGTAAAGGAGTGTACATCATTGTACACCATTTCAAGCAGCAGAAACTTTCCTCTCTCCTCACTGTGCCAGTGGGTCATTACTGAGCCAGGAGAGCTCCTGTGATTTGTAGACTACATGCCTATGCAGCCTGAGCCTCTGCATCAAAGCAGATATGATGTGAGCCTTTAGAATACAGTTTTTACACTGAAATTAGCATGAAAAGGCAGATTTTTTAAACACAGGTAAGTGTGATAAAAATAGGCACCTAACTTCCTTTCTATTGCAGGAAGATTAGTTTGAATTTCAGGGTTTTTTTCTGTGCTTTCAGATATACAAATGCAATGGTTAGTAAGAGATTTAAGTACGCAGCATTGAGGCAAAACAATGTTACAGAGTAACTTTTTTTTAATATTTTGCTTCAGTCTCTCTTTCAAACTTAATGCTGCTTAAACAGCTGAACAAGGACAGCTGGAATATGGACTACGCTGTTGTATATTATGGTGTCTCTCCCAGTGCCAATAATCTGTCCCTTTATTTCCTCTTCTCTTCTAATCAGGAGAAGCTCTCAACTCTTTTCTTGCCAAAGTCAAGAATCACCTCACACACTGTTACTTACACACTGTCCAAATCCAATGCGAGCCTTAGCATAGCGCTGGAGAGGAGCAAAACTTAGCATGTTCACCTGAGTGTCATGTTTACATCATAACTGGAGCCAATAAGCACCCGTGACAGAGTCATTTAACCTTGAATACCAAGAGCACCTTTTCCCTTTGAAAAAAAAAAAAAGGTCAGATGTTAGTTGGTGTAAGTGGGTTTTTGGTCCGGTGTAAAAAAGAAACAACAGTCAGTTTTTACCATGACACCAATGAAAAAGAATTATTTGCTTAATGTAAATTTCAAGCTGTCACACAGTAATGTACACCCCGGTCACATGTCAGAGCCGGATCTGCTGGTTTACGGAACGGATTTTCAAATTTAAAAGTGCCGTCTAGAGCAACACAGGTTTCCTGGATGCCGATTTGTTTCAGTCAGTGTGAGAAATACTCGTGATCAGGAATGAAAGGGACATTATCAGGATTTGTATTAACACAGAAAAAAAAAAGGACGAGGTATAAAAAAATAGAAGTAATCAATTTGACTGGGCAAGCTGGGAGGAACATTTCATCACCGTGTCATGTCCCACTCTGCTAGCTTTGCAAAACTTACAACAAAGTTCTTTTAAATCTTTTTATTTGGTACAAGACCAAAATGTTGCTAAACTGGTGAAATTGCATTTTTTGACACAGTCATCCATCCCTCTGATTTGTTTTTAGTTTATTTTTCTACTCTCCTGCACTTCTGTATTGTGATTCCAAAACCCACAGAATCATTTATATCCTCTGAAGCAGTTACGTATCCATCAAAAAACCTTTTTGATCTGACCTCACAGCAGATTTTTTTTAATTTACAAGGGTACATCATCAACTCCCAAGGGTTGTTTCTGTCCAGATGTCACATCGAGCAGCTATTCACTTGAGGGATGAAGGACTGTGCCTTGCTATCTCTCTCTCTGGCCTACAGAGCGCTTTTCAGATACAAATCTATGTAGGTTTCATAGTAATAGAAAAGTCATTTTTAACACACCTAATTATTGAATGAGTGTTATTAGAATTAAAATACTAAAAAAGTAGCAGTAATAATCAAGAATGAGTGAATATAAACTTTACCAAAGTTAATTTCAGAAAATGACATTCAGAAAATATGACCACAACTTTGCTGCTTCTGCATCTCTGAGTCCAAATTCTCCACGGATATCAGCAAAGCAAACTTCACTCTCTACCTTCAAGCTTTTGCAGTGAAACTTTAATGTCTGACAAGGACATCAACTCAACTGTCTCCAAACTTCTCTGCCTCTATAATTTGGTCACAAGATCTGCATTGCCATTGGTATGCACTTTCAGCTGCACCGCAAAACTCAGTGGTGCTTGTTAAAACACTTTTCATATCTATGCAAGTGCAATGAATGGTGTCTGACAAGGGCGCTTGTCTGCCAATTGGAGTATTCTCATAAAGGAAGCACCCTGCCAAGATGAAAGCCCCGGGTGATGCTGGAGAGTGAGGTATCGAGGGTGAGAGAGAAATAAAACATCCAGATAGGATGGAGAGAGAGAGCGGAGGAGTTGAAGGACTGACATAGAGAAAAAAAGAAAGGGGGGAAAAAATGTGAACCAATCGTTTTATTGCATTCAATGTGATGTTTCTCAAAGTACAAAATGAAATGGACCTTATAAAACATCACCTCTATATTGCCACTGTTTATCTCTGTGATCGTGTCTACATACATAATAAATGGTTCAAACTTGTGCTTGCTGTTTGCATTTGTGAGATAGTGTGCGCTAGTTTAGGTGTTTGAGCACAAGATTGAAGCTGTGTCAAGGCTCATTTCCTGAATATCTCATGCATGGCTGCGGTTCTTTTTTTGGCTCTCTTATTTTTTTTTCTTCTCCCCATGAACTGTCTTTCATTTTTATTTTTTTTTTGTCAAAATTCACAGGGTTAATCTGTCTCTGCTCCAAATTCTTGTCTGTATGTAGAAGAAGAGCAGATGTGATATAGGAACGATCTGTTTTCCCCTATCCATCCCGTCCCCCCTTTACATCCCTCTGATTCTCTCATCCCTCTCTGCCTTATCACATTTATGACACACACACACACACACACACACACACACACACACACACACACATACATACATACATACACAAGGTTTTGCTGTTACCCTCATCCCTGTCTCATCTCATCTTATCACAGTGAGGCTTTAAAGAGAGAAGAGAAAGAGAGCACTGGCCCAACAGTGGCCAGTAACATGTCACTCAGGATCCCAGCAAGGCCACAAACGCAGCACACACCCCAACAACATTTAAAAGAACCCATCCCCTTCCTCTGGTTTATCCTCTGCCTCTTTGTCTGCTTGCACTTATTTTCCTTCCACCTCTCTCCTTCCTGTATCTCCTCTATCAAAGGTGGTCTCCTTTGAATGATAAGTACTCACTGTATATCAGGAGAAAGGCTGAGACTTCAGGGATTATGCTATTAAGTTTTCTAATCAAGCTGGAAGAGGATGAAAGCACTCCGAGCGGTTCGCGCAATATTTCAGTTTGGTGTAGAATCATACTTTAAAAGGCCTAATTTGATACAAATTAGCAAATAAATGTCTACTTAGCCGCCTCACAAGTGCATTCAGTAGTAATCTCTGGTGTTTCTGCCTCTTTTTCTTCATATAATGCTTCTATTTCAAACAGCGCTTTTACTGTTGTGCATCCCAGCACGCTGACGTAATGCAACATAATGTCAGTGATTATGAAGCAGTGTCTCTTTAAAGACATCATGTACCTAAAAGTGTGAGAAAAAAAATGCTGGGATAAGCACATGCTGCCAGTTTAAAAGCACGCTGGAACCATGTACATTACAGAACATGGCGAGACAGCAATTTATCAAATTCATGATCATTTTTTACTGATCAGTTTCATTTTTACAAGCAGGTTGAAATTGCATAAGGGGACATCAAGGCTAGTGTAGCCCTTGATGTCAGGATAATATATAAAAACTACAGCCTTTGATTAAAGATCTTAGATAAGAAGCACTTTGTCATCACTATATATCCGCCACATGGGTACAAAAAATGAAATGATGTAAAAATTTACTGCTGACAGAAAATTTCTTATTATTTCATATTACAGTCAAAGTATTTCTCGCTGCCATGTGGAATATAATATGGAGCACAACTATCCATGTAGCAGGGTATCATATTGCACTGCGATTGTGTAGGAATATGGACATGATTCATATCAAATGGAAAAATCCCAGATATAAGCAATATTACTGTTTGTGGATTCTGCACTGTTTCACATTTTTCTTAGAATTTAATTTAGTTTTTCTTTTTTTTTAAATAAATCAAATTCATCAAAAACTCAAACACAACTCTTCAGTGACTACAGCTCTGCGATCGTAATACCTATGGGGGTGAAAGGTGGCTCCGGGATTATGTCATTTGAAGGTCACCTCCTCTCAAACAGGCTGGGCTGGGACCAGCTGTATCGAAGAATGACTACAGTAAGACATTGGCTCCTTTTTGGTTAAAGGCTCACTTTTAATAAGGTCAGGATTAAGGTGACCAGTGCATTACGACAAGGGCTTAGGATCAGCGCTTAGTCCTGGGGAGAAGGCTACCATTTACCAGCTCAGTGCAACTGTGGTTAACACTGTCTCATTATTACTGCCGTGCCGGGAGATTTTGGGCCTATCTCTACAGTAATAGCTCGTGTCTGTGTGTGCATGCGTGTGTGTGTGTGTGTGTGTGTGTGTGGCTGTGTGTGGAAAAGCGGGCACTGGAAGGTGACCACTGGAGTGAGGATTTGCGTGTGTCAGCTGTTATGATTTAATATTTGCTATGCTGATACCTCCATTCACCATTACGCTGTACGCTCTCCTCCGCTATCCATCTCAACTGCAGAGTAGCATGATAATGTTGTTCAGAGGGTGCTTCTTGGAGGATTAGCAGAGATTAGCATTAGTTGGTCCATTTGAACTGGATACACACACAGCAGCATTAGCATGTTGGCAAACTAGTCTGGGATAGTAGCCATCGCATGAATTTGTGAAGGGAGATAAGAAAAGAAGAGTTTCAAAATGAGAATGACTAAATTTGAAATACATTTATGTTTTCATAAATTTATAAAATCTTCTGATGCATAATCTTAATTGTTAGACCTTCATATTCCACATTTCCTGTAGGTTATTTTCCACTATAAACCGGTTTCTGCAAAAACAGTCTTCCCTTTTGGATATGAAATGATCTGGTGATATGAGCTGTTGCAAGAGTGCTACCAGGTGCAATAACAATTTTCTAAAACAATTATTCCCACAAATTCTAGTGGGAGAAAAAAAACCCTGTTATTATTGAAATGTCATAAAAATTCAAAAAATTAATGACTGCTGCCAGAAGCAGGAACAAACAGCCAAGGTTACAACTAAAATCCAATCCATCAAAACCAACCCAGCTATGCTAATTTGGGCTATAGATTAACATTTAAAATAAATAAAATGCCATAGTAATAAGACTCTGACTATCAGTGTGAGATAAAACAGCAGGCTGCCAACTGACAGGGCTATACTCTTTAAAACAGCACACAAGCAGCATTGTGAAACCCCACATTGTGAACTGAAAATGTGTACGTTTAACACACGGATGCACTACTCACTAATGAGTCTTACTGGATCCTAACAATGTGAGAATTTTGACTCACTCCTGCGTGTGGAAGCTTTTGACTTGTGGGTATAGGAGACTGATGGACTGAGTAATTGAGTGCACTGTGAGACAAACACTAATGAGGAAGATAAAGGAGGAATTGAGTTAACTGTGTTTCCCCATTTCTAATGATAAGAGATGAGGGGAGACAGAAAGGGAGTGCAAAAAAATGCAGACCGCTCTGTATTCCAAAAGAATGCAACTGCTGTATGTCTAACTTGTCTTTTTCGTTGTTATTGCAAAGCACAATGCTTGTTCTATCCAACTGGAGTAAAGTGAGAGAAAAGCAAATAGCTTTAAGATAGGCAGTGAAATTACCCGTAATTGGAGACCATTTAAAAACATAATAACGTCTTTGTTTCCTCAGCAGGAGGCTCAGGGCTGGGGAAGCTTTTTGATTAGAACTGGAGATGAGTTAGCTATAAAACTACTGAGCCAAACCTTACCCAGATTCATGCAGTGTGTCGGTGCATGTGTTAAATCTGTCTGCCAAAACGCAAGAATTAATTATTCTGGAGGAGGATTATTAAAGTCCGGTGTCGGTTCAACACGGACCAGCTGACAATATCTTATCACTCAAATTCCCACATGAAGCAGTAGGAACAAGCAAACAGGCTTGTAAAATCTCAAAGCATCAACGCTAAACACCAACTTACAAAAATGCAAATGGAGCATGAAAATATGTATTAAAATCCAGCTGGAAACATGCCACGGCATCTCTAACAAAGACGTGTATGTGGTGGCAAATTGTCACCGTTCCACTGAGTAGGATAGTGGAAGTAAGCTCAGGGGTGTGTGCCACTTAGGATGGGGGGAATAATGTTGTGTAGCATATAATGGATTTGCAATGTGGCAAACAGAGACAGATGGTGGAGGGGGCTGTGTGTTTCTGTGCACTACTTGGACACACACACACACACGCATGCACACACACACTGTGCACAGCACAATGACTGTGGAGAAGAGATCCCTAAGGCGCATTATGTATGCTGCCGCTCGCTCACCCAAGCCAAGGGTCTCAGTTCATTTGGTTTTTAACTGTTATAAATTGTCTCACTTGACTCCATCTTCCCTCCCCTCTACAACAGGCCGGGAGCAATCTCCACACAGAGAGCGGCCAGACTCCAAACTTAGAACAAATATAGGATTTTGAAAATTAGAAACAGGATCCATACTGGTTGAAGGAATATAGGCAACAACACTAAGTACAACTGAAGGGGAGACATCATACAGCGGGGCCACAGAGTGCAACTCAGGGTTCCTGGATCCAAACCAGACTGCATTTCCACCTGTTCTGAGTGGAGCCATTAAAATCAAGCATGCATCATCAACAGAGTGCGCCGCAGAATGCACACGAATAGCAAAAAGTAGCAGGGAGATGGCAGACCACAATAATGAGTTGCAAGCTTTTGTTCTTTAATTAAAAATACAGGTTCATCCAAAAAAAGACTAACAATTGATAATCAACTGATGAAGAAGACTATTACATGCAAGAGGAATTACCCTTTCCGTCCTCTCTTGTCAAACCCTAGAATATGACACACCCGCAGTTGGCAATTTAGGTCAAGGAAAAGATGATTTTATTTTGTAGCTGTCTGGAAACCAACTTTCCAGGTTCCAAACCAATTTATTTTTTGGTTGATGCTGTTAAAAGTTCAAAATTGTGTGTACAAACCTGATTGAAACCTGTTCAATATATGGTGAAAATGGGGTATAACATGTTCAGTTTAAAGGTTTAAGAGTTTTTAAAGGTTTGAAAGGTTTTATTGTATGCATTAACAGGTTTCAGTGCTTAGAGATTTATTCCTGGAGTGTATTTGCGTGATCAGTGTGGCTGTGAAACACTTTCAGCTGGATGGAATTTCACACCTTGAGTTCTCAAAACTAATCAGTTAATTACAGGCTTTAAATATATCTCAGGTTTCACACGGAAACCTGCGCACAAACATAAACAGTCTTGCAAAGATCCTCCGTTTGCTCCCGTCTAAATTCCTATTGTTCTCTGCACATAACAACTCGCCTGAAATATGAGAGCTGAAAGAAAACGGCGTGAAGAACTGCTTTGATTTATGGTACGCACCAACCTCAATGGAGAGACCAGTTCAGTTTGAGTTTGAGACAACATCAGCAGATTCTAAGTGCATAATTGTACTACATTAGATGCGTATGGAAACGTTACACAGGCAAAGGAGCATCTAATAGCTTTCAAACACCAAATTAAGATATGGGGGGGAGGGCCCTCAAGCTGATGATTAGACAAGGGACTAGAAAGTGACTTCTGGCGATAACATGAATACAAAAACATACACGAATACACACTCAAGTGCACTCGCACACACACAGGCACACACAAAAAGTCAATTAATATGAACATGTGTCTTTAGGGAATTAAATTTCAATTAGCTTTAGCTACTTCTAGGCTTCCTTTGAGACCATGATGCTAAAACAAGTGCATGTGTATTTGTGGATGCAGTAAATCCTGCTTTTCAATTAGTATCATGACATAACTCCATATTGTTATCATACAAGCACAAGTTCAGCAATTAAGCACTTAAACAATGTTTTGCATGGTATTAAAGAAGCATATCATTAATATGCAGCATTCACAGTGAACAACATTTATGCAGATATGTAGCTAACACAGCTGCATTTGGAGGATGATTTAAAACACTATTACAGCGATGAGAAATGAACGTCCATTAGAGATGTTTAGCCATGAAACGAAAGTAAGTGCCGTCATTAAAGAGGGATACGACTCATTTTGGGGATTACTTTCAGGAATAGCTGCAGTGACGTGGAAAAATGTGAACAGTGAATGGAGTACCTACAGGATTTTCTATGGATATGGGTTCATTTCCTGTTTATGAACTGACTGGACTTTCCCTCGAGTGGACCTTTTCAGTCTTTTCTACCAAGAAGAGGAGAGAGGGGAAGAACGAGGGAGAGGAGGGCAGAGAAAAGAAGAGAAGGCAGGGAAGGCAAGCAAAGAATTGAGAAGAAAAGAGACAAAAAGAAAGCAGAAGAGATGAGAGAAAAAGAAAGCAGAAGAGAAGAGATTTTACGTTCCTATCTTAGCCCCAGATCTCAGGGCCTGAAGAGAGCAGTTACATCTTTCTCTACCTTAAAATTTTTGCTCTACCTCCTTTTTTCAACATTTTCCCTGTGAATTTACTCTTCCTGTCAACATTGATTTGACTTAAAAATATGCCTGTCTATGTGGCTGGGAAAGTTATCTCTGAATCTGGGTCACAAAAACAACAGAAATAAAGTTTTTTATAAAAATTTTTTAAAAAAGCCACCGTTTCTAAGCTCCATCCCCTGTTTAGTCCAGCAAATGTAGCCCCTTAAAAAGCAAAACATTTGTCTGCTGTTTTTCCTCACTGTCGTGTCCACACACCTCTGGGTCTATGTCTGCATGTGTATGTTTTAGGTGTACACACACAATATGGCCCTGTGTATACGAGTGTTTCTGTACACAACACGGGCTTACTTTGCTTTGGCTGAATTCATTTCTGTCAAGAACAGGCACAGAGTCCCCAAACAATATCAGAGTTGGGGCAGAAGAGCTGAGGGAGTAGGCAGAGTCACGGCTGTCCATATCTTTATCTCTGTTGAAGAAAATGATTACTGTAACATGTACTGCCGAGTCTCCAGACTCTGTCCCTCGGGGAGTTGTATGAAAAGGAGCTGTCAGATGAAAGGGCAAATAACATAAAAAGAATATCATCGTGGCTAAGAGTTGTTAAGAGGGGGGACAGTAGTTGAAGTTGCAGAGCACATTAGGTTCAAGTGAAAGTGAAAGTGCATGTTAAATTAACCGACTTCATTTGTATGCTTATTTGTGATTATGTATGTGCGTGCGTGTGTGTGTGTGTGTGTGTTAAAAGGAGAGAAAGAGAAAGAAAGGCAGAATATTAAGTCATTATCTTGGGTTTTCTTTAATTTCTTGTTTTCTTCGGTCTGAACCTTCATTCACCTTCTCCTGGTTTGAGTAAAAGATTACAACACCATCCGCATGGAGAGTTTTAATCCAAAAAGGTGACTGTGTTTGTGTCTCTTTATTCCAGAGTGTTTGAGATTAGTGACACATGGCTTGTCAAAGACTGGAGCCTCAGATTAACCACTCGCTAATCCTTGGGAATTCAATGCTAATACAGACATCACATATGCATGCACGCGTACACACAGACTTGACGCGCACACACCCAATAACACAGTGTGTGTGTGTGTTTTCCAATGTATGTGCTTATGTTTAATTTGTAAGGGGAGATTGTATCTAATCACTGAAGTCTGACTCAAACAAAAGAAAGCAAGCATCCCAGAAGTTTGCTTGTCAATCAAGACAAAGCAGTTGACTTAAATGTAAATCCTAAGAAGTTCCTCTATGAAACTGATGCATCATTTAAAATGAATGCTGTAGTACATAAAGAAAGTTAATCATTTAAAAAAAAAAAGCACACGCCTCATGCATCCTTCAGCATCCTTTCCTAACTGGAAGGATGTTTTTAATTATGCACTCGAGCATTTGATGTGATAATATTTAATGGCAACTTAGGGTTTATGATTTACACAAGTCTCACATTGACAAATGCACATTAGTTCAAATTCTAACTTGTACACATAAATAGCTACATGCTCACTTTGAAGAAAAGCCCCATCAGCTGATATGTTAACTGAGCCTGCATACTTCTTACACCTACTGGGAGGTCTATTTAGGGTGCAAACTCGCTGTCTGCTGCCGCTGCTGTCGGAGTCGAATCCACCTGTGGGCTCATATCCTCACTGTTCACCATGGGAGGCTGCATTTGATCTCTCCCTTCACTTCGCTTTGGACTGGCTTTGAATTACACTCTGCCTAAGAAATGTGTAACACAGCCTTGATGCTAAAATAAAAATCTACATTTATTCTAAATTGATTCTCCACAGAAGTGTTTATTTGGGGATTAGAAATGTGGTTGACATTTTTCTGTATTTGGAGCCAGGAAGCTATTAGCAAACAGCATCACCAACATGTGATTCTATTAGATAATACCTATCGCTTGGGCTAAAATAATGTGCTATTTATTAGAATGAAAATCTTTTCTAATGTGACATGGTCTTGAATTTAAGCCTGACAACATAATTATAGATTTTTTTCCATTTGTGTGCTTGCAATGTGCAGTGATTAACACAACCATCCGTGATAGTGCGTCACTGCCACCCCACAGTTAACTACTCCAGAGTATTTATTCTATTTTCAGGCGACTCTTGCCAGGATCAGTAAAGCCCTACAGTGTATTGCCGAAATGAGCAAACTGAATGACTGCTTTAGTGCACAGACAACGCGTGTATATGTGCGTGTGTGCTTGTGCGTAACTGTGTGTGTGTGTGTGTGTGTGTGTGAGATCGCACAATGAAGTGAGCTGAGAAACTGTAAGTTATGTATGAAATCTCAGCAGCTGACATTCTGTAAGTCCTGCACATCAAGTCGTATCATACCAATTTGTTCAGACATACAGGCAGGCCTGCCTCTCACTGAATCTGTATCTTAAGGGGATATTTCACAATCAACAAATGCAGTAATTTAAACACAGGGCTCAGATGTGGCAGATGTTTCCTGAGGCAGCATATATTGACAAAGAAAAGTGGGCCTGTGTTATTAGATTACTGGTGCTTTACAAATCAACTCATTTACTGCTGGATTCTTATGTTTTAAAGGAAATAATTGCTTATCAAAATCTTTTTCGCCTTTATTTATCTTGACGGTATAGTAAAAAACAATGATGCCTGATCTGGCTGGCATTGCAGACTCTGCTGTGTCAGTCAGTGTGGGCGAATTCTATTTTGCAGGCTCATAAAAAGCCTTGGAGATTTTTAAACAGGCTGGTTTGGGAGCAGAGCTATTGGTTGGCACTCTGCACCTCAGAGAACATTAGCATAAAGCTTCAAACTTCTGAATTACTCCATGGTGTCTTGCCAAGCTTCCGTTTTTACCACCTGCGACTAAATGTATTAAGCTTAACAATAACCGGCCTCCTGCGTCTACTTGCCTCCAAAGAGAGTCTGTATTTAACTTATCATAGCTGTACACTTCCTAACAAAACCTGTCTGAAATGCCTTACTTTGCTGATGTGAAAAGGGGTTGGAACAGGTGGCAGGTTCACTGCAAGTGTTTCTGGAGCAGCTCCGGAGAGGCATATTTCTGCTCCGCCATGAAAAGCGTGTAAGCTCCGAATCCTACCACGTTCCCCTCCAGCCTCCGCCTCCTTTCTGTTTTAACTTTTTTAACACCTGGACTAACAAAAGACTGGCTTTGATCATGGGAAATCCCTTGGCAGAGCAGCAATGAATCCACAGTGGAGCTCGGTGAGTGTGTGTGTGTCTGTGTGTCTGTGTGTCTGTGTGTGTGTGTGTGTGTGTGTGTGTGATGCACATTGAGCCAGTGCTGCTCTACTGAGAATTCTCAGCATTGAAGCTTCATGGCATCGGTATAAGGTACAGAGCACCTCACATGCTCCACTCATCAAAGCATGGCCGTGAAAATGAACACACTCGCAAACACACAGAAGCGGGAGAGGGAGTGCAAGTGAGCAAGAAAGAGAGAACATCTTGTTTCTCCTGTGTAATCAGGGGCTCTGCAAACACACACACACAAGGCCGCTTGTTATCAGAAGCTTTCCCACGCTGCTGTGGTACAAAGCTCCACACCAGGATGGGAGGATGAGGCGAGGGAGGAATGGACGGAAGTACAGAGGGATGGAGGGTCGGCCCTCAGTGGCTTAGACTCACTGCGGGGATAAACACATCCCTCAGCAGGGGTTTGTATTTAGGCTAGCAAGATCAGAGTTCAAAACAGACAGACTACCAGGCAGGCAGAGCGACAGGAAACAGACAGCGCAGAGGAGATAAACAGGCATCCAAACAGCAAACAACAACCAGTGCGCACACGTATCACGTACTTAAAGAGAGGAGACTGCACATTCCTCCTCCACACCTCTCCTCCCACATTGCTCTTGCATCAACTCCTTATTCTTGAACATCTCCCTCTTTCTCTGTCGCTCTTTGCCTCTATCTCCCCTCGCCGCTGCTCAGCCCCAAGCTCTTACGTAAGAGGTCCATTTGCATAACAGGCTGTTTTCTCTGGCTCCAGCACGGGCACATGAGACACACTGGATAATATGTTAACAACTCCGGCTGTTGGTAAACAACAACCCTCCATCACAACACTTTACATTCACACTATATGCCATGCAGGTCCAGTCCGTGACAGAGATTCAGTGTCTGGATGTCTTGATGCCAGCTGGCAGCCCGCCAGAGGTGCTGAAACAACTGTCATTTACAGAGCGCGCGGATATGGCTCCGGTTAGATAGACTTCATTCAGGAGGAGGCTGACCTGCCTGCTGTGTGGAACCTATTCAATAATAGGTCTTGCACCGAGAGATGACTGTTCAAATCAAGCAGCCTAGCATTATCCTCTTCAGGGTTAGGGAGAAAGCGGAAGAGAGAGACAGACACGTGTGTGTGTGTGTGTGTGTGTGTGTGTGTTGCGTGTGTGCGTGTGTGTATGCGTAGGGAGCCGCACATGAAACGAGAGCGACGTGCATTCTGCTGTTACTGGCATGGTTGTGTCATCGCCTTGTGTCGGGCCTCTTCGAATGTATACAATCAAAGCACACATATGCAAGAATATATGCAAACACTCACATGCACACACACACTTGTGGTGAGTGTGCTGCACTTAGGAGAATAAAGAGGAAAAGAGAGGCCGGAGATTGTCAATATATGCTGCAGTGCGAGCTGTCAGATGTACTACTAGATACCCTAAGATACCTCATTACTTACTGATTCATTAAGTCAAGAATGGCCTTAATCATGTCTGGTTATTAAAGGAGGACGCCTCTTTACCCTCTTTTTCTCTCTCGCATATATATATACACACACGCATACACTTCAAAGAGACAACAATAAATGATCAAGGGAGTCAAACACAAATGATCTCTCATTTGGGATTTCTGACTCGCTCATGTGGGAAACAGCAGTCAAAGTGAAGGTTTTCAAGTGAATCAATGTTATCCGACGTCTTAAATACATCTTGATTTGGTTTGAGGGGGGATAAAGTGGTCTTTATATCACAAAACTGAAGCTCAGTGTGGCATATGTGGCCCTGCTGTTAGACTGACAGTTGCGTCGGAGCAAATCCATCACCCTCCTGCCACTGTTACAGAAGTCCAGAAATCAAGATTTCTTCCCTCTTTAGCCTCTCATTCAAATTCAATTTTGTTATATTTCCTTTGATGCCATCCGGGACTTACATGTCTTTTTCTACATCGTATAAAAGAAAAAAAAAGCACATAAAATACCACTGGGTTGTGCTCATGAGACTGAGGTTTGTTAAAGGTGGAACTATTATGATGAAAAATTATTTGACGCAGCTGAAAACACTGCTGAAGTGGCTTCTAGTGTTGTACACATCCTCGAAATAAAAGCCCGATCACAACGATCAAACGACTGTAATCCCAGAATTCACTTTTCCTCCTTAACTGCGTTCACCCAGATGTCTTCTCCACTGTTGCTTACATATTTATCTGTTTAAAATGCCTCAAGACTAGAGGCAAAAAAATTCAAACCCACAAAGTTCAGCAAAAGCTTTATTTTAATTCTCGTTTTTTATCTCGCTGCTTTTTATCTTCTCATGTTCTACTTTATTGCACCCCCATAAAACCCGCTGAACCGTCTCATAAATATGCACCCACATTTCACTGTGACCTTGACCCCCAATGTCAGCTTACCCGTGTGTTTACAGTCAGGTCTTGTGTCGCCTTTACACTACAGTGAGCTGTTTATCTTATCATTATTACAAATAATCTCCAGATCAGAAAAATATTCTCTGATAGTCAAATTCAGCAGCAGCAAAACTGATTTCCATCATGTAAACTCGACGGTAAGCAGAGAAATTACTGGTACAGAGTCGTAAATTATGGCACTGTGAAGGCTTCCTCTCAGAAGAAGGCCTTAATATTATCAATATATCAGTATGATGTATCAGAAAATAAACTTTTGAGAATGTAATGGAGAAACCCAACATTCCAAAGAGGCCTGTGCTTAAACTCGCCTGGGCTTATTGGCATTCTTTGAAACCTCATGCCTCCTGCTTTCAAACCACACAAAGATAACTGTGCGCACGAGCCAGACACCACACCTGCGCATGAAACACAGAAGTCAAAACCTTCAAAAAAATACAAAAAACAGTCAATATACTCTGGAATGAAAAGGCTGTGCATGTCTGTGAGCTGTAAAAGCTGCTGTAATCAGCAGCATCAAACAGTTCGGTGCGTAAAAACGCTGCCAGTGTCTCCGTGACTCATCCAAGTGCTGCAAGTCAAAAACAACCGCGGGGTTGGTTACGGTGAGGTGTGTCTTCCTAGGGGGGGGTAGCTCTATTTTTTTTTTTCTCTCTCTCTTCATTGTCACTCACGCCCAGGACAGAGCACGAGATCTCAGACGCAGGAGGCGCACCAGTCCTGTATGGTGTTGAGGTCGTGTCCGGACTATACAATTATGAAAATAGGACTCCCCTCGTTCCTGAACACAACAATCCACAAGAGATCCCGCACGTTACAGGACACTCTCTCCCTCACTCTCCCTCTTTCTCTTTCTCTCTCCTCTCGCTGTCTCACATCGCACGCGTGCGTACATTCAACGCACGTACACACACGCGCGCGCGCGCGGCCACAAACACACATATACATTGGGATGGTAAAGAGAGAGCTCCGCATCTTTCTGCCAGGACCCGCATGTGAAAGCACGCTCTGCCACTTTACCCTGCCCTGCTGTTGACCTGTAACATGCGCGCGTAAACACACACACACACACACAGAACCACACACACAAAACGCACATGACACAAACACACGCGCACGTACGCACCACTCGTCCCAGACTCACCTTTATGAAGAATCCCATAAATAGTGTAGAGGGTGAAAATCAAATGATTGTTGAGGTTCATCCTGTCTTCCTCTCTTTCTTGCTCTTGCCTTCCGCGCTAACTTCTCCTCGCCGTCTCTCCCCACTGGACCTCGAACCGGACCGGACGGCTTTGTCAGCTATCCAGGTGGACTTGAGAGTGCGTCTCTTGGAAAAAAAAAGGGGGGTTAACACAACCGACTTCACGACCCGTAGACTGTGATGCTTTTAAGAACGGAAAATGTCCCTCAAAGAGCAGTAATCTGGATATTATCAGGATGCACAAGCGTTTAGGTAGCCTCCGGGCTCAGTTTGAGGGAAGGCTACTCTGCGCAAAAAAAAAAAGGCAGTAGACCTCACGGACTGAGAGCAGGCGTCCTCCGCGAACAGAGTGGATGCTGCCGCTGCTGTACTACTGTCTGCCCCGGTCTTGGTCTGCTGTGGCGCACAATCCACAGTGCAAGGAACACGAGTGGATTGTTTGAGTCCCGCCCACGCAGCTGACGGACATAAAAGGTTAACCAATCATGAAGACGAGGAGCTAAGCAAAGTGGGGGAGGGGCAGAGAGGGTGGGCAACGTGTGAGACGCTGCAAAAAATATCCGTTTCGACCCGTTTTTAGACCAACTGCGCGTCAAAACTCCAACAGTCTCAGCAGCAAAATAAAGGCCAGTGGAACAGGGAAATCCTCCCCTGTCATGAGAAAAGCATGTCATATATGACACAGATATTTTGCAAAAAATTGGATTATTTCCCTCCAGCAGCAGAATTGTTCCAATTTCACTTGTTATTGTTTTAGTTTCTAATCAGAATAAATAATTATAAGAATTACACCTACACAAACTCAAATGATCTGTGAAGAAGTGGGAAGCATAATGGGTTATGAGAATAGCTCTCTTAAAATTTTTAAAAGTGAAATAAATGAATAAATAACAAAGTTCAGCTCAAATCTCTGCAGCACAGATGAGCAAACTGTAGAAGGTCACTGTATGTGGAATGCCTGCTGTCACATAGCCTGAGTGACTCAGCCCTGCTAAAACTGCCAAATGCGTCTGATATTTGAGCCTGATGCTTGATTTTGGTGCACTATGGGAATAATGTTCAATACATTGCATCCATCATCTTGGTTTGTCTCTATTGGACTTCATTATAGTCAGCCGTACAGACAGGGCACAGGCAGAGACAGAAGCTGCTCATTTTTTGCAGCATACGCATGGGATGCTCTCAGAATTCAAAACAGAGAAAGAGTATGCAGACATGCTTCTGGGTGTGAGCTTTTCCCTCCACATGAACTGGATAACTTACATGTTCCACTGCTTGCCGCTCCGTTGATAGTGTCCAGGTTAGAGGGCCGTGAAGTATTAAGCTTGACAACTGCCAGAGCTTTGAAGATTGGCTCACAGAGGAACAATCAGAAGGGTGGAGAGGTGAGGTGGGATGTGATCGGACAAGATGGAGTATAGGTGCAGGGGACGAGGGGGGTAGAAATGGTCTACAGTTCTATTGTAAAAAAAAAAAAAGAAAGAAAGAAAGAGAGAAAGAAAAGCTGTTGAGGCTGAAATAGAGAGAGAGAGAGAGGGCAGGTTTCACAATATAAGGGGTTGATGAGACAGCAGTGTAGGGCCATGACTGAGGTATGAGACATTCAACTTGGATACTTGGATATTCTGTCTGCAGCTGCTCTCTTAGCTAAGAAACAGAGAAGTGGGCAGTGAGAAGATTTAAATAATTGACATGGCTGTCAGTGCTTTGTGACCATTTGCCAGCAATAGTGCCTCTAGCTGCAAAAATAGAAATTATTTAGGATTTTTTTTTTTTTTAATCACAAAAACAATCTTTCATGTGTATTAAAATAGTTTGTTCCTGGTGGCTTCAAACCACTTTGCTGTGCTACATCATGAACATAAAAGGAACATGATTATAATGAGTGAGGCTTCTTAAGTAAAAAAAATTGGCATAGCAACACACAACACTTCATACATATGACTGCAGGTTTTCTCTTTTTTTTTTTTTTTTTGGCCAATGTTAAGAATGAAATAGGATAGCATAGAAGAGCCCGGGAAGCCGCTTTGACCTCTGTAAATATTAATTACTGTATGTATAAATAAATGTCTGGCATCGTAAGACTAGTCTCAGCAGGGACATCAAAAAACTGTAATCAGAGGCGTTATGAATTAATAAGGAGCTGTTATTAAATGCATGTGGAAAAAGTGTGATAAAAAACAAAAGTAGTTATGGGTCTATGGAATGTTTCATGTAATGAAATGCATTTTGCAAAAACATACTGTATCAAAGTATATCGCATCTTTCAGGTCTGTTTTCTGCGGCAGAGGCATGGGGTCCATCTTAGATTGCATCTTTAGCTTGATTATAAGATGGCATCTGAAAGCACCCTATGCATTATTTATAAAATTAGCTTTGCCTATTTGAAGTTTCCTACCTATGCTAATAACGACCCGGCGTCATTTCAATCACATAACTCCAGCTGCTTAGCAGGGAATGTCGGCCACCAGACAACACAAAAAAAACATACGCTGCAAGTGCACTTTGTCTTACAATTACTTCCTCTCCGCTCCTTCAGTAGATTCAAGGACTATTAGGCTGCAAAAGTATTGCTTGAATTTGTTTTCATGTGAAAGCAATAACATGGAGTGCACATGTACAGTTCAGACTCAGAACCTTTTTATTACTCAAAACCTGCTTGGACTTCATTAATTTCCTTATTCTGCAGGCTGGATTCTGTTGTGCCCTCTCATATAAAAACACTGTCCTATACATGTAGCCTCACACACACACACACACACACACACACACACACACACACTCACACACACACACACATGGACACAAACACTCACACTCACACACACACACACACACACAACCCCCCACGCAGACACACATATTAGTGTGTCTTGTTTACCGTAAAGGATTTTAATCTGTTTGTGGAAGACTTTCTATAAATAAACTTGACTTGGCCCGCTGATCTCATTTTGGGTCAATCCACTTTAAGGTGGGGGTGAGGGAGGGTGGGTTGCTGCACACCTTGCAATGGCTCATTTCACACTCTCAAAATTGGTGTGTGCCATCACCAGAGGCATAGCAAGAAACCACAGGGTCTCCTCTAAAAAGCGTTTGGATCCGGGAGAGAGACCAGTCAGTAAACTGATAGAAACAGCACATTCAAGTTTTCCGCCTCACCTGGGATTGTCCCGGCGCTCCAGATGGCAGATAGACCAGTCTGTCTCTCTCCCTCTGTCTCTCTGTCACACACAGACATGTACACACACATACACACACACATACACACACACACACACACACACAGGCAGCCACTAATGCACAGCCTCCTCTCAGAGTTTCAAGTAACCACCACCTGCTCCTGGCTGAGACCATTGTTCACTGGTCCACCTAATGTAGGCTGACACATGTTGCCAGGCTGAGGGCCGAGCACTTTGGCTTGGATGGAACAAGGCGGGGCAGAACATAAATCACCTCACCTTTTATACTGAAATTTTCTTTCATCCATGTCTGTTTCTCTGTGTGTATGTTTGTGTGTGCTGATGTGTATGACTCACACTGTGAGGATATAAATCTGTTTAGACAGTGACATTGTGGAGACTTCCTTATATAAAACATAAAAAAAGTATACAGTGGTTTGTTAAGGGTTTCTGAAAGTTTCCAGAAAATGAGTGTAGGTCAGTGTAATATCCTCTGATGTGATGGAAATATGATTGTGTAGGAAAAAGGAATAAAAACAATTAAAGGGGTGTTGTGAGTTACATTTAACTTAAATTCAGCTTCCTTTATATGCAAAAAAAACCATTTATTTACTGATCAATCTTGAAATCAGATTCCTCTTTTAATCACAGAAGCTAATACTCACCACAGTAAACTGAAGATGTTGTACAATATGGAGATTCATCTGAAAAGAAAACTGTTTTGAATATTAAACATTATGTCTCCTTCACACTTTCCTTGGACTCATGACATCTGCTAAAAACATACAGTCGAGAAGTTTGTGGTGTGACATCTGGAAGTGTGTGGGTGTTATTGCCAGGATTTTGGAGGTTTGGAACGATCGCTTTTTCTGCAGCTTTCTCCTGCCATCCATTTTTTTTCATTCGCTTATTTCCTGTTTTTGGACTTTCTAGCAAAAGGTATCACTTTTTAAATGAATTAACAGTGAACTGGAACAGCTTACAAGCATGAAAGGAAAACTGTATTTTAACACCATAGCTTTTTTATGGACTGATAGAGCTAATCACATTATTTGTTTTAACATTGCTTTGTAAATTATCCACATGCTACATTTTAGCATAGAATACCTGTGGATATAAATACTATTTGCCCACCGTGCATACAAAACAAAGAAATAAATACATTCAGTATAAAAAAATAAGTAAAAAATGCACATTGATAAATCGTGCTCCTGTACAGATGGAAAACTGTGAGGAAGGAAATAATATGTAGCTAATACAACGCACCAGTAACTGAAAAGGCTTCACAGTCCAGTAGCTGCTATCCAGAATGGATGTATAACTTCAGTATGACACAGGCGGCTTCTTTTGCAGACACCTGAGTGTTTTTCTCCCACTGTGTCTGCAGTATAAATGACCTTTCCCTCAGAATTTGGCAACCATGAAGTGCCACAGAGAGAGCCATCGCACGCTGCCACACCACAAGGGGAGACTGTCCGCCAAATGCAACCAGATCCAAAGCTCAGCAGCAGTGCTGAGATTAGAGTGGCACACCAATTGTTTCAGTACCACTCACTCGGAAAGTGTTCCTAGACCAAACTCTGAATACAAAGAGGGTAGGGACTGCCCTCTTGTTAATGAGAATGGCAGCGTTCCACATCCTTTCAGAGGTGTAAAAGACTGTTTAGATGCACCGTCTGAACAACATTCATTCTCACACTTTGTCTCCTTAAAAAAATGTATGTGCTTGTACTTGTAGAGTGCAAGTTTTTTTGTTATTTGTGGTACATATCAGGCATTGGGACAGGAAATAAAGACTGTGTTGGTTGTGTTGCTTGGTAACTAAGGTCATGTTCATATCCGGCCATATTCAGGAACAGAACATTTACTGTTAGTGGCTACAAAGCTGTGTGCTATTTGGCTGCAGGCTTTAAAAGACCTTACTGGTGGTTTTAGCCAATTAACTATACTTTACCTTGTGTTTGTTTTTAAAATGAGCACAATTCGTGCTCATTTCTTACTGTTAAGAATAAAAGCTGTGGTTGTTGTTGGTAATTGGTCTTAGACCGTTGTGGTAGCTGTGGGAAAGGTCTTCATGTGTTTAAAGCAACTACAACAGCTACAACACCTGTATGAAAGACCATTTACACAGCCATAAATCTCCAGTACTTACACAAATACATGTGCATTCATTCACTCATTCATTCATTCATTCATTCATTCATTCCTACATACAGTAGGTCTACATCACTAAACTCTCTAACACACTTCTGTTCCCTCATACATCCACAAATACACTGGCAATACTTTGCATCATTCATACACTTCAATTCCATTATCACACACAACTATAGTCACACATATAATCTCCAGCAAAACCCAGAGAGAATGACAGAGCATGTAATTAAGATAAAAAAAAAACTGAGTCAAACAGAACAATGGTGTTAGTAAAAGAAAATGACTGAGGGTTTGACTGATATTGATATAAAATGAAAATATTTCTACAATTTGATTTCTTCCTTGTATTGAAAGGCTGAAACATTATGAGTATTTCATACAGCATTTTCAATGGTAGCTGCTCACAGGTGCAAATCAATGATTTTAAAGATGGCAACATGACAGCTCCTTGAAAGTGAAGCCAAAACACCAAAATGACTCTCCAGTGGTTGGCTCCATTATAGGTCATAAATCCCACCGCCTCTATGTTAGGAAATTGGACATGGGTTAAACTATAAACCTAACAAACTTTCATTTGTGTCTCAGGTCTGAAGCCCAAATATTTATAGCTGAGTCTCTCTGAAGTTTCCTCCAGCTGATTTTAGCCATTTTGGTTCACACTGCTCTTTCACATTAACCTGGCAGTGGTGGAAGGATCATGAGGTCTGTGATTGATAGATCTACATCATCCCGATTAGAGAGGAAGAGTTGATATGCTACAAGTCCCCTTTTTAGGGATTTTTTTGCTTAACCTTTTATGTTATAAAGCCATGTTAACAAAATATTAATCATTGCAAAGTACTGAAATGTGTCTGGAGAGGAACTTTGAGGCTCAATGTGATGCATTATTAAAGGCGTGGCAACTTTGAGTGACAGCAAGCTGATATCTGTCTGCAAGGCACCAGACAGTCGCTGGAAGCAGTGCTTACCCAGACATTACCCCCACATTCAAATACAATTAGCTCTGACTTCTAAGAGCCAAGATCATAATGGCCACAATGCCAGACCCAGAGCTTAAAAATCAGCTGTTTCACAAACCAATGGGTGATGTCACAGTGGCCCTGTCCACTATTTATTATCTACGGGCCCCATTTGTTGATCACTGCTGCACAGATTCTGGCTCTAAATGATGTCATTAGCACAAGATGGCAGCACTTTTATTCAGTAGCAGGATATAGTGTTGCCTCATCCATCTTTATTAGTAGTCACCGGTGCATATGTTGGTGATGATGATATGATATCTATTTCTTTACTGCTTTGCAGCAGCTTCTTTTACAGCCTAATCATCCAGTATGGTTAAAAGCCTTTTCTGTGTCAGAAGATATCATGTGACATGCGACTTCAACGCTAAACTCACCAATCAACATGGAGTTTTGGGCTGTTAGTTTCAGCAGAACATTCAGAGTCTTAACAAAGCCTGGTGCCACTGAGCAGGTGAAGGCTTTTCGAAAAAATCCAGAAAGCCTATTAACATCTGAGAGTTTAAACCACTCTCTTGTTCTAGAAATGACGTTCCTTTAATTAAACATGAATTTTTTCACACTCTACTATTTCCCTTTTAGTATATACATCTCATCCTTAACTTATACTATGCAATTATCATTTTAATCACACATTTTTTCATCACACACACAGAAATTGTTAACACTGTGGATAATACCATGCTGACCTTTATTTTTTGTTAATTAAACTTTATTTGGAAAAATCAACTCTTTTTTATTAGCTGCTTCCTTTATTATTCTTGCTGATTAATAAAAATTGAGAGACTTGGGAGGTGCGAATATATCTGATTTCTGAGGGTTTGTATGCCAGAAAAAGTTTGAGATCCAAGACTGTAAACACTCCAATTGTCTGCCTTACAAGGAAAACTCAGCTGAAACTAATGGAAAATATAAAAAAACCTCAGAAAATCCAATAAATACAACATTCCAGTATGATGTTCTTTGCTGCTCATTTTCTTGTAGGATCAGAACAATGACCGTGTTACTTGTAGAACACGCTGCATTGTGTGAAAGAGATGGAAATACTGTGTGTGTGTATTTATGTGCGTGTGTTTGTGTGTGTTTGTTTGTGTCTGCTGGTATCAATTTGATTCATAAATTTTAACTTCAAAAGGTCAGAATCCTCTTCCTGGATGTTTTGTTGCCTGTGAAATGTCACATTATGTCTTCCTGGTAGTTTAACATAGCTTGTGTGCCTCTGTAATTTTAGAGACAACACCTGTACCAGGATCAGTCTTTTTTTTTTCAGACCAAAATTTGCATATTTAAACTGAATTGCAGAGAGGTGTGAGAGAGATCGTTTGAATTGTCTTGGCTAACTTGTTGCCAGTCATAACAAATGCAAAAAAACCCAAACCTGATGCAGTTATGTTTACTCTTTATACAGAGTATTATTAAGCCTATAGTTATAACTAAAGACTAGACAGTTTTGATGTGCTCCTTCATCAAATTATTACCCAACAACCACAACTAGAAAGAGCTTTTACAACATCTTAGTTCTTTTTTATATGTGAGCAAAGAAAGAGAAAGACAGACGGTTTATTTGTTTACATGAAACAAGCAATGAAGGGCAAAGCCTGATGCATCCATTAGACTGTAAACTGTAGTCCAGTCTTGCCTCTATCCTCATTTTTGTCTCTTCCTCTGTCTTTTTTATGTTATTTTTCTGCCTGCCTGCATGTCTTTCTATGTGCTTGGACACAATACATCATTTGATTCAGTCAGCTCCAGCACTGGTCAGGAGGGAAGTAGCCGGAGCCGAATCCACCAACTGTTTCCTGGCAGTCGGGGATACATTATTAGCCAGTCCATTTAAGTTACATTTCCGTGTTTGATTGCCATATTCAGTTAAGCAGTGCCAGCGATGCCAAATCAGTGGGAGTAAAGCTAAGATCAAGTGCTAAAAAGAGGCTCCTGATGCTTCAATTTTCCAACCACACTCTGTGATGATGGCAGAAAAAAACTGATTAAGGCAGCTGAAAGAGGAAATTCTGAATGTAATATGATGAATAGTTATAGTATTTATATGAAATAAATGAATAGAAAAGGCTCTTTGGAGCATTATCTATGAAGAAAAAAAAAGAGAAGATGATTTACCCAGTGGACATGTGCAGCGTTCATGAGCAATTATGGAGTCTGATTCAAAAATTATATGTACATATATATATATATATATATATATGAAAGAGTATAATAGAAAAAAAGATGTATCAGAACTGAGTGCTGGTTTTAAGCTAAAACACAAAATGGATTCCTACTGAAAAAAGGAAATACATTTGTAAATCAAAGAATATTGCTTGAATACATATAGCTCTAACAGTGGAGGTCTATCAGGGCCTTCAGGGCTTCTCTATAGGCCCAACCATTTTAGGGAGGTATAAGGTCAGAGATGGTTTTAGTTATTACAAATTAAAAGGCCTAATTATAATTTAATTCTAATAGTATTGTAATTTATGATTACAATATATAGTTTTCAATTTAATAACACCATTTATTTGATTTTTAAAGGGCATTTTGGTTCAACATGAGTCACCATCATAACCATATATCCACTATTTGGAGCAGCCTGTGCTGCCTCATGCAGCTATGGCCCTAAGGCCCACTGTGTCCTTGGTTGCAGGCTCTGCTAATAGAAAGTTTACTTGGCATAAATATAGAGTGACAGCAAAAATAACCAATAAAAATTTGATTTGTGGTGATTGAGACATCATAGGGGTCCCCTAACAGGCTGTAGGTAATGTCATTATTATTAACCAATAATCACATGTATTTCTTCATGCCGTGGAACAATCACATTAGCCCAAAACTTTTGTGGTTAATCGAGAAGGAAAACTCTTGACATTGAGTCTGCTTTACATCAGATTCCTTTTTCCTGGCAAAGTCTACAAGATAAGAGAGAAAAAGCTAAAATGAAGAATCCAAAACCTGTGCTTTAGTGGCTCATGTGGGCAGCTTGTGCTCTGTGAGGCTTTTTACCGAAACAAACTATGACTGCATCAGCTAGCTAACAGCAAGTGCTAAAAAAATAAACTGTTCTGCTGGCCATGCCTGTTCAGGTTCATGGAGTTCTACTGTTTTTGGTATTCTGAATACCTCCATTAATGTAGCCGATAAGCACCAGAGCTTTGATGGACGTCTGATGTCTCTCTCCACATCCGGAACTTGGCACTGATGTCCATCTCAATAGAGAAAGAGCTTCCTCTTTAGCTAAGGAAAGAGGACAGACTGCATAAGGAGGTGATCGACCATTTTATTAGAGAGGAAGGAAGGATGTATTTCATCTTCTCGTCTTCAAGTGGAAGACGAGTTGTGCTACATTATTTAATTATCTCTAATGTTAAAGTTTATTTAAGACTGTTGCTTACACTGATCGAATTTGCAGTGGTGACACATGCAACCTATTTTCTATCATTCAAAACTTGTTTCTCTTGTTGTGGCTTATAATTTACTGTGATGTTTTTATGTCATAATATGATATTAGCATATTGAGGGGGTGGGCAGTCCTGTACATATTGCTGTTTGTAGGATGTGATGGTAACAGAGAGAAATCAGGTTTGCATAGTTTGAGCTGGTTGAACCGCTGGTTTGAGTTAACAGGTGTCAGGAGGCGATTTTTGTGATGGACTCATTTTTATGCGGAATAAATGACATAGTTTGCATATTGTTTGAAATTTAGTGGAGCTTGAGGCAGTCAGTTTCTGGCAAAAAAAAGTGCAATGTGTGCCTGTGTGTGTGTGTACATGTGCTGGTGTGTGTGAATGAATAATACACACACCTACACACCCACACACACATACACACAGTAATATGCTCCATCATTTGTCATTTATTTGTAATATGAGTGTGACTGTCCACAGCTGAGGTATCTACTTGGGCCAGAGACCTCTCAGTCATGCTGAACCATACACATGCCATGTGCACGCAAACATGCACGCAGCACTTTTCACACATGATCATACACAGAGCCCATGTGTAGGCTGAAACCCAACAGACCAGAACTTGCTCTGATTTTGGGGATGATTCAGTAGAGGGGTTGGCCCTCAGCACACGCAAACACACACACACATGCACACTCTCTTCCCTCTCTCTCTCTCACTCACCAGCTCTAGCCTCTAGGTAAGGGAAGGCTCACGAAATTGAGTTCACGGTGGTCGCTTAGCAATGTTGAGCAGAGGGTGTGCTATCAGGCCAAATTGTTCCGGTTCCTCTTGGCTCCCCTCAATTCCGTTTGAGTGTTCAGGGGTGGAACGACGGCACAGTGATCTGGCGGCACTGACATTTAGAAAGGAGGAAAGGGAAAATAAAAGGCAGAAAGTGAGAATTTATCAGCTTCTCACATAAAAGAAGTTGTAACGTGGACAAAGAGAAACATAGCACATCTTTCGCTGCTTTACAAAAAGACAGTCTTCATAAAAACGTATTTTATTTGGACAGCGCTATTTCTTTACAAACATTACAAAGCGCTTTTCTTTTAAACGACAAGAAAACAGCAACTGTGAAAAGTCGATGAAAGAACAAATTATTGAATTTTTTTTATGTGTCTTCACTCAAAAACTTTGGATTCCAACTTGGCCACATATGGATGCACACTTGCATACAAATGCTCACACAGTTTCAAAGCTCAAGGGTGTATGTAGCTAATTAGCAGATACCATTTCCAAACCTCACTCTCAGCATTTTTTCTCACCATTTTCTTGTTTTAATTCATTTGATCTTACGGCTACAGAGGTAAGTGCAGGAAAATGGGTAATTTGACAGCTCATCTATTCCGACTCTATCTCATACTAAAGGACAAAAAATACAGGGGAAAGTTAGATTTTTCAGCTCGTGGGTGCAAAGCTAGGTGTTCAATCTGCTAAATTCCTGGCTAAATGTACAGTCTTGTCTAAATTACCTCTCGCTCTTAAATGTCACCTTCATCCACTCTGCCAAAAGGAAGCTCTGTGTGAACAGCAATTTAAATTGGAGCTAATACTGACACACAGATGTATGCCCATGTGTGTGTGTGTGTGTGTGTGTTTTATTACTGCTAGAGGCTGTGAGAAAACTTGGCCATTACTGATCCAGATGTTTCCCTCCATCCCTTGACAGAGAGTTCTCTTCCCATGCTGCAATGTAGACAACTGGCCTGCATTTCTATTGTACATTTTTTGCCAAGTTCAGTTTCAAAAAATAGTAAAATAATAATGCTAATATTCTTTTGAGTCTCATCTTTATGTCAGGAAAACAGTTTTTGAGCATTAATAAGTGCGTGATAACTGGTCCATGACTCTTGCTAAAGAAACGGTGCTTATTTTACTTCTTTATATTTTGGAAATGGATAGAAATGGATGTGTTGATGAGGTTAACATTGTGGTATTACTGCTCTGAATATAACTGTCTGTTAAAAACCTTCCTCAGAGATAAGCCTGTTTATGGAGTCAAAGACTTGTAAGTGTTGACAAGATACACCTTCGGGAATGAATTTGAAAACATATTTTATTCTCTTTATCAACCTTCCACAAGCTGGCATCTTTGACCAAAATGAATTGAACTGTTTTGACATTTCTCTCCTACATGGATACATTTGGAAACATGCACTCTTGCTTTGTAGTGCTTATGGGTAATAAAAAAAAAAAAAGAAAAAAAAAGCGCTTTTAAAAACTGCTAATGCATTTTGTCAACTCTAACAAACACGTGCAAGGCTCTCAGCGGCAATCACTTACACTTAGTAACCTGTCATCACTCATATGTTAAGGCCGTGATGCATTTCATTTTGTGATAAATTAAGATACATGACATTTGACTAGAAATCAGCAGGAGCAGTAACTTAAGCTGAAAAACAACATATAGGAGAAGGCAGGTAAGGGACCACTTGTAAGAGGACATGGGTACTGCCATTGCTTTTAGGGGACTCGCTAAATTGGCAGCAACAACTTCAATTATGTCATCTTCAGTTAAATCATATGTTGCAGCAGGAAGGTCAAAGAGCCCTTGCAGCGTGGGCATCCTCTGAGAATCCAGCTGTTATAATTAGGTACATCTGTCATCCATGTTTCAGCAAACTTGTGTGTCAATGTACTGTTAATAAAAAGGGACTGATTTAAATATCAAGTTATCATATTTTAGGGTGTTGACAAGTAGTTTAACCTCTCAGTTTGAGCGTATTGTATGACAGCCTCATGCAGCACTTGTTGGCGAGTTATAGCTTCGACTCACTCTGCCAAATAATGTTCGATGAAATAAATCAAAGTAAATTTGATTAAAGAAGGCAATTTGTTAAAATGTGAGCTTCTATATACACTACATTTTTCAGCATGGACAATGAATGCCGGTATTAAGGAAAAAGCATTTGGTCATTTTTTGTAAAATATGTGTGAATTTGTCACGGAAACAAAATGACACATTTTGGCTTCCAGTTTAATGTGAAGAGAGAGACGGAGAAAGTGGTGGAGCTGATGTCGGAGTCCTGGGAAGTTGACAGTAAGTTGGCATCCAACTGTGGATAACCTGGAGGGTGGATGGGGGACTTGGATGCTGGAGCCTTGAGATAGAGCACAAATGTTGTCATGGGCATAAATGTTAGAAAGCACACCAAATCATCGGCACATTTTTAAAAAAATAATAATAATTCAATATCCAAGCAAAAGCATAATACAGTAACACTTGAAACAAAATGTAAAATCATGGTTTATCTGCAAAAATGTAGGTCTGTTTTATATATTTTCCTATATTCTGCTTTTTATTGCATACTTGAGGGAATATCAAGCAAACTGGTATTGGTTTATTCATAGTGAGAATGGCATTTATCTGTTTTGCAAATCAGTGCCCCAGGTATTACAAACTGTTGGCTTCAGCATATTTCCAGGTACTTAAAATGGGCGAGATGATCAAAATTGTGGTTGTCAAATAATTTTAAGTTCATTTGAAACCAAACAGCTAAAATGAAAAGAAATTTCCTGATGGCAATTATTTGTCAGATTAGCTGACATTGAGTAAAAACACTGTTCATATCTTCTTATATCTGGCCTTTCCTCCCATTTAATTTGAGCTACAAGAAATGTGCTGTCATCAGTTGGAAAGTGATCATTTGTTGCAACATAATTATGGCTCATTCATCTTTAGATCAATCAGGATTTGGACTTCTAAAGGCTGCCAGATTTCCTCACAGCACTCCTGCCTCTGTGTTGTGTTTCTCTATCGACCAGTACAGCTGGTGATGCCAACGTACCTGCCTTTGGAAGCCACTATTTTTATTTCAGCCTTCCCTCTACTTGCTTATTAATTAAAACTACTCAGTTGCTATTGATTTAGATTTTAACGGTACCAGTCTCAATTCTTTTGAACCACAGCCAGCTGGTTCACACCACTTGCCTGCACGGACTTTTAAAATAGCCTGGTCTATCCAAAACTGGTCCTATGACCTTTCTCCAGACCGGTAAGTGCAGAAACAGACAGAATGAGCAGCCACTTGAAGATGCTCGGGAAGTTCTGTGTGGGCATTATCACCCCATTAGTGGAAACACATCACTGATCTGTGCCCTGCTGCGCTCTAGAACTCATCTCAAATATTTTATCACTGCTCAGTAAAATTCAGCCTCTCAGCAGTTTTGAGTCAAATGTTACCTTTCAATGAGGCTTCATTTGCATGTCTCATTCTTACCAGGGCAGATCATTAAAAATCACATTAAATATCTGATCAGTACTTGTTTAGAGATTATTACAACTATTGTCAAATCTAATAATGTATGTATATTATACTCAATTGATTGTAGAATCAATTGCTTGATTAATTATATTAATTAGATAACACCCTGTAATTATAATCCCTCCATCTTACTTTTTGTCAGGATAATTTTTGTTCCTATATAATAATAGGGAAAACCACTGCTTTAAGCACTACGAGAAACTCTCAGTTTGTGATGATTTTGGCGCCACCCACCGACAAAAGTGGTATGAGCCCAACCACCTCATGTCGAAAAGGTGTTGGTCTGGCTTGTGTGACGGTTGTGTTGAGAGTTAGTGAAAAAAAGACTTAAGTAATTTTTAATCATTTTTAAACTTAGCTGTTTGCAGGACGCATAGTGATGAAGTAATGTATCTACTCTTTGCTATGTAAGATTAATGCAAAGTAATCTTTCTTTGAGTACCTTCTGTAAAAGAATACCTGTAAGCCTACAACAAATTTGTTTAAACAGTAAAAGCCGTTGTGTTGAGAAAGCTTAATTTATCATCATTCCCAATGTTTCATACCTGTCAGGCAGGAAAAGAGCAAATTCAGGTTGGTTTTGAACTGAGTATGAAATTGAAACAGTTTCATTACCAGTTAAAAATTCCTTGAAGTATGTTTTAATAACAATCAAAGGTTTAGGTCCTTTCAAATGTTACTAATTTTTAAAATATATCCTGAAGGTGAGCTGTGTTACCAGCTGGCCTAGATGAATTATATTCATTATATTCTTTTCTCCTTCCTGAAGTTTAATTTAGCCTATGATTTCTTTTACAAACAGTGACTCTTCATCCACCTCCTCTACTTCAAGGGAAACTCACTGTGACTTTGAACATATTGGTGGAAAAAGAAATGTGACTACTTCAAAACTGCAGCTTTTGTCACTGGCAGCAGATGGAGAAAGGGGCTGGTAAAAAAAAAAAAAGTTGGCCTTACTGTCCATAAATTCTCAGCTGAGGAAGCTTAAGTCAGCAGTCGAGTATAATTCCAGTACTTAAGGCAACCACAAATCAGTTTTACAATCAATCTAAACCCAGAATGGTGGACACAAAAGACGAAAACAGGAGATGTTATAGTTAACTGTGTTTCCAAGAGAAGCTAAGAGCCTTTTTTTCTTTCTTTAACCCAGTTGCGGCAGCTCAGGTAAGAACTTTAGAGACACTGGTTTGCGTTGTGTCCCAGAGGTTGTGCAACATGTGTTTAATTTTAGTGATATTGGAGTCAGTCAAGATAAAAAGTATTGGCACTACGGTTCTACGGTTTGGACTTCACTGATAAGATTTTATTGGTTCTGAAACTCAATTTAGGCTGTTTAAAGACAAGATTGTTTGGTCACGTTAAGGTCAAATGTTCTTACTCAGTGGACTTCCAACTAGATTCATGTATCAATTATTTCTGGGCTATATTAAAATGTGTGAGCTTTTTCCTATCTATGGATTTTGTATTTGTTTCCTGGTTCCTTTTACTCTCTTTGGGATGGTAAAAATGTAGCTCTATACCAATTATTTCAACCGTCTCATTGTTTTGCTTTAGAATTTCAATAAGCTTGTGTCTGGGAATGATTTAGACATTGTGGCTCTGTATATGTAGGCCAGCTTTTTATTCTCAACTTCAGTTAGTATTTTTGCCTATGTACTGACATTTTACTAAGCACTCTGAATCACTGTGATTCACTGGTAAAATTTGTCATAATATTCATCCTTTTGTGTATCTTTCTGTACCAATTTGAAACTATTGAGAGTTTCTTACAAACAAACTGATCACCTAAACTTAATATGGTGTTAAAAGATAGTGTAGATTAACAAAAGAAAATGTAATTACTGAGCTAACATAAAGGTCACGTAGGGTAAGCCAGCTGACCCCTCATGCACTTGTGCAGCTTAGATGTTTCACCTTCCTCTTCATGGTGGGGGGATGCCTTCTTCTTCTAGCTCTGCAACAAACAACACAGCATCAGAACTGTGTGTGCAAATGTCTGTGCATAACAGCACTGGCTTTGATCTGGAATGATCTTTCAATGCGCATCTTTTTAAAATACCGGCAGTAAAGAAAATGATTGCTTTTTAATGAAAACCTGCTACTTCTACGACTGTAGCACAGGTCGTAGTGTTTTTTGATGTCATTAAATTGTGAGCATTCAACATATGGCTGCTGAGTCATAGCCATGCAGATTCAATATATTTCAGTTCCCTTTTTCTTTTCTTTACTTTATGTATTCTTGATAGAAAAATATAAGTGTTGTCTTTGATGTATGGTCATGCTTGTTATTTGCAATTTTCTCATTATTTTTATTTGACTATGTACCTGATTCTCACAGTGTACTGTAATAAACACGCATTGCATGAACACATTGCTTACACACTCATATATGTTTAAATACCTCCACATCCTCCACTTTTACCTCTCTACACTCCTACTTTTGTGCGTCTCAGCTACATTAGCTACACCACTGATCAATAATATTAGACTGGACACAGCAGTGAATGCTGCTTTGATTAACAGTGTGGACCAAAACCACTTTGAAAGGACCTGTTCACTCTGATCACCTCAGTGCACTGTAACCACTTGATTTTACCATAGTATGTTTTCAAAAGACAGTATCGTACAGTGTGTAATAGCTCTGACAGAACAAATTAAGACGCCTAAGCCGACAATTAAATAATGGAGGAAAAATAATTTATAATATGAACCGATAAAGATGTTAAAAAAACCTGTTTAGTTTGAACTTCTGAAGTTTTTGAGTTCACGCATTTTTTTTGTCATACACAGATTTTAGAACAGCGGGTAGTGCTGATACAAGCTGTGTCATTCTGTGGCCTCCTCGTTTGATCCATGGAAACAAACTGCAGCTTGCAGCCATGCAGTGGGTTCAACAAATTATTACAAACTTTTGTTGGCTTATCAGGGATGTTTTAAACATCGAAACTGTTTTTTTTTTTAAATCTGAAATTTTTTTCTGCAATTACTTTTAATCCATCTGTGATCAAATTTAGAGGTACTTTATTTTTGTTGCATTTTCTGAAAAAAACATTATGAGTTTCCATTATATGCTCAATTTGTGCTTTTTTCCCCCTATTTTCTTTGTGGTAATGCTTTTATTTTTTTGTGGATTCATAGCACACAAATCTTTAAGCTTTATGATATTTACAATCACTGATCAGATTTGCTCTCACAGTATATGTGGTAGTGAGTAAAATCCACAGAGAATATTAAGTTTCAGTCTCAATATGACTGGAATGAGTCACCTGAGGTGGCACAGGCTCAAGCTCTAGCACAGACAAAGTCAAGTTTGCCTGGGTTATGGTTGAAGCTCAGATTTTAGGGAAGTGCACAGGCATCTCCTCCTTAAAACACCTGTCTAGTGAAAACTTTGCACAAGTACAAGCATTGTGGAAGTTTAACATTTCAGGGGACATAAACATGAGAAAGACACATTAATTGAACAGAAGGGGATCTTAAAGACTCAAGAGCCTGAACTGCTCCATTGGTTGAGGCAGCTTGGAGGAAGCATTGAGCATTGTTTAAACAGGGAGTAGGGGCAGTTAAGGATGATTGGGTATTGAGACAGGTGAGCTGGCTATAAAAGGCCTGAAATAAGAAAAAAAAAATGCTTAGACAGGGTAACTCTAGGGAGCTCCTTTGCCTAGGCCTGCCTGCTGAGACCCAACACACTGTCAGCACCTTTTTTTAGTTACTGTGCCATCAGCTCACCATATTGAATTGGGAATTTGAGCCACAGCGAATGAGAAAAGGGGGAGGAAACACTAATACAAAGGAACAAAAAAGAGAAAAGAAAAAAACGACAGACCATCTTTGCAGTTACATGCCCTGCAACAACTTTATCCCCACAACCGCAAGCTCCATACTTCTCTGCCTCAATGCATAGTTGTACTATGTACTAAATGGATTTAAACAAACATTATTCTGAGATCCACTTAAAAATTAAAAATCTCAATGAATATGATTGGAGATGTTTAGCTGTGCAAGACAAGCGTAGGCTTTCAAATTATCTGTGAATTGAAACTGTTGTAATAGGTTAGTTTGTTCAAGGTAACTTTTTGTAGACGAACCCTTTATACTTTATAGTTGGAACGCAGAGTTTTGCACTGTATAAAACCTGAGAAAATTAGATTCCCTCCCAAAGTCTCTCTGATATTGTTTTAGAAAGAATACAATGTCCTTGTCTGACTAAATCTGGACTATATAACTTTTAAAACAATGACATCTCTTCAACTTGTTGACTTATTTATCCTTCTCAAATGTGTCTTTTTTATTTTGTCTTACGTCTCATGTAAAGCTCCTTAAGATCGCCTGCTGCAAGGTCTTACTAGTAAAATTGCTCTGCTCTTATAGGTGGGAAGTAGCTAAAGTGGGTGGGGGTGGATAATTGGCTTCATGGGGACTGGGTGCTAAAGAAAAAATCATAGAGCTAGCATTATTTAATACATGTCAGTAGATGCAATCAAATTGATATGTGAAGGTTCATTTTTAATTGTGCAGATTATTTAATTATTGTTAATGAGGTAGAGGTCAAAAATCCTTGGAGATGCTGTTGTTATCAAAGGCTACATTAATGAGAATAGGAATTCCCTTCCCTCAAACCTTTTCTCCATCATTCTTTTATTACCTGTGTCCACATTTCCTGTTTTCTCTCTAAGCTCCGCATGCTTGTGTCAACTTGTACCGTAGGTGTGCAGCAGAGAAAAAGATGAAATGAATGGAAGTATGTGTCTGAACTTGAATTTGAGAAGGTGAAAGTAAAGGGCATGAAGTGTTAAACCTCACTCTCTCTCTCTCTCTGATCTCCGGTGGGAAGGCAAAATGAAATTACCTCTTCCTGCAATATCACCAATCTGACTCAGCACCAACTTATTGTTCTTTTCTCTTCATTCCTATTGCTCTCTAGTCGCCTTTTACTATTATCCTTTAGCTCCTCTTCTGCCGCAGTTTCTGTGCATGGCCAAGAAATTCAACCTGAGGTCCTGCATTTATCTGTTATTTTTCACTCCCCTGGTTGCTCCCCCCACACTCCATCTCTTATGTTTTCTCCCCACGTGTTTTGTGCTGTTGATGGGCCACAGAGAAGTCATTAATTCCCAACACAGTGTGAGCGAGAGCGCACACCAGAGGAGAGCGGGACTGAAGCATTCACAGATCCGCATCCTTCTGATCCTTCAGCCAAAAGAAAAATATCCCCATGGGCCACAGCTCTGGCATGTGTGTGTGTGTGTGTGTGTGTATCTGTGTGTGTGAAAGAGAAAGGGAGGATGTGGAGGAGAGAGAGAGAGAGAGAGAGGGAGAGAGAGAGAAAGTGATGGCTAACCTAAATCACAGTTATTGTTTCAAAGTTAGCTCCTTTGGGGAAAACTGACAGCTCGCTCATCACACTTAATAAGAGTGATACCCAGGATTTTTTCAGATGTCTGAAGGTGTCACAGACCCTAAAAATCCTAGAAAAGCTTCTGCTTGTCAGAGACAGTTTTTTTTCTTCTTCTATGGTTCATATGATTGGGTGCACCAAAAAAGGGGCTGTAGGCAGGTCTTGACCTATTCCTAAAAGGAAGCTAATGCTAAGCCCACCATATGTTACACTCAGCCCCATAAGTACCAAAGGACTGAATTTAAGTAATGGGCTCAAACCGTCTTTTTGGGAGGGGCATAGGTATCTATTGCACATTCCAAAGGTATGGCAGCTGCCAAATGTCAGGCATGAGCTAAACTCTGGATATGCTGGATATGAGACATAACACCATCTTTCCTCCTCCCCCCCCTTGCCTCTGTGTTCTCAACATGACAATACAAATCCATTTACTAGACTCCCACATAATATAGGCCACACACGGCTCCCATGCATAATTTAACACTGATACTCATCATCACAACAATGCTTGCTGGTACACAACGTTAGCCAGCCTCAAACATACCACGTGCCTTCATGTTTGGTGCTATTTACATATCATTAGTAGCAGTGCTGTAAAAATGAGTGAAACTGCATTGGAGCTCCATTCCTTCAAATTATTATTATTTTTTTTTCTATTTGCTGATCTGTGATTTGTACAAATATAATGATGGACGGGTCATTTATATTTCCTGAATAAGATGGTTGAATGAAATGAGTGAAATAAATAAAATCCTTGACTCTTACTGAACTTTTCAGTATTTCTTGCATGATTCAGTCTTTTAAATATGCTATTTAAAGCGGTTTTAATAGACACTTGCATGTAGTATGTGATGTAAAAAGAGCAGACGAAACGTGTCTCATTGTTTTGTATCTATTTTAGCATTATTTAACTTTTATTTAAAACAACACCCACGTTTTTATGTATTTTGTGTAAGGATGCTGGATCCAGAAACCACACAGATTTTTCCATACACAACAACCTTTACTAACGGAATAATCCTTTCATGAAAAGTTAGGGTGGTGTCTTACAGTCACTTAACAAAACCTGCCTTTCAACCACTATACTATCTGCAGCCCACCAGATGCTCTGCTGCTGTCTATGACTAGTAACTCACCCTATATACACAGTCTACAATAAAAGCAATGCCAAAAAACATTACTGAACATTCCCAAAGCATATGCATCAATGTATATTTGAACTTTTGTCATTTATAACAATCTATATTCTTTCTAAACTTCAGTCTGAACACTTCAGATGTGATTCAAAGAACAAGATTAAAAATCTAGATCAATGCATTTTTTACATTTAGAGATTTACTTTATATTCTTACAAATAGTAAGACAATGTCTCAGTATATAAATCAGTGACTTAAGTCCCCTTTTCATGCCAGTCTGAGAGCGTCAGTTCTTACTCTCAAACAAAGGTTTATATTGAATTACAACCTGGAGCCTCAAGTGTGTTAGTGTTAGCAAACGTGAAATGAGATGATCTAAGTGCTTGAGCAGTGTCGCAAATGTCTTAAAACCAAACATTTTTACTCTTTCCCCTAGCAAGAGGTTTCTTTGTTTGTTTGTTTTAGCTATTCTTAATTTATGTTTTAATTTGAACTCCTACGTCCTAAATTAAGGTGCACTTTAATCTTAAATGCATGCAAGGCTATTTCCCAGAAAGCTTGTAGGTGTGATATAATGGAATAAGATCACAACTCTAAGGGGACTTTCATTTAAAATAAATAAATAAATTAACAAATAAGATTAAAAAAAAGCAATGAGAGTACAGTGGAGGGGGAATGAGGCTGTGTTCACATTCATAACAGGGATGTGTGCTTTCTGTTTACAAGATCCAATTTGAGTTAATAGTTCATTTTATCCAAGAGACTAAAAAATCATGATACAACTGCAGTTTTTAAAAACTCTGGTCCTTTTTGTAAAGATTCCTTTTGAACTGGCAAAATAAAATTCTATAACAAAGATACTTCAGTATATTTTTTTTCACAAAGAAAATAGGTAACATCATTCATCTTCATCCACTAGATGTATCCATGCAACTCAGTCTGTTCCACTGCTTTGTTTTCAGTGTTTTTGTTTTGACATTGCATTGGACAGAGAAGCAAAACATTTTCATTTTCATTGTATGCAATCCAAATACTGGAAACACATTGTGATGCTGGCTGCAGGTCTAAGACTATCTGTTTGACGAAAGTGTCCAAAGTCTCTTTAGAGGTGAGAACTGAAGGTAACTATTCTAGGGCCAACAGGTAGTGTAGTCAGCACAAAAAAAGGACAACAAAGGCAAACACAATAACACTTTTATCAACACACTGACACCATTCAAATCCCAGTCTTCACCTTATGCTCATCCAAAAACTGAAATTTGCAGTGAAGTTGAGTTCAATGAAAGATTTCACCGTAATCTTTGAGAACACTTAACATGGAAGTGTTCTCACAACTGCATCTGTGATACTGGAGATGGATGTTGAGCCGATGAGAGTCTAGTGTGGATTAGTGTTAGATCAGTGCCACTGGGCGAGTGTAAAGTGAGGGCGGGGGGGTTGCTGAATCATGACTTTCAGCCTTCTTTAGGTGTCTTTATATCGACTGACTGCGACCCATTTGAGTGGAGGCGCCCACTTGAACATTCCAACATATTATAGTTGTTTTTATTCCTTTCCGCACCTCTAACCTTCAAGTTGAAGTTCTATTGTTATGATACTTTGCAAGGCCTTGTGGGAAAACTTGCTTTTAACTCTGATCCATCCACAGGAAGGTTTGAATACTCGGTAAGCGATGCTGTTCAGCTCTTGTCTTGAAGGACACATACAAGGAGGGTGGCTATTTGCCTTGGAAGACAATCCAGCTGTTATGATCACGTCAGATTCAGACTGTAACCATCTCATGGTTAGAAATACTGATACTGAGTAGATCATTGTTTCCTAGATATATTATTAGAAGAAAAAAACTATTACTTAATTCTGAGAAATTCTAAAGAAATCTTAAACACATTTTTTCCTACCTAACTGTTCTTGTTCTTTCTTTCTTTAAGGTTTTCCCTTATTCAATATATTTTTTTTTAAATTAAGGGAGCTGAAGCCAGAAAGCAGTAATAGCTTGTAGGCAGCTCGACTTTTTTCTTTCTCATCATTAAAATCCAAGAGTGATCACCTGTCATCAAAAAGAATTCACCTTGCCACGCCTGACACCCAATCCTTTCAATTGTGCCACATCACATTGGAACAATGTTTGGATCTGAGGTCATTATTTGTGCAATAGCCTTACTCCACTGGATCCCCTGTGGCACTGTTTTTAAAGACCTTAAACACAAAGAACTGTGTGCAGAAAAGATGAAATCCAGAGCTGCATTCATGACAAAATATAGATGCAACAGCTTTGAACTTTCGTAGTTGCTGCAGGGGCGTTATGACAGTTCTTGCCAATGTTTAAACATGGAAAGCACTTGCCCAAGGCTGCCCTTGGATCATTTATAGATCTGATGATAATAAAATACATTACTTCATCTTCAGTAACTTTCGGCTCTTTGAAGTTGACTTTATTTACTTACTCTGAACTGTCCATGGCTAATTTTGTCTGCAGTTGTTCCCTTGTCTTATAATAATCTGACTTCATAAGCTAATACAGTATTAGCATTTTCTTTCTCTCTTAAAAAATATCAACTTAAAGTTGCCGCTGCTGCTCTTGCTGTTTTGCTAAAGCATTGCTCATGCTTTGACCACTGTCTTTAGAAACTACATCTCACCTGTAGTTTAGTTTAAGTAACCAAAGCACTTCAGTTTTATTCAATGAGCATTTGCAGCTTCGGTTAAACGTTTGCCTAAATATACATATCATGTCTTCTGTGTAAGATACTGTTTCTAGATCTAATTAAAACCACTATTCTTGCTAAATTTAACCTAAACATAAAAGTTTGAAAATGTTTAATAATGCTGAGGTAACTATATATGGATTTTTTGTTGCAAGAGCTCATTTTTATCAAAAAGTAAATTAGATATTATTTTTAATCATTCACTGAAATGTTTAATAGTGATGTTTTTACTGACTGTTTTTACTAGAAATTTAATTGCCAAAATGTCCTTATAATCAAATTTAAGTTCAAGTTCAAGTTTGATTTATTGTCCCGCCAGGGTAAATTTGATTGCACACAGGGGTAAACATTTAGATCACCATGTATTACAAAATAAAACACGGCATTCTACACAGAACACAAGGATCACAGTACATGCAATAATGTCATCTGAGCAGCACTATTTACTCCAAAATGTATATGTTTAAGAACTGTATCTAGTCAAAGGTTTGGACTCACTTTACCCTTGGCTTTGAAAGAGAACGTATGTCCAAATATCTGACTGGTACTGTGTATAATGTGGTGAGCTGTATATGATTGTATAAACACAGTTTTGTAAGAGACATGGTCGTAACTGTTACAATTTCTATAATATAGAAGGTTCAAATACTGTCTGTAAAAGGTCCATGCAGTATTTAAAGAAATCCAACTTTTCTTTTTGCTCATTGCTTTGTCCTTAAGTGGTGACAACAATGATGTTGACACATATGCGTACATATGTCCCAAACAGGTTAATTCCAAGATGTAAAAAAAATTATGAAAATGCAGAAACACACAGATGTCATGGCACAACTATGTCAACATTACAGGAGGCCTGGTGTGTTCCTATTTGTCCAGATCCAACTACTTAGAATTTTTTAGCTTTCTCAACGTGTGATCATTGTCCAAATACAACACACTTTTATATGTGAATGGAGATGCTCTTGGCGCAATTGTGGCACTTGTATGCAATAACTAATCCTACATTGCTTTTTTTTGCCTGCTTCCATTGCTGCTTCCATTGCTGCTAAGTGTGTACAGAAGGTTGAATTCACTGTTTTTTTCAGTTACAACTTCTATGTTAGTGATCGTGACATTTTACTGCAAAACAACACCAAAACCAGGCTGTACACAGCAGCTTGCTATATTTCAGTTTTAACCATAAACATGGCTATGAGGTTTAGTGGTCTGATTTTGATCCAAAACCATCTCTTAGCCCAGTGAACCCCTTTCAAAGCTAATTGGATACACAAACTTGCATGTGCTTCCAGCAAAAGCAAATCTGTTTTTCTTAGTTGCTAGAAAATTTGGACTTTTTAGATACATTTAGGTTTTGACTGGACAATAAACAGTTGTAGAAAAGTTATGACATGGTTTGAGATGGTTGTCACAACGCAAAATTTTCCAAACCTCCTGCCAGATCCTCCAATATTGTGTTTGTTAAACATCTGTGTAATTGCAAACTGCGGCATCAGATGAGAAATTCAGACAGTGTGACTCAACACTCTGACGTATGTACGATGAAACCTTCCTTCTACTTAACTGTCTCATCAAAGCGCCTCTTGTTTTTTAAAGAGCGAGGTGATGGTGAGCATGTCTAGACATAAATAAACAATAAAACTTGGGTTTATGACGGAGGTCCAGATGATGATGGGCTTGAAGGGCTCCTCGGTGCTGACAAACTTTCTGGTCATCAGGCTCGCTGAGTTTACAGGCCCTCCCAGTACTATTAACACACACACACACACACACATATATTTGTGCACCCAGGCACGGAGAGGGAGAAAGGACCAAAATTTGTTTAGTGAGGAGCAGCTGCTGCTTTAATACAGCACAAGAATGAAAATGACTTTTTCCAGTGCCGCAATGCACACAAAAAGCTTTTGATGAGATGAAGTGCCATCTGAGCTTTACTACAAAATACTATGTAGTGTTTGATCAAAAGTCACTGATATTTCTGTAAGATTCTGATAAATTATTAGTGTGTAACTCTTGAGCTTAATGTGGATAAATACACTGACATTAAATAACATTTAAGGTGGTCTGCCTGTTGACAAAATCCAAGCTAGCATAACAATAGAAGCTTTATTAAATAAACAAACAAACAAACAATACCTACTTTCTTGTTTATTATTGCTCAGTCATTAGCCTTCCTTTGGAGTGCTGTTATTAGTGAGGTTTGTAATATCTGACCCAGCAGACAAACGCAAATCCAGCCGCTGGTCAATACGAATCAGCACAAAATTAGAGGCTGCTGTACCTTTACCTCCTCATAGTTGGAATGTGTCTGATTCTATATTTAGTATTTCACTTCGTAAAAAAAAAAAAAAAAGTCTTTGTTATGTTGCAAGTGCCAGTAATTGCAGAGAAATATGTGGCCTATTAATATCCTACTGCAAGCAGGTGGAATACCATCTATTTTTGTAATGTTCTTTTGAACATTTTGGCCATAGAAAGCTCAGACTTCTTTTTGCCTCCCAGGTTTGTAGAGAAGATTCATTTTGACTATGATGTCCATTTAAAACCAAAACTGTGTAGGAAATAACTAGAGTTTCCTGCAGAGGCATATTGCTTTTTTTTTTTTTTTTTACATGGGGGGAGATGGGGGGGCACGTGACAAATCAAGAATGTTGTCAGGGACAGCACAAATTTTGCCTTGCTGTAAATAAAATTTTATCATTAGATTTAACTATAGAGAACCTACTTATCTTAGCATTTACTATAATGAAAATCTCTCCAAACTATATCTTAATAAGAGCATTAAGGTTACCTTGAAGAAAAAAACAATGAAATTACATTTTCGGGTCTTTTAGGTAGATATATTCTTATTTAATTAAGTAATCAAGTGATTTGCAGGTCCAAAAAGACTAGTTGAAACATAAAACCTAATTGGAATTTTTTCGAGCTAACACACAGCTGGTTTTCACATATCTTTCCATCTTTGCATGTAGCTTAGCTGGCCAGCAATTTCCTGGCTGCCCTCAGCCTCTCACCTCCCAACAGATTTCTGTATTTTTCTGCATTTTTTGTCCCATATTGTTGTTTTTGAAAATCTTCAGTCATGTCCTGCTCAAGCCACCTCAGCAGATGATGCTATGAGTTCAAACATCACTCACATTAATGTCAAATGTGACAGGAATAAGCAAAGCAATCTCACCACATGCAGGCATTTCAAAATAAGTGCCAAAGTAAGATATTCGTTTCATCTGATTTTTTTGTTCTTTAAATATAATATGTAGTTGGCACTGTCTCAGACCTCCCAGCCAGTAAGAATCATCAGCTCACAGTGTGTACAACGCTCAGGTCTGGTATAATGTAACAAAGAGTCACTTAGAGATTTAAAGGCTTTGTATTTCAAAGTACTTTTTTGCATTCCAGCTGTGCAGGGCACCAATGAAGCTGTATTATTTTCTTGTGAAGTATTTAAAATTGCTCAAATTTGAGAAGACGCAATGTGAACCACCTGCTCAACTGCAACAGGAACCTAATGACGGTCAGGGAGTCTAAGAAAACCAATCTGTATTCCCACCTTTTTCTTTGCAGGCTCTCACAACTCTTCTCAGTCACTGTGATCACCATAACAGTAATGCCAGTGAACACGTTGTCAAGCAGCCTATGTGCCATTTCAGCTACAAATTGCAGTATTTGTTTGAGCTTGAGTACCTGTGGTTTGAGGGAGATAGTTTTTGGGGATGGGATTTTTATTTTGCTTTTATTCGACTGGAAGGGGTGGAAATTGTATCAAAGAACCCGAGGAAGAGACCGTAAGTGCACCCTTATTTTTCTCATGGAATAGGCTGCTCATACTAGCCTGAGTGTAAAATCAAATATAGATTTACTTATAAAGTAAAATCCAAAAGCGCTCCAAAAATCCCAGAGTACCTTACCAGCTCGCTGATGACATTTTGAAACTCAGCCATGGATGAAACTCAGTCTCATAGCATCTATAGTAAAACACTGGGCATTTGTCATAAGAAAATCCTTTTATGTAAAGAGATAATATATTTCCTGTACAGTGGCAGTCATTATCCAGAACTAATTATGTTTGGCTTAAAGTGTCTTTCTGAATGCAGAGGCAATGAAAGAACCCTTTGAATCAATTAACTTATTTACAAGCAAAGAGATGGAACAATTCAGTATAATACAATTTCATTTATGAAGAAACAAAATTCATATTTAAGAGGGATGATTTTGGATAAGTAGGCAAAACCCTGGATATGTTCAGTGATAAATGTTTGTATGTCATTTTTAAACCCTTTATTTTACAATGTCTGCACAACAACTATAGGGTGGTAAAGGTTATGGAAAGAGGTGTGGCAAGTGGAAAGTTTCCTAAGCATATTCCAGTTAAAACTTTATTGACCTTTGAATCTTCATTTGACTTTAGGCCTCATGCATACATTTATTTGTGTGGGGGAACAAAAATCTTGTCCCTTTTATGTCGTTTGTCTTCTTTGATCACCACTACGAGTCCTCGAGGACTGTGTTGCTTGAGGCAGGCTGTGGGGAAATATGTCTCTCCTCTGCGGGAAAAGGGTCTCATTACTTTCCTGCAGCTATGATTTCTCAGTAAGAGCTGAGGGCTTTGGCACAGTGTGGCTGCTTACCTTTATAGCCACTCTTAATCGCATCAAACCACAGAAAACAAAGATGTAAGCACGTATTAAAACAATTCTGTGTGCACTTTACACTCTACCAATAATGCACTCACAGATGCTACTCATACTATACCAACCAACAAATCAAACACTACTGATCCAAGATCTGTACAGTACACCACTCTTCCTCATGCATGTGATATGACTAGTATAACCTACACCTACCACAAATACTGCAGCTACACCCTCTACAACTACAAATGAACCCACACTTAACCATATACTTGAACACAAATTTTAGATGGAAATGAAAAACAAACAGAAAACACAAGAGCTATAAAGAACAAAAACATTTTCTGTGTAAATTCAAATTAAATGATATAATAAAAAATAAAAAAACAGGGATTCAGGTAAAAATATAAGTGTTTGCGTGCTCATTTTTATATATGCTTAATATCCTTTTCATCTATCTATCTATCTATCTATCTATCTATCTATCTATCTATCTATCTATCTATCTATCCATCATCCATCTATAGTCTAATAACATATATATATACTGTATATATATATATATATATATATATATACTGTATATATATTTATATGTGTGTGTTATATATATAAATGTG